>JAODTK010005645.1:0-543297 GCA_026419785.1 Sclerodactyla briareus
CAACACCAGGCGCGGATTCAGAGGGCGCGCCCACCTAAAAAATAGAGAGGATTTTTTTTAAAGAGGGTATTTTGAAAAAAATTGCCGGCTTGAAATTGCCGTGTGTTGGAGCTTGGAACATGGCAGCAGCTTCAAACGCCTTGGAAGGGTCGTTTTCCGGTCCATCTGGGGCGCTCGCAAACCCACAATTTTCTGGTACGATCCCCGCCAAACCGATGGTGGCGTTCCGCGTAGATGATAATTTGGTGCCCCCCCCCCCCTCCGTCAAATGTCTGTGCCCCCCCCCCCTTCCCTTGTACCCCCAGAATGAAAAGTCTGGTGACGACACTGCCCAAGGCACCTCTTTTGCAACTCATTTTTATTTGAGAGAATGGACTAATGACTGGTGCAGCTTGACCTTGGGCATGCATGGTGAATGGATGTATGTAGTTGAACTTGTCATTCATTACGATACCGATCATAGAGGCATGACATGAATAATTGTGAATTTTTTCATTGTTGTTGTTTGCTTCTAAGCCACGTCCAGACTCCAGAGAGATAAAATTTTCTTAGACAACTTCCCAGAACATCCTGGGTACATGTAGCTTAGACACACAGGAAGTGCCGTTTCCGGCCATTTGGAGGGTTTGAGAAGCCACAGATTTTCTTGTATGCCATTGGGGCCGTTCCGTCTCCGATATTGAGGGGGACATGGCCATTTTTAAAGAATAATAGTGTGTGGGAAAACACAAAGTCAATGGGTCTCGAATATTGGTGGGGACATGCCCCCCCCCTGTTTCCCCCCGGTTTTGACGCCCATGTTGTACGCTGCGCGCCAACCGAGGGAGCGATTCTCTCAGAAGTGGCAAAGGTTACCTGAACCCCTTCTCTGTCAAAATATTTTGCGCCCCTCTTACCGAAATTCTAGATCCGCCCATAATGGATATTGAGTATTGATCAGAAAGCTTCGACGGCACGTGCGTCTGGCTCATTTGCTTAGAGAGGCTACTTTTGCGTCTTACAGTTTTTGTCAGCTGTTTCCCATATGATGAGATAACATAGAGTAACTTGAAAACACTGTGTCGCCATCTTTCCGAGTTCATGCAATCCAAACTACCGAAGGTTACCTTTATAATTACTTTATTCATCCCGAATCGTTGTTAACTGGGTAACTCGTTGATAACTTAACTTGTTATTGCCATTTTAACCACCCACCAGTGGGCCCACACAGAACCAAACCTCTAACGTCCGGGAGTTTTCTCTTGTTTGAAAGATGTCTGAGATTCCATATGAATAAACTTTGTCTGGCGGGCCCTTAGATACAAAACATTCGTTCCTAGTTGATGACACCTGCTGTTTTAGTAATTCAACTTTCCAAATGCGCTTCACGTATGCCGTACGTGCGCCGTATGCCGTATGTGCAAAATAGTACTACTGATGTTACAACAGTCAATTGTACTCTCACAAACAGTTTACATCACACCCAACTGCTGTCGGCTGTGACAAATGATCCTATACAACTACTCGATCTAGAGGTATCCTATCCTTATTCAATATCTCGAAATCGACATCGACAACTACCTATCCAAAGTTTGTTCTGTAGTTGGGACACAACAAGGATCCTGATTATGCATAACAATGAGACTCGGAACTGGTCGAATTTTCGAGTGGGGTGCGAATAAATTCCCTCTATAAATTGTCATATCAAGGGTGAACGTTACACTGTGGGAAAGATTAAATATATCAATCTCATGAATAATTCCAATTTTCCTGAACAGGGGGTGATTATTTTCCTCGAATAGAAGAATCTCTCGGACTGTCTAATTACCAACCAATGTCCGTCCGGATTGCCTTAAATAGTCAGTGTGCTCATCACCAGGATATTTATACTATATATTTTCGCAAGCTGACATTCCTCATCCAACACCAACCGAAAGTAATGCTTCAACTTGTCTTCGTCTGCGAAGCGCATTCACCTTTCGCTCGTGGCTTAAGACATCTATCAACGGCACCCTTGCTTCCGGTGACAGTTAACACCACGTCATGCGACTAGTATTTGTAGTCAAGGCCACGACATCAACCCCGCTCGACTTAGCGGGAACCGCAGGCAACGCCAATAAACACTGCGTTCCTGCGCTAGTCCCTAGAACGAACGTTCACCAGAACTCCATCGAGGGCTTTTCATGAGAATGCCGAAATATGCGTGGGCATCGGTTTTTAACTGGGCAACTGACCTTAACCATCCCGCCCTCCTCTGCCGTTCGGGAACACAGGGTATCAGTCCGCTTTTTAAATCACAGAGGCAGATATGCATATGTTCTTCACTTGAAACAGATCGGTAGATAAGAAATACCAACATACACTCATATTGTACTTCTCTCTCAGATTTCGACGTGACGCCGAGCACCATGCGATGCACCGCTATACTCTAGACAGTATTGAAACTACAAAATGTAGCCTCGACAAGGGGAACACCGCGCACTTTTGGCACTTCTCGGAAAGCATCCCCATCCTATCTTGACGAGAGTACCTAACCACGCGACATTGCACAGGATGATTAGCCTGTACATTTGTTAAATGTTAATGTATTATATATCAAGCATTAGCATAGCTGGTTACGAGTAAACAATACATACCTGGGTTGTTCACCGTTGTTTGTTTTTTTGCCTAAGATGTATCATTTCCATTCCCAACGAACACACCTGTCCTACCCATCATTAAACGCGACTTTCCGATCCAAGTAATACTTATCTGCTTATCAGGCGTCGCTATCAGTGACACGGATACAGCGCAAACAAGTGTTATGTGTATTACTTTGCTTTTCAATGGACTGCTGCAACAACAACACTCACTACTATTCACCTCACCGGGTCCCTATTAATTACCACATGGCTTATGTGGGGCAATCCAGGGGACTTATCTCGTCCGATATCTCTGGCCGACAAGTTTTAACAAGGCCCTCGATGTGAGACGTCGACCTCCGCAATTGTTCGGGGCTCTATCAAATAACTGACTAAGCTATTCCGCGCCTCTCATTATCGCCTAAATTTGGGCAATCCAACTTTCAGCTTCGAAACTGCTGCATATATGAATACCGAATGTACTTTCCGTTGTACATGTCCTCCTTAGAATACCGTGACCTGGAATATACACGAGAAGTTTTCCTCTGTTTATATCATACACCTCTGTGTAATGCATTGAATAGCCAGAGGAAGCATCTCTCTGGATGAATAATTCATAGCCGGAGGCTTGCGATTATATAGCTTCTCTAAAAAAGGCCTGCTGATAATGAATTTTCAATATGAAGTTTTAGAGGAGCAATGTTTTATTATTTTATTTGATTTGACTACTATTCTCCAAAGTATTGCATCAGCAGATTGCTCAGTTGGTGTGGTGGAGACGACTCAGACCAAGTGGCTATCAAAAACAATCATAAACAGACTGAGGTTCTTTAGATATTCTTAATGGTGACGATTTTTTAGCGTTTATTAATTACGGTATGTAAGCAACTTAATATCCAAGAGCCTCCATTTTCAAAGAACTTCTGTTTTCGTGGAAGCTAAAACCATATGTTGTTTTGAAAAGGCCTGGCATGACAATGATCAAAAATCAAACTTTAATAATAGAATTGGGGGGGCAACTGAATACTATTTTCTGTATGAATGAAAGTAAATGACTGTTGTTAGCTCAATAGCGGAATGTCGTGTGGTTACACCGTCAATTAAGCAGGCGACCAAACTTATTACTTGATGTTCACGATACCAGGAACATCTATGAATGGAAATGAAAACAGCAGTATTCATTCCGTGGTCTTCCCAAGGGGTTTGTGTCAGAATGGCCACCGTGCTTTCTTTGCCTTCCAAATGAACACGCACTTTTTATACCCTTGTTCAGATTAGGGCGTTTAGCAAAAGTATGCTCTAGATTGCGATGGTCGAGGCTTGTTACCAAGTGATACCGACTGCGATACCGAGTTTTGCCAACTAACCCATTCTGCACAACTGAAAAAATCTTCATAAAAGTTCACCCAACATAGTTTCGTACAGCCATGCCTCAACAACAACAGAGATATCATATCAGTTGATTGAAGGAGGCATCGACGATCCGCGCTATTTCGGTCGACGCAGAGCTTGAAGGTCTCCGATTAAAGGTACCTTAGATCAACAACAGCGAAAGCTTTATTTTGCATCTCAAAACAGATATCTATATGCATACTATTTATTTAGCAGAGCGTCACCATCAGTTGACGCCATCGTTCATTTTTCCCTTGATTGGTAAAAATTACATTGTTAAAGTTCTAATATCGCTTCTAGAATAGAAACGTTAATTTATTTTTATTAAGACGGACAGGAGACCATATGAACACTGTCTAAGTCACATATTTTCGAATGGACGCATACCTTTCGATCGGCGAAACTGTCGTCCATCAACTTGACCTGCATCATTGAATGTACTAGCTAATTGTGAAAACTATAACTAATTATTATTTTTTTTCGATTTTCTACAAGTGGCCGCTCGAGATTATAATATAGTACGGGTTTGAACCCCCAATTTTGTTGGTTCGACAGAGCATTCATTTAGGTCGGGCTTACTGCAAAACTGTACTGCAGAAGAAAGTATGGCTTTTGCGGAGCTTCCTTTGAAATCCCAAATCACCTATTTATTGTCAGTGATGACAAGTGTCCAAAAATTTAAAGCTGCTGCCAACCGAACGTAAATTCAGCGAAACCATCCAATATTAGCTTGCATTCCGGGAAATTTGTTCTAGCATGCCGAGTACGTTTACAAAATTTTAACAGGCCTCACAAAGGGGGGCTCTAACCTCAGTTCACATAGAGACGTGCTAGAATTCTTAACTGCGACAATTTGTGTTCCAACTCTATGTATTAGGTGCGAACACGGGAAAGCATTTCTCCTAGGGATACTTTTTTTTTTTGTGTTTTTGTTTCCTAGGGAGATTCGCAATCGCTTGTTTCACAACAATATTTTGGACACCGAACTTGATTAATTGACAATTCAGACTTAATCAATTAAATGAATGAACGACATATGATCAATACATATGACGAGACAGCGTGCGTGAGAAGTTTAGTGGGTTACGACGTAGTTAGGCACTCTATAACGTCGTTGTGAATAACCCAAATAGTTTGTGCCTTCCTCGCCCCCTTAAAATAGTATTATCAGTGGTTAATAGCAATAGCTACGTCTGGCAAGTTTCGATTTTACGTCATTATATTTACAATCTGAAGAAGCCAATCACACCACATTGAAGTAGTTTTTTTACGTCCCGTGGGTTGCTAATTTCGGCCATTTTACGAGGAACCGTTATAGAACTGATATACTGAAGTTCTATATTTCTCACCAAATATTTGTGTAATATCTGGAATAAAATTTTGATATGACAAATGGGAACGAAACTTTCATTTCTGTCGAGGAAGTCTGCAATTTATATACGCTATTTGAGTATCCATTCGACAAAACTCGGCAACAGGAACATGTCGATATAGGAAATAAACCTAGTGAGGTTTGAGAGACGGTCGAGAATGTAACGTTTTCCAAGTTGTTTCCAAGTTCTCAGCCGAGTGGGAACGGTAAGAGAAATCATTTTCGCCGCTAATTGCTAATGACCACGTTTCTCCGTTATTGAATATTTTTTGAGCATTAGGGCCTAAAAAAGTATGCAATCTGACTAACTTACTTAGCCTTTTCTAACGTTGGGCGGTACGAATGTGTGATTGATTGCTCGTTCATACAGCTGTGGCATATGCTTAGACACCTCACGCACAGTCCTACAAGACGTCCGTGGTGAAAACATATCTGGAACCCTACTGTTCGAGGGCTACATTGGGGACCTAGATTACTGTGAAAAGCTCAAAATTGAGTCAAGGTCTTGAACATCTACTAGCGTGGGAGGGAGCATGTCAGACAAAACCTGTTTCGCCTCCTGATGATTGAGAGAATGAAGAGAACACTCATGGTGATACGCTATTATAGCGAAGAGGCAAAAATATGTATCCCTAAATGGCAGCGAATACACCCGAGAGCAGGGGGTAAGAACAACGCCCTCATTGATAAATGTGAATGCGGTCCGATGAATGCATTCACTCAGCCAAGTGGTCAAATAGAATATTCCCTTGAACTACGTTGAATTAAACGAGAACCTGCATCCACATCGACCCTTCCACCTGTAAACGCGGTACATAATGAAGGGCACAATATGGTTCAATACCAATGATTGTTGCCGGTTTGACCGCCGTGATCAATTGAAGCTAAAATTGTTATTGAAAATCCGTGCGGGTTGAACGTCAAATTATTACGTTTTGGTCTCCTCTCAACACTCTTCCTTCTCTCTTTTAACTTCTTTCCCCTTTAATGTTAGTGCGATGAGTGGTGTCCACACGCCATTTACACCCCTCTGCGGCTCGGAGACATTATTACTCACGTGCTACCATCCAGTTGCCATGTTAGCTGCCATTTCGTCTTAGTACCGTATGAATTCATAGCTGTCCGCACTAATAGCCTCCGAAGTAGACCACTTCAAGACGTCGGTTTTTATTAGATACATTAGATTGGGGGAGCAAATCGATGATTAAATGACTACAGTGGGGACAAAATTGATGTAGCTTTTTGCCTCTAATTTGATGTTTTCCGTCCAATGATTTTTTTCTGATACAGGATTTGGGACAACTGTCATATTATATCTCACATGACAACCCTGTCCGCATCTATACGGTATGCATTCTTTCTTTGCACCATGAGGCCGTTTGCCTGAACGTGCCAGCGTCCGTACATCCCGTGTTGACAAAGGCCTCGTCGAGCAGTCGAGAAGGTCTCCAGGTCGCAATTTTCGGACACGTACAGGAGGTGGCAAGGTGTATGCTGACCACTTGTCGTGTACCATTGTTCTTCTGACAGGAAAATGCATTCGACATGATTAATCATGTACGCCCTTCTAATCCGAAGATTAGAATCCATAATTTGAATGGCTCCTTTGTCTGATGGATAACGAAACAAAACTGATATTTCCATTGTCGTTACTAATGATTGTCATGGTTGTCTGACACTATGATCTTTGCGCCAGATTGCGTGCTTGCGTGGATCGAGAGGATCATTCTAGACTTTAACCGTGGGAAGCGTAACCTGGTGCCGAAGCCGTGTTGCATCTGTCTTATTCTAAGGAAGATAGATCAGGGGGTTCTTGTCACCGACCAATTCCGTCACCAAGAGTAGGCCTTGGGTAACATGCTGTGGATTCTGGTGGGGTCATTACCTTTTGCAACACAGTGGGGGAAGGGTGATCCTTGATAATGTGCTCAATGGCTCGTCCTTTCCTGTGTCCCCCAGCTGTGGTTCAGTAGATCTTTCTTTCGATCTTGAAAACTCTCGTCAACCACTGGGGATGTACTCCGACTGTGTATTAGGAAGGATTCTTTCCCGTGACACTGCTTTCATTATCGAAAGTGACATCAAACTCCGAGTGGAGTCGAACTCCTCTCGTTTGCTGCCTATGCTGCTGGCGAGAACCAGGTGTATATGGACGAGATAGTGTCCCTCACCTGAAGTCTTAGTCAGTCGCCCAACTGGTCAGGACTGCTACTTGTTAGACATCTTATTCACATGAACTTCAATATCGGTAGCGCGAATTTTGTAGTCGTTTCTGTAGTCGGAAGGTCGAGATTTAATTCTAAAATTGAAAACTCCTTTGTAATCCTCTAGGACCGTAGTTCGGTTCAGTGTCCCTATTTTTACATCTATAACATAACTGAATTTTATTTTAACATCTGCCCGTGTCTCTTTGAAATGCAGGTGTTTTGTTATCCGGCAATGTGAATGTTAAGCTAAGTTGAAAACACCCAACTGTTCATAGCATTCGCAGCCACGCCCTGAAACATTCCCCCATATTCTAATATATGACGAATGTGAGTTGGAGATGATTCAATGGTTTTGATAACAGTACAGACAGTTATCAGGGACACACACGTCGTGGAATGCATAATTCCTCTGAGATCGTCAAGGAATTACAACTGCCCAATGCCAATCGTATTTTATTACGGCATATTATCACCATGATCGAGCGCAATAAGCAATTCGAACCTGGCTTCATCTTGATCGGCGTCATACGAAAACGCCTGAACGAGGCTGGACCGATTTGGGTTGTCATGGTGATACACATCACCCTAGCAGGCCTAGGTACCGTTCGACGCTTCGATGACATTGCAGTAGATCGAATAATTTGTACCTATAACCATGCGCGCATTATGGGCCATTAGAAAGCATTAAATGGTTAGGTGGATTGCAAAATTAGCAACCTTGGAATACTCTAAGGCTGAATGTGCGATACAGTTGAGGGGTGATTGATTCGAATTTATCGGCAGATTCTACACAAGTGTATACAAAAATCCCAGCACATTATTGCACCCCAGGCTATGGGAAACCATTGAAGACACCTGACCATGATAAGGTTCAAGGATGGTTCAAATCCATCCATGCTTGATATTCTCACGCATCACCACTACTATTGCGCTCACTTTGGTGAAAGGAGACTGAGAGAATGTTCCCAGTAGATGTTGTTTTTTGCATGATGTTACACATTTTCTGAATCATCAGAGAGTCATGAAAAATATTAGAGGAGATATATGAAGTATTCTAACCTACCTTTTCTGTATGATGAACGAGCCAGCTCTTGTCACTTCAGTCGCATTCATCTAGTCTTCATTGTTAATAGCATACTACGAGACCAATCGTTATCTACTAAAGCGAGAAACGCTGTCGTTTGCAGCTAGGTAGAGCATTCTCTTCCCGATTAAGGGGAATTCCTCTATTGATGTTAGTTTATCAGGAGGAAAAGTCCATACGGATATCCCATTCAACGGATAATATTGATGCCCGATAAAGATAAGCTACCAGTTAGATAACGTCCTAATACCTCAACTGTTAGTTGATATTGTAAAGTAGCAGAATGAGAAATGACAGAATAGTTTTTTATAGAATATTAATAATCTCTCTTTGTTCAACATTATTGTGTTCTCCCTGTTCGAAAGAGAAAGGAAAATTCAGATTTGGTGGGCAAAATCGACTATATCCCATGGGCGATTAGTCAGTCTCATTTGTGCACATCAGTATCTGAGGACCATTAGAATGTAGATTACAGTCAACGATGTGCTGTGTAATGAGCCATATCAGTAATAGTTCATATTAACAAGGAATGGCATTTGGACACGTTCTGAACATGATGGCGAAGGATTTAAGACAGGATGAGTCGTTCGGGATTGCTGTGTAATTCCTGCTCAACACGGGTAGAAAAATAATATGAGTAAATTTGACCCAGAATCCGATTCGGTCTCTTTGGTGTAATTGGAATGGCGAGGTAGTTGAAATGGCTTGGTACGTTCACAGTACTACATGAGTGAAGTATTCATAAGGTTTCTGAATTCCGGTGTTCTCTACAAAATCTAGATTCGTGGTATATTACTTCAAATGAAAATGACCGTTACCACATAGCATTAAAATTGCTAACATTGGTACCCATGGTAGCACATTTCAGATTTTATCTCACAATGAATGCTACACCACCCCTCTTCCATGTCTACTGGGATATGTGAATATGAAGTCCCACCAATAACAGATTGTAAAAGTGACCTAATTGTTGTATCAAATGCATGATTCCATGTTCTGTCAGAGCAAAAAACGTCGTTTATTCCTAGTACAGAATAGCAACATAGGGCAATTCATTTGCCACATGAACAAGATTCCCTGAGAGAGACAGACATCCCCTTCGTTTTAGGCAGGAAGGAGAACTTGCAGAAGTTTTTATGTGGTTTGGATACTGTCCGGTAAAGGTTGTTAAGGGGGAGGGCAACGTACGACTGAGTGGGGTACCGATAAGAATTGAACTAAGGTGATCATTAACCGATCAATTGATCTTGCACCTCTTAACGTAACACTTTCTTTTCGAAGGAAGAACTGTTACGGCTCCCTCATAGGTTCACTTGGATTTCCCCTCTAAATGCATGTTTCCTCATGGTAGGTGGCTGTCTGCTTAGATTTATCTCCATTTCAGCTGAATTCTGTGCTTGTTTCGCATTGCTATAGTGCAAGTTGACTGTGTTAACATTGTTGTTGTCACACGCCAGTCATAGTATAACATTACTCTGTTTACCTAGGCCCGCTTTTCGATACGGTCTGATGGGACCCGGTTGCTTTGTCTCTCAAAATTGGCTAATAATTGAGGCAATCAAAATGATTTCTGGAAAAGAATACCATTCAAAGCGGCTGAGGTTCTATGTGGCAAAAAATGAGCAAAATACTGTTCTAATCACTGAAATCTGTCATTCCTTGGGCAAACTGCCAGCTGAGGTTTTAATATTAATTCAGCAATCTTACTCAACAATCTTAAGTCCCGTTTAAATGGAATTTAATGGAATCTAAAACGGACGATCCTTTAATATTTTACTGACTGTGGAACATCTGCGGAAGGGCAGTGTCTTTGTAACGATTTGTCACTGCTGGTAATTGACTTGAAATAATACGCGCTGAATAATCGATTGTGATGACCCACCGATATTGTCAATATGTTTGCTCTGAGGGTAGGCCTTTAGAACTACATGTAGTACACAAACGACCTTGGCTCTAAGCAAAGTTGCAGTTGGGAGTTCGGTAAGGAAAACTGCAGATAGAATTACAAGAGGCTAATATATAGCTGGAGAATGAAAAACTGAATGCGTCCGCCCAAACCCGAAATGTTCATAAGGCTTTCCGTTTACGGAGTTTCAATCATTGTGTGTTGTTGTGTGTGTGTAGTACGCGAAGAAGAAGATAAAGCAGGAATCATGCAATGATAATTGATGTCATACTTTCACAACCATGCAAACAATCTTTGTTCTATATAAAAAATTTACACATTATTTTCACGCCGAAAGCATTTAGTCCATGGGGATAATTGCATGTGGCGCCCGTGGAAGGTTGATGGTTTACTTTGGTGAGAGAAAGACAACTTCTGCCAAAGTTTACTCACTAACGAAATGAAAAAATGAAATAAAAACATAGCATCCCGCGGTTTGTCCAAGTGTGACGTCTGCGTTCTGGTGCAAATTGGAGTCTCCCCAATTCTCTGACTAATCCTACCTACTAAAGTCAGGGTTCGGACCGATGCCGCGAATTAGGCCAGGGGCCTGTAACCTAAGCCTAGGCCTATCACATACAAATTACGTTATCGTCATGATAGGTCTAGCCTAGGCCCAGGGATCGGTACAGGCCCTGTGCATGGCCCACGCTATCTGATTTGTTTTATTGCCCAACTGACATCTGCGGTATCTGGAGTATTTACCTTCAAAAAACTGGCATCAGGTCTCCGATTTCATTCTGGAGAATGGATGATACGGAGAGGTCCATTATGATGTAGGAACTGTTTTTGGAGCGGAGGTAATAGGCAACCAATTTGCCAATTTATTTGAATGTAATTTAATTTAATTAGGCAATATTTCTCTTCAGTGCAGAGGAATAGGGCAGTGATCCCAGATGGTGTCACCGGCCCATTAGAATATATAATCATAACGTTCGTTATTATGTGTTCACACCACTGGAGAAGAAGTGCGACTAGCATTACTAAATTTGAATAGTGAAAAGGCTCTGGAAATGACAAAACATCGAGGTGATTACTCCAAATTAAAATCGGAGGTATATGCGACTATGGTCACTAAGAAACATTTCCCTCTCGATGGTATATTCCCAGATCAGTCGAAAATCGTCAAATCGTTCGTTTTCAAGGGCTGGGGATCGAAGCTCTTCTCAAAATTATGGACCTATCTACCGTCAATGTCGAAAGTGTTTTAATGTTATGTATATTGGGTCCTAGGCGGCGCAAGCGCGGAGGGGTGGTGACGGGGACGACGGCCCCCCCCCCCAAAAAAAAAAATTAGAGGGGGGTTCCTTCCCCCCTAAAAATTTTGACCAAATGAAATTTTAAAATTAACAACCGTTGCCGCATGGTGTGTGATATTCGCAGCTTGTAGAGAAGATCTGTATCGATGGGAAATATACCTCCGCGTGGGAGAAAGGTAGAAATGCTGAAATGGAAATGTCTGGAATGACTTCATCATAACTATCTTGCAATAATGGCTTTAGGTGTTACGTACGTGGTCAAATAAAAAAGACACCAAAACAGCATCATGATTTATGTATCAAATTATATATGAATCTAAATTGCCTATTAATTTGCTTACAGATAGTTGCGATACAAACAATAAAATATTTTGAACCTTGTTCCCCTTGTTTGTTACAACGCTCATCACCAAGTGGGAAAAAGGTGTTACGTACGTTCAAAGACCACTTTGAGTGTCTCTAAACGTAAGTAAAATTTTCACTTAGTGATTGGGTCAATGTTCAGTGTTAAAACATGTTATCTTTCCAGTGTTTGGTTCGTCCCCACTACGGGAGTGAACCTAACGAAACACCTAACAGCCTGCAGTCGATACGCTAACCACGGAGCACAGTTGGAAAGGCCAACTGGGGAGGCCAAGGGGCTACCGGGTGAGAATATAATTACTCAGTCTCGATCATGGGCACTTGGAAATTCACCGTACGTATGAGGAAGAAATTCGATTTCTTAGATGGGGGGCGGGAGGTGCGAGGTGTGACATCCCTTTCCACGGGCTCTTCCTCCGGGGAATTTGCTGCCTCCAAACCCATCTGGTGTGCATTATCATTCTTCATACATACATTGATGAAAACTACCATTTGCAGACAGTGACCCCAGTTTTATGATGGGTACATAATAAGATCACAACGTCAGGAAGTGTCGTTTCCGGCCATCTGGAAACCGACAAAATTTTGGTGCACAATGCGCGCCAACTAATGGTGGCGCTCCGCTTGGACACACATCAATTCATCAAAGTTTGGTCTGCGTACCCCCCCCGTCCTAAATTTAGGCTCCGCCGCCCATGATTGGGTTATACAAATTAATGCTCACTCACAACATTCTTTTTGCTTAATCAGTATGGCTTTCGATGAGAATCCTCACCAACATGGCTGTCTGAGAGTAATAGGGCAAAAATGCTGCTATTTTATTATTACTCAGGAAGCCTTCGAGACTATTGATCACAATATTATATGGATACGGTATTATATCCCCGGGACACTGTAGTGTACAGGGGGGATCATGTTTTGGCTGCACGTCGTCATGACTTGCTCGGTCTCCGTCTCCGCCACCGCCGCGCCGCCGCGTTTTCGTTAGCGCTATAGCTCTTCAACGCATTGTTCGATTTATCGAAATTTGGACCCATGTGTCATGAATGATCTCGGACAAGTTCGAAAGTGGGCGTCGCCACACGACTCTGACGGCGGCCAGCCCCATTTGGATTTTCGATGAACGCATTTTATTCGCAGTTACCGCTCTACCCTCTCCAACGCAGTGTCCGATTTTTGAAATTGGAACCCCCCCATGTTTCCCGTGTCATGTGAAAATCTTGTTCGAAGGTCGAAGTGGGCTGTGGCCACACCATTCAATGGCGGCCATCTTGGATTTTTTAACGAACTGACTTTTTGGCAGATAGATAGCGAACAGTTTCAGAACATGAGCGATCGTTTTGGGACCAACTTTGTTTTCGCCCCATGAACCCCACATGGCGCCATTTGATTTTTTAGCAAAAACTAATCTTCATCAATGACTTGCAACTTGGTGGACATGTCGGCCATGAAGCAAAACTCTGATGATTTCGGAAAGTGGGAGTGGCCACACCCCTCCAACAGCGGCCATCTTGGATTTTCGACGAACTGACTTTTTTTTGGAGATATGCACGTTTCGGAACATGGCGATCGTTTTTGACCAACGTTCAGTTCGGCCCATTGGACCCCACATGGTTGCCATTTTGAATTTGTTCGCAAAAATAACGCTTATCGATCGACTGAAACTTGGTGGACAGGTCCGCCATGAAGAAATCTCTGATGAGTTCAAAAGTGGTCGTGGCAACCCCTCCAAGAGGCCAACGTGGATTTTTTGACAAACTGACTTTTTGCAGATAGTCCGTTTCGGAACACGGCGATCGTTTGGGACCCCTTTAATTTTCGCTCATTGGACCCCACATGCAGCCATTTTTTTTTTTTTTGCAAAAAATAACGCTTTAACGATTGACTTTGAAACGTGGTGTACAGATCAGCCATGAAGGAATCTTAGGAACGAATTTGAAAGTGGGCGTGGCCACATCCCTCCACCGGCCGGCCATCGGATTTTTTGGACGAAACTGACTTTTGCGCAGATTTGCGCGTTTCGGAAACATGGTGATCGTTTGGGACCCACTTTAGTGTCGCTCATTGGAACACACACGGCAGTCATTTTATTTTTTCCGCAAAACTAGCGCTTCATCCGATCATTTGAAACATATGCGATTTTACAAACTTTGTCAGATTTGAACGAAACCTTTGCGTGATGGGGGATACATTTGTCCTCACGAAGTTAGAAGTAATTTCAATGCCATCGTGGTCAAATTGCATAAATCATGTGACCATTAACTTCCATGGTTGCAACGAAACTTGGTGGGATTGGGGATACATTTTTTCCTCACGAAGTTGAATCATTTCAAGCCATCGTTGGTCCCAAATTTGCATAAATCTGTGTCCCTTACTTCCATGGCTTGCACCGAACTTTGTGGATGAGTTCTCTTGGTTTCCCTGAGCAAAAATACGGGGGTCTTGTATGGGTGCTAGATACTCTTCCAATGAATTGCGCAAAAGGCGGGATATACCACGTGGGCGGTTTACCGCCTACACATATCTCGTGTCGCGTATGGTGGTTTTCGAAAGACTGTCCGCGCAATGGTTGGTCAAGCTACTTTTGAAAAAGCGTCATCAAATGCCTATATATGAAAAACTTCATCTGCCATGTTGACTAACAATATCGGTGTACCACAGGGTCAATTTAAGGACCACTGTTTTTTCTTCATCCTATACAACAATGATATATATCATTATGTACAGATTTTAATGGGATGTTCATCTAGACAATCCATACTCAGGTTTTGAAGATGACCCTACAGTAAGTTATCAGAAGTAAAATCTAAAAGGACTACTTCTAGAGATGCCACCGTTGGGATGTGGATGGTTATATTGTTGGGGATTTTTTTTGTCTCAGATAGAATAGATTGTTTTAAAATATATTAAATTCAAAATATGACGAAAAAAGTGAATACTAGTTGGGATTTCATTCAGATGAAAGGAATACCATCACTTGCCATCCAACAACGTAACGAATAATGTGTTTACTATCGAGGAACATTTAAATATAGCCAGTAGCAGACTGCAAATATCACTGTATATATGAAATATCAGAATAAAGGGTATCATTAAATCATTAACAAATTATTATACTCATAGAGATATATTTGACTTTATATGATACACTAGTGCTACCGATTGAAAACTATGTCTTCTCGTCAGGCAGTTTTTTTTGTTTGCGAGTTAGGTCTGTTTCTCAAATCATTGTATGAACTACAGAACGGATGATACTAATATTTCTAACGACAGTGTTCAGTATAATACAAACTCCTTTCTCCGTGAACTTGGGAACTCCTCAGGATCTCTGACATGTATGGCGGTCAGCTAGAGCTATGGATGTTCAGTTGCATCTGCCATCTGCCCAGTGTGTTCGATAAAACTTTATTGTACTAAGTGATCGTTCAATAATTTAAATACACGAAATAGACATCCGTTGATAAACCCGTATTCAAGAACTGTCCGGAATAAAAATTAATCCGTTAACTTATGGAATTCTCTGAATCAATATTTCAAACGGAGAAGAAGTGTAAATTTGTTCAAAAGACTGTTTAAAATGCTCCTGCTGCAATGTGCCCGAACCCTCCAAAATATGCATTAACAACGTATCAGGATGTAAAGAATATTGCTTCCTTGAGCTTCTCCGTATCTTTGTACCTCGGCTACCGGTATTTCTTGTAATCCTAAACCCTTCTGTTCTTGAGCTCCAACTCCACCCTCCATCCACGGGAGGAAAAATCATGGCAACGGGGTCTTATTGCGAAGTCGTACTATTTCCCTGGTCGTGGATAGGAATATTGTTATTATGTTGTATCGTTATTGAATATTCGTTCTTCAGTATAATTTATTGCGTAAGATTATTGAGATGTATGTACGTTAATAAATTTGAAATCGCAGTACTCTCTAGCATATTGTATGGCATTTTTCAAAGGCGAGGAAAGGGGGGCTGGACGGCCAGCCACAATCCCCTCTAGCCCCGCAAAAAAATGTGGTGGGATGGGGACTAGATTCGCCCTCCAATTCGCAAGGCCGAAGCCCCCTTTTTCTATTTTTAAATGAAATTATTTAATGTAACCACATTCATCGGCTTGGGATGATTGTTCTCAGTATTTCCTGACGTTCATCAGAAGTGATATCAGTGAGCATGGCTCGGTGGTATCCACCACTATTTGATCGGCGGCGGGTTTTAATTTAATCGTACATATTTATATCAGGCAGTCCTAACATTGTTCGTGGATATTCAAGAAGACTCTTCTAGTGAGTCCAATAATAGTTTGGAGGGGTGACTGTGATGACACCATAGTATGTTCATGTTTATTATGGGAGAACATTGTACTTGCAGAAGGCGGGAAAGCGACCCAAACCTCAAGGGAGGGAGTTAACGGTCATCTGTTCACGATACCTTTTGGCAGAAAAAACCATTGGAGCACAAAGTCATCCAGGCACGATGGAAACAAGAAAGTGTTCCCAAGACAGAGTGGTTGTTTAGGTCTATGCTATAGTGCACCAATAGGATCGAAGTATCGAGAAAAGCAAAACACCCCTCCCCTTTATACCTCCCATAGCCCAATCCTCTAAAAAAAGACCAACTGCTCTTTGTCACAACACATTGTGACAGAAGAAACACAACATTTTGAGCATCAAAAGTTCCATCCAAGGCCAGGTGAAAACAGGCAATTGTTTCCAAAACAGAGTGGTTGTTTAGGTGGAGTATATTACACCAATTTGGCATCTAGAGGTAATAAGAAGAACAAACATTTTCCAAAGGTGGTGGGGATCTCCCCTGGACCCTCCATATCCCTCATAAAAATTCACCCCTCCCCCCTAAAAAAATTCCCATCCTACGCCTTTGGCATTATCTGAAAACAATATAAAAAAAAACGTGTTAATTGTGTGTTACACCATCTGTCAGTTTATATATTGCAAGAAGTGAAATCGCGCCAGTGTTCTCTAGAAAAATTTTCTTCATACCTCTCTTCTCATTGCACCAAGCTACCAAACAATCGAGCTTCGCCCTCTACAAAGAACTAACCTGAACTTCGGGACGTTTGCGTTTGGAGATTTATTTATTTATATTTAATTTCTTTAATCCATTATTCATTTTCTACCTAATTTTATTTGTCATTGTGAAGGTATATGGAAACATTTGCTATGCTTATTAATATTGTGCAAACGTAATTATCCTTCAAATACAGAATCCATACTACATATTCCACTGGCATCACAAGTCACAAGGTCAACATCTTTGTCTTATGTCACACAGATGCCCGTTACAATAAGGGAAATGCTTCTGTAAAGGTTATAGTGTCGAGTCTAATAATTCAGATACTTTGGAATAAATAAATCGAAAGAATGGCCAAAGTTACTACTGGTGAAGCGGAATCAACAGGTGAAAAATACGAATACTTTTCCGAAATATCCGATTTGGAATGACTAAATGAACTCTGGCACAATACTAGGCAGTCGTAATAATAACATAAGTATGTTTTATTGAAAACAATACATGCTTAATATTTCTTTATACCAAAATCTGGGCCCTTGAATGAACAGTTTGTTTACATTCAGTCATTACAAAATCCGTGTTGTTTTCACTCTCTGACATCATTGAATTTGTTCGAATCCCAAAAAAAGTTAGAAATCAGTGAACGTCTCACTGGAAATATAGAAGTGTTCTAAAAATTGATTTATATTTGAATATTTCCCAATGCCAGGTTGAAACACCTGCTGCTCGGTGATTAACTCTCTCACCACTATGAAGCCAATCTCCAAACATCTGGAGAAAATGATAAATTGAATTTAGTTATGGGTTAATAGTTCATTAGTTCTGATCGTTTGAGGTCTAAAATTAGTCCCCGTTCGCTTGCGTGGCTGAGGGCGGAAGGCACCGGACCAGTCTTAAATGTCGCCTTTCACCAAATTCAAGGGAAAACTACAGTGTTTGAGTTACTTTGATACAATTATAATTGACCATTATAATATTTAAATGATCGAAATCCTCAGACCCATCATCTCGAAATCCGTTGAAAAACAATGTCAAAGGCCGAATGTCAAAGAAAAAAGAAACACTTCTAATTATTTTCATCTAAGAAATTAAAATCAGACCTTATCATCCTTGGTGGCAAATTAATAAAAACATTCGATTATTCCGATTCCCTGATATGCTGAACATTGTGAAAATCTCGAGGAGGCCAGATTAGTCGACAGCCGATAGAAATCCCATACCTTCGTGATAGTATCAAGTTCTCGCTTCTACATCGTTGCAAAATTCGAAACTACTTTTGGCAGTCTGGGGAGTTGTGAAAAGCAAAAAAAATATATATGTCGACAACATCCTATCCAGAATCAAGGAAAATCCTTTGTTGTATTTTGGCTTCCTGTCTGTAACATAGGCTTAAGTTGAAATCATCAGTTATTGCAATTCAATTATGATTGTGAAAATTATAAGCATAACGACTTATTTTAGACCAATCATTCTCGAATCAGGTTAACTTCCCTAAATATCAAGGTGTGTTTTAACGTATTAGCCCCCACCACTTATCCCCAAATGTCAGGAACACTTTAGGTACCAAATTGAAAGAAAAGCACTAGGCCAGAGCACCCTTGAATATAGTGAAAATCAACCAAAATTATTGGTGTTTCCAGGAATACTCCATAGTGGACGTTTCGCTTTTACTGTTTTTGACAATTTTTCAATTAGTTTTTTTTCATTTGAAGTGATCATTCGAATCAAATTGGCGAGGATACCATGAGACAAAATCCAACACACATGAGAACAAACACACGTCACATACACAACATACAATATATAGGATACACACATAACATTTTCTAGTACCCTACATTGAATTCAGTCATGTATCCAGACTATTGGGAGAGAGGCAAAATAAGGAACGCGCGCGTATCGGTTTCGTGCGATTGGCTGAGGAGGCAACCGAAAAGAGTGGCAAGAATAACATTATTTTCGGCTCCTTATAGTTCAGAGGAGCAGCATTTGCCTAGATGAGTATTGTTGAAAAAATCCAGTCGCCTATAAGACTTAAAATGAAAATAAGGAAGAACGTACCTTGATAACTACTCCACTTTACAACAAATACACGAATCCAAGTTGGTTGTTTAGGTATGCGATAGTGGCACCAATATGGATCTAAAGGTATCGAGAAAGAAAAGACCAAACAGACACCTCCCCCTTATAAACCCGTTCCCCATAGCCCAAATGTCCTCTACAAAAGGAAGATTAACCCACAACTGCTCTTTGTGCACACACCTTGACTGTGACGAGAAGAACAAAACACATCGTGACGCATCAAAGCTTATGCAGTCGCAAAGCCAGTGGCCGAGTAGAAGAAAATAGGCAATGTTTCCATAAACAGAAACGTGGCTGGATTTAGGAGGTGAGCTACGTACTGTGTACACCAATTTGCATCTAGAGGTACTATGAGAACAGAGAACATTTCCAAAAAGGTGGTGGGGATAACCCTTGGGACCCCCTTCCATATCCCTCATAAAAATTTGCACCCCCTCCCCACCTAACGCCCTCAATAGCGACGCCCCCATAAAAATTCCTCGCCTGTCCTACGCCTTTGGTAATGGTTTTGTACACATCACTGCTCAGCGGTTTATCATTATATTGCCACCAGAAGTGAAATCGCTGAAGGGTTTCTAGAATTGATGTGCAGTCCTACCTCTTTCTCATTGCACAAAGCTACCAAAACAATCGAGACTCAGGCCCGACATATATGAACAGAGGAGAAATGAAGTTCAGTGGACGTTTGCGGCATCTGGAGAAATTATATTTATGTTATCTTAATTTATATTAATCATTTATTCATTTATCTACTATAATTTTATTTGTCATTGTGAAGTTATTATGAAACATTTGCTCTGCTGATTTAATATTTTGGCCAAAACGTAATTATCCTCAAATACAGAAATCCCATAAGGTCTACATATTCATGCATCACAAGGTCACAGGCACAGCAATCTTGGTGTGTATTGGTCACACAGAGACCGTAACACAAAGAAATTGCTGTAAAGGTTATAGTGTCGAGTCTAATAATTCAGATACTTTGGAATAAATAATTCGAAGAATGGCCAAAGTTACTACTGGTGAAGCGGAATCAACAGGTGAAAAATACATAACTTTCCGAAATATCGATTTGGAATGCTAACATGAACTATTTGGCACAATACGAGGCCAAGTCGTAATATATAACATAAGTATGTGTTTTATTGAAACAAATACCTATGATAATATGTCTTATACCAAAATCTGGGCCTTGTTGAAACAGTTTGTTTACATTCAGTCATTACAAAATCCGTGTTGTTTTACACGCGTCTGGACATAAGTTCGAATTTTGTTCGAATCCCAAAAATAAATTAAAATAGTGAACGTCATCACTGGAATATAGAAGGTCTACAACATTGATTACTATTTGTACTATTTTCCCAATGCAAGGTGAAACCTGCTGCTCTGTGACTTTTAATTAACTTCTCTCACCAAATATGAAGCCAATCTCCAAACATCTGAGAAAATGTATAAATTGAAGTAGTTATGGTTGATAGTCCATTAGTTTCTGATCGTTTGAGGTTTTTTAATTAGTCCCCGTTCGCTGCGGGCCTGAGGGAGAAGGCACCCCGACCAGTCATAAATGTTGCAATTTCACCAAACTTCAAGGAAAAAACTACGTGTTATGAGTTTTTACTTTGATACGATTATAATTGACCATATAATATTTTAAATGATCGAACTCCTTCAGGACCAATCATCATCGAAATCCGTTGTTTTGAAGGTCAAAATGCCGAAGAATTGTCAACGAAACCATTCTAATTATGTTCCTCCTTAAGAATTAAATAAACCTTATAATCCTTGGTCGGGGCAAATTAAAATAAAAAACATGCATTATTTCCGCCATTCCCGATATGCTGAACCATTGTGAAACTCTTCAGGAGGCCAGATTTAGTCGAAAGGTTCGATAGAAAAGAAAGCCATACCTTCGTAGTATAATTATTTCAAGTTTCTCGCTTCTACAATCGTGCACAAAAATTCGAAACTACTTTTGGCAGTCTGGGGAGTTGGGAAAAATTGCAAAACAAATATATATTTGCCAACAATCGATAATCAAGATCCAAGATAAATTCCTGTTTTTGTATTGTGGCTTCCGTCTTGTAACATAGGCTATTTGAAATCAATCAGAGTTATTGCAATCATCAATTATTGACTAGTGAAAATTATAATCATAAAATGAATTAATCCTTTAGGACCAATCATTCTCGAAAATCCGTTTTTTTTATTTTTTAAAACCTCCCTAAATATCAAGACGTGTGTTTCAAAGGTATTAGCCCCAAAACTTCCTCACCAATGTCAGGAACACTTTAGTACAAATTGAAAGAAAAGCATAGTCCAAGCACTGGAATATTATAGTGAACATCAACCCAAAATTATTGGTTTTTCCAGAATACTCCACATAGTTGGAGATCTTCGCTTTAATGTGTTTTTTTGGACAAGTTATCAATAGTATTTTTGTTCAGTTGAATTGATCATCGAATTCAAAATATTGGCGAGATACCATGAGCAACATCCAACACACATGCGAACAACACACGCTCACATACAAAAACATACAATAAATATAGGAGACACACATAAACATTTCTAGTACCTACATATTCAGGCATGTATCCAGGACTATGTTTTTTCCGTTCGGGAGAACAAAAAGGAACGAGCGTAGGTTCAGTGCGATGGCGGGGAGGTGCAACCGAAAAGAGTGGCAAGAATAACACTTAGGTGATTCGGCTCCTCAAGAGTTCAGAGAGAGCATTTGGCCAAGATGTATATTGTTGAAAAATCAAGTCGCTATAAGACTAAAAGTGAAAATAAGGAAGAACTTACCTTGATAACTACTCCACTTACAACAAATACACGAATCCAAGTGGTTTTATATGGATTATGATGATTCGTTTGGAGGGAAGCGCGATATACCATGTCATTCAAACACGTGAGCTATGCGAAAGGAAACTCGAGCGTTGTGTGAAACTATTGCGGCACCAAACTTACATATTAGGATTACCAACAGCCTGGCAGAGTTCATCGCTTACAAAACGTTAGTGAAGAACTCCCGTGTTTTTATTCATACATACGTGGCCCAATTGTACTGTGGCCGCCAAATGAAGCAGTTGAAATTGTTCTGCAGTAATTATTGAAACTATTTCCTTGAACAAAATAAGATGATTTTAGAGTTTCGAACAATTGTATCTTCTATAGATGGGTGCGGGTTTTTTTTTGGTTTTTGTCTGAAATAATTACAGTGTGCGTAAATAGTGACTAACAAAAATTAGTTATCAATGTCTATTAGAACGGGTATAGGAATTTTTAAAAAATTCCGGTCATGTACGGACGTTTAGGTGGCGTGCTCAGCTGAGCATGCGCTATTGTAATTCTCAAATCATCAAATTCCCGGATACATTTCCAAATTGGGTCCAAGCAATTCGCCACCAACTTTCTATACCAACACTTTTGACAGGAAGTTTGTCACAAAAAAATCCCGCGAAGAACTTCCGCTGTTTTCATTTATACTAGGTGGCCCCAACGTTACTGATGGCGCCAACAAAAATCCCGCGAAGACTCCGCTGTTTTCATTTTATTACATAGGTGGGCCCAACGGTTACTGTGCCGCCAAATTAAAACAGTTGGTTGAAATGTTTCTTACTGAATTATTTTGAAAATATTCCTTGAACAAAATAATGAATATTTTTATTCTATTCAAAACATTTGGTAATTTCTTCAATTAGATGGGTTTGAGGTTTTTTTCATTGGTACTGAACATGATATACTATACACTGTTAAATGTTAGCTTGGTTTATTCAGCTATTCACTTCGAGTCATCAAAAAAATTACGGCGGTCGAATAGAAAACTATCACAAAGTACTATCGTAATCCGCAGTGGGAAAATGTAAGAATTTTCTCGAATTCCAGCATTTGTACGATATGGGGTAGCCGTTCTGCTGACCGTGCGTCTTGTAAATCTGCAATCATCAAAATTCCTATATTTTCAATTGAGTCTAACACCAATCTTGTCATTCCCATATGTGGTCAAATAGTAATTCCAAAAAGTTTATTAGAAGAATATCGGAATAGGATTTTTTAAATTTTCCAGCTTGTACTACATTAGGTGGCGTGTTCAGCTGAGCATTACGCCTGTGTAAATTCCTCTAATCTATCAAAATGCCTGTAAATTCAAATTTTGAGGTCCATCACATTCGCCACCAAACATATACCAACAGCCTTGTGCGGTCGTGTGGTTGCCCGGGTCTTTTGTATTGGGCTTCGTTTGGGCCGACGGTCTCTTCCTTGGGGCTGGGGGTTTTTCCCTCCCTCCCCCCGCCCGGGCTAGGTGTTTTTTATTCTTTCCCGCTATCTTGTTACGTTCGTTTGAGCCTTTTCGAGACTCCGTCCGTTCCCCCTGACTCCGGGAGTGGGGTATGTTTTCCCTCACACCGGTCGACGGGATTTCTCCCTCCGTCCGACCTTCCAGCCTATCGCTTCCCGTTTGCACAGGGCCTTTTTCCACCTGGCAGCTATGGGTTTTTTTTTCCGTCGTTGACTTTGTGTGTGTGTTTTGTCCCCGCATCGTTTGGCTACCCACAGGCGCTCAAAGCGATTTGGCACGTTGCAAGTGCCGTTGCCTCATTTGCATATCAAGTCATGCACCCTCACGTTTTTCTCAGCATTTCCTACGATGCCTTGGTGTGCCATAATTGTTGTGGTCTATAGTCCTATTTTATTCATATGTCGCCCGCTCATGCAGCTATAGCAGGGGTAGGAGCAAAAAAATTCTTTTCATGTCTGCATGACCTGTAGCCTTTTTGTTCCTCGCTTTCGATGAGCCCCTAAGCGGCCATCTTTAAATTGCGCTGGTCTGGGGCTTCTGCCCCCCTCCCCCCCCCCCCCCCCCCCCCCTCTGTTTTCATTCATACATAGGTGGCCCAACTGTTACTACTACTTGACGTCAAAATAGACATTTTGATTTTTTCAACTGAATTATTAAATATTTCTTGAAAACCCACGAAATATGACTATCACTGTGATTATTAGCTGGTTTATCAGCGATTCACATTAAAATCGTAAAAAATGTATGTGGTCAAACATACCTATCAAGAAATTACTATCGATCAATCGCTAGTAGGAAAATGTCCTAATTTATTAAATTCCGGCTTTTGTACGATATTGGGTGGCGTGTTCAGCTGACCGTTGCGCCTTGTAAATCTCCAAATAATTCAACATTCCTATATATTTTCAAATTGAGTCTTGTCTACCCAAATCATGTCATTCTATGAAACTGCTGCATTTCTAATGGTATTTCAGTCACTAAAACAGTTCATTTACTCAATTCGCAGATTGTCAACGTGACTATACAGTTTTGAAATTCTTTAGGGGGTTGCGAGCTACTATTTTGGACTGTGTTGTGTGCACGCGCCTTGTTTGCGCGGCCGTGTGTCGCTGTGTGTGTTATGTACGCTTATCACAGAGTATTCAATCAATTTATCAATAACCAGCAGGAACGATGTTCTTGTTCACAGATGCTGTGCCGGCTGTCATTGAAGACAACGGGAACGTGCTCTCCAGGACAACGTTTGCCGCTGTGCTCACCACACGTCGGTAGGCCTCAACAAACAAAACGTGTATCATCGAAAGGGCTACATGTTTGCAGTCCCAGCACATGGATCTCAGAAGGGGGACGAGAAATTGCCAACCCAACCAACTAGACGAAGTTTGCGATCCGACCGTGTGAGGTCAAATGCAAAGGTTTCGAATTGCACGGCATGGGTACCCTGATCGGGAATCTATCGCATTCATACCAGGCAACATCATTATTATTCAGGTGCTAATCTTTAATAAGAAGTAAACAAGAAACATTCGGGTTATGAAAATGACCAGTTCTGCCATTCCTGACTCATCACAACGGTCTATCGTCGTAGGCGCTACAGTCTGTTAGTTCCGGACTGAGTCACGAAGAGGGCTATGTGGTCCTCACACACATGGATTATTTTCCTGCTGCTGTTCGTAAGCACTAGAGGCCCTTTACAATTCAAATCAAATTGAAAAACTCATTACTTTAATCAAGCTTTGTGATCACCTATCTGTTTCGATCGTGATCTTAGCTATCTATCTATCTATTATATCTATCTATTCGCTGTGGATGACGAGGGGGCGCGAATTGGAAAAAAGGGCGCAAAACTAGGAGGATCGAGTTGGGCGAGGGACTTATTGTGAAGAGGAAAGATCTCTCGTAGTTAAGGGAGAGCTTGGCCATAAAGGTAGTAGTTTTGAAGAGAAAAATTCAGTCGCGTAAGACAGGGGGCCAAAAAAGATAAACTGACTACCCAGTAAGAAAAAAAACGCTTTCAACTTTCAATTTATAAACAGGTTACGGTCTATTCATATTTATCGGATATCTGACGAATGAAGAATTTGCATGAGTGCCAAACCGTTGGCGTTGTATATTCATTTGGTCAAAGTTAGACTACAAGGAAAACCAGACCAATGAACGTACCTCAAAACTAGTCCTGTACTACGGATACACGAATCCACGTTGTTTCATGTGGGCCTCAGCGAGGTTGAGGGCTGATGGTGGGATTTAGTTTTTCCTTCCATATGTATAACTGGACGAAGATCCAGATGATGATATGAGCCCATGTTCACTTTAACTATTCGCCCTTGCGACATCATTACACTTAGCACCCAGCAATGAATAGCGAACATTGTCAGACCATAGGACAACAAATTTCATTTTATGTATGAGAAAAAATGAAGGAAAAAGTAAGACAATTGAATAGAAACTGATAATTACAGCATGTCTTCAAGATGAATATGTTGATTGTGTTAATTGTATCCCAAGCATATTCTGTTCAGGCATGAATGAAATCTCAGAGATTTTCGGAGATAGACAATGGAGGAAAGGGTAAGGCGGATGTATTGATACATGGCGCCATCCCGGGGGCGGACTGCCCCTCCCCCCATATTTTTGGTGGGGGACATAATATCAAATGAAAGACTGATGAAAACTTATAATCATCGTTACATACGGCCATAACACAAAGAGTCTAACTATTATTTCTTATTTGAATGCTTAAATTTTATGTTGAAAGGCCGGGAATGCCACAATAAAATTCCGTTAATGCTATACAGTTAGGCCCATGTACACAATCCCGTGTCAGATTTGGCCAGATAGATTTTTTTCTACATAAGTGTATCTTCACTTTCACTGAGTAAAAATATATATCACTGAGGTTGAAAGGTACCTGATTTTATTTATTATTTCTCCGGGTTCAGGAGGACTAGTTAAGGCCTGGCGTATTGATCATGGCGATACCTCACTCCTTTCCGACTATTGCTTACTTATACGAGGCAGCGGGTGTAACCAACCCAAACATGCTCCGGGACGTCCCCATCCGAAAGGATATCAGTGAACTCCAGGACCATTTATCGGAACCAGGAGGAGCGAAAGTTCAATTTCAACGACGGAACAATGAAGTGGAGACCAAGATTTGTACGTACATGCAACTACAAGTACCGCTACTGAGGGAAAGCGTCTGGTGATCTGGATTTTAACCGGAATATTTGCTTTTATAAAGTGTCACTGATACCATTCCACCATTCTTACCGCCGTTTGCGACCTATGGCTGTAGCTAATATCGAATATGTACTATAAAATAGCTACTGAAACAAACAAAAAAGATCCAGTTAAGTGTAAATTTGATGAGGTAACTACTGGGACAATAAACTGAGCAGACAAATCACCATGGGTTCTATGGAAGAGTCACGTTCATAAAATGGTATTGTTCTTTAGTTACTCAAAGGCAAATAAGGATATTGGACTCGGGGTTAGGGGATGACTTTCCCTATTCTCTGACAAAAAACTGTCCTTCGGCTATCACCTGTGGATTCGTAATAGCTGTTGTGGATTTGTCTAGGCCTGTCTACTCGAAAGTCTCACGTAACATAAATTACAATGTGACCTAGCGAAGCCGGTAACGAGAAGAGATAACCAGCCATTGGAATGCCAGGCGCTGTACGTGGAGCAGCGTGCACCGTGGGTGGTGCAGGAACACTCTTCGCCAGGTTACCAATGACCAGGAGATTTAGCCGCTAGCCGTGTCAAGAGGTGCAGGTGTCTTGATACAAGATTATAAACCCAAATCTTTTTTCTAATCTTGATGTTTTCAGCCACATATAGCCTAATGCGAGGTGTGCCTATCGTGGGCCGAGGCCATCGCTTACTGATGTTAGTTCATGTGGAGGGCTCAGAGGCGCTACCGAGTTATAGGACAATGGTTTTCTCTAGGGAAGAGCTCATTGACATCTCTTGTAACCACAGGTGGAGTGTAGATCGCGGTCGCTTTTCCATTGTGTGGTCTCATGACAGTAACAGAACAATACAGGGAATATCATGTACAACAATTACATCAGGCAAAGAGGGGAAGCGTTTTATGGATATATACAGGAAGTGACTCAATCAATGTGGATCGTTCGGATACATCAAAAAAGTGAACCTATAATGGGCGCGTCAATTACAACTATCAATGGGAGTTTCTCTGGATCGTGCATTCAAGTAATATACCCAGTATTACACTTAGCGTGTCTGTGGATTCCGCGAGGAGAATGCCTGTTTTGTCGATTTGATGAGAGCGTTTCAGCCGAAAGTAGGCACAGAGATACCTAGTGTTACGGACCCCATATCACTATCGACAGTGGAATCAATGTTTAAATGATCTTCTCACGAGGCATTCTGGAACGTGGAGTAACAGGCTGCCATTGCTTGTTTGGGTTGGGGCAAAATTAAATATAATAATAAACAAAATAATTGATCAAAGCACAGGTTCTGTTTCAAGTTTTCCTCCCGCTCTGGGAACACACCACAGGGTACTGGGCGGACTGGTGCGCCGGAATAGCGTGAGATAAACTTCCACAGGCCTCAGCACACTCACTGAGCCCGTACCTTACAATTAATTGACTTTTGACTCGAGAAGAAAACCCCATCGATGCTGCAGAGTGAGACCCATTGGAGAGAACCCCCTCATAAATGTTACCTCTCAAACAAGTATGTGGGCACGAATCATTGAATACAACAAGTGAGAGACCCCCTCCATAATGTCACCTCATAATACAAAACTATGTGGGCCACGGAATTTTGAATACAACAAGTGAAAGAACCTCCTATAAGATGTCACCTTATAATTACAAACATTCGTATAGGAACTACCCCACAACCCAAGGTCCCAGTAATAAGGCGTCGTAACTTAGTAATTATACAATCTAACCAATTAGAAATGCCTGAGACAGGTTCGCTGACCATCTTGCATTCACCTATTAGTCTATTTCAGGTCAATGAGTTATACGTTATATGATCTCGAAAACATATCAATAGACTAAAAGGTATTATAGTTCCTATAGTTTAGACGAATTACAGCTCAATTTAGAAACAATAGGCTGCGGCAGTCATCCTATATATCATAATATGAAAGTGTTTCCAGGATTGATGAACTACTCACAATATTATACGGTATGTATGTGTGCCTGAAATCTTAAAATTTTATTCGTAAAAAGTAGAATATGTAGTAGGCAAAATCACTCCTGCAATGAATTAAAACAGAGGCCATTCGATTTGGGGGTGAAATTCAAGTGGCCCAGAGGCCTATTTTAAAGTGAGGGGTTAAATTTAAATCTCTACGACAGGAAAAAATTCTCTCTTGCCATGGACCTGTCCTTAATGTTAACCAAGGCAACTGGCTTTCTCCAATGATTTTATATTCAACACCAACCACGATCTCCCACGAAAAAATGATCCATCCTGAAACCGAAGCGCGCTGATTCAGCGTTTATATTCGAATTAACAAGTGTATTAATATTACCGAACGCCTAATTTTTTTTTTGTGGGGGGGGGGGGTCCTTTCTCTATTGTGCAGATACCTCTCATAACTGTTCGACAGAGACTTTAGATATACTTTCGTATGGTCGTTCCCTACAATGGGTGTTCCCCAATATATTCCGTTCCTTAATTACTATACATGCCATCAAGCCTCATTCTGTTAAAATTCTCTACAGGACGCGTCTATTAAACCATCTAGTGCGACAACACATATATAATTATCGATGAAACTTGACTCCGAATTTCATTTACTCTTATGGGCAGTGGAATAGGTTAATGAATTTTGTTACATATAATAACCCTATGGTAGTTGGCGGCTCGGGTTCTCAAGTCTAAACTAGAACACCATCTATCTACTCAAAAGCTAACACAGGATATATCGTCGGGCAACGCCTCGTAAGAAAGACGCGTTCCGAATTCGAACGGTCTCGAAACGTCGGGGTACCCAATTTTAACTTTGCGAAACAATATAATACGTCCGCCAGCAAGCTAACAGTATGAACATTTGCAAATTACACTCGCTGTTCACGAAGAGACCTCGTAACATGAAACGGTATATATTCATAAGATGTTGACAATGTGACTGCTACACTGGCATTTCATTTTATTTTGCCAGAATATATTTCCGGGGATGAGGAGAGATATAGGTACCAGCGTGGCGATATTGAACGTATGCTGTAGCAGACAAAAAAATACAACAACCGGATATTCAGCAGTTTACGGCACAGGATCAAATGCCCACAGTACCACGGTAAAAACATTGCTGGGTGTGTGGTGCGGAAGAAACACCGACCCTGGAGACAGCTATCGTAATTCCCTCTGCAGCGACTTAGACCATCCTGGAAGATGCCTATAGGCCTTACTCCAACAAACCTTGTGTTAGATAGCGAATTTGTTTGATGAAAATAGGATGGTCCTTGTTGGTGCTTATTGCATGTCTTTGCAGGCATCTTCGCAATAGGGATAGCGGCATAAATACTTTCAGGGTAAGAAGGGATGTAACGCAAGCATAATGCATGAGGATGATTGGGTTTCGTATAGGAGTAGTAACACATGACAGGAGTCGTGGTTACTCGATCTAAGTGAGGGCCCTGATGTTGTAAGCTTGCATTGCAGTAGAAACAATATCACGGAGGATTCCGACGGGGACAGGAAGGCCAGTTAGGTTCATCTATGGAAATCGGCCTTATTGATCATGGATAAGCACCGCGGTAACTCGCCTCGGAGACAGGGGTGTAACCAATTCTAACATGCTCCCGGGACCGCAATTGTACGTCCCCTCCGAAATGACATAATCAGTGAACTGCAGGAACCAACCACATTCTCGGAACCTGGAGGCGGTTAGGTCAGTTAAACGTGACCGCGAGATCATTGCAAATAGTCCACAATAAACCCCAGTAACCCAAGAAAAAGAAAAACCCATTGCACCACAGCGAAATCATAAAGTGAAGACCAAGACCTCGCCAATTGCAATGGTAGTACAGCCAACTTGGGAAAAAAAGTCTGGTGACGTCGGGACGGTGTTAGGTCCTCGTCAGCCTGAAGGCAAAGCCTTTTCAGCGCCTGGTTACCACTGCAGGGAAACACATGAACAATCCTCACGCCTCTGTTGCTTTCATTCACTGCGGGATTCTCAATGGTCGCAAAGCAGAGAAAAAACACTTTCGTCACGGGTAGTGAACCTTATCCATCTGAAAAACATTGCTGATATCCACTTAAAACATTATGAAAAACGAGGATTTAGATGGCCAGTACCTGAGATGGAATAGTCAAACAATTACATAATCACAGTAATGTCCAACTCTGTCCCCCTATCATAGAAATAAAGAATTGTGGATGACTATCACATACAGAATAACTCTGTTGACTTTAAAGGACTGTTTACCTGTCTAATTGGTATTAACATTCCAAGAAGAAACTAGGCATTAATATATCCATACTCGGGAATACGTTGACAAGTAAGGAGTACAAGTGAGGAAAAAAACACAATGAACTCTGAATGGCAGTATTCAATGGATCTCTTTGACATTCCCCATGCTGGGGACACCACACATATTCCTGGCGGGGGGGACATAGTTCTTTGTTCATTCGACTGGGTATAGGGGCTTTCGGAGAGAATTTGTTGTATACGTCTGAAGAACTATATAACACCTAAGTATTAACATGCCGTTTGAATGCTAGAAAAAATGGACTAACGCTGAACCCACCGGACACGGAGCTTTCTGTGAATCTACTCCAGATTTGGTTGGACATAGAGTTCGGAGCTTTTGTAAGCAAATGCTCAGCCAATCACCTGTAGCATATGCCACTAAGTCCTTGAGATTCTAATCGATCCATCTTGTCAATGCATCTGCTAACAGCTAGCGCATTCCGGCGTTCCGTTCTCCGATGCTGCCCCTCATTCGTCAACATTTCTTCGGTAGACCGTAACGAATTTCGAGCTCAGAGATCCATATGGTAATCACTCTCTGTAGTCGCCTTGTGCAAATGATTTCGCTCGAAAAAAAACAGGTGGTAATGCTTCAATGATGTGTTATTCGATAAGTACTGTCAATTCAAAGAAGCATGCTCCATGCCTGAAACCTTTTAGTTTCCTTCGCCTTCGATGATGCCTTCATGATTGGGATAGTGTTAGTAGAAACGCTTGAAGAAACATTTTAGTACCAATATAGTAAAGGCTGCTTGCTCACACAAATACATGCCTAAATTTAGTTCAACATATTCACATTAAACAATTTTCTCATTGAATTCCTAAACCATTTTGCCCGTATTTTCTTATAAGACCTCAGTCACGGATTCCCAAACGAAAAAATTCATCAAGTACGAGGCACAGGGTAAAATTATATTGTTGTTATTTCAAATAAGTAGACCAGATGGTCCGTCCAACTGTTTCCAACCACTACAATTAACAAAATGGAGACAGCATTGGGAAGCCCCCTGTGACCTTTTCTTTAAAGGTGAAGAGAAAAAAAAAAGGTTCATTGAACAGCTGTAAAATCTATGCCGGTGGTCATTCAACAGACCAGAAGTAGTTAGCACCCAATTTCGAGGAAATCAGAAAACTCATTAAACTTGCTGGCTTCTGCAAAAACACGTGGGAACAGGACGTAAGTTGGTGGATATGTGTATTTTGGGCACATTTAAGCACATTAAACTGGGGTCCAGAAAAGGAAACAAAAATTGCAGGTTAGCAGTGCATGTAGGCAGTTCAAAAGTGTTCGATTGTCAAAAAGGTTCGGAATTTATCATATTAATATATAGTTCGGACTGATCTGATACCTGGAAATTCTAAAAGCGGACCTCACACTGAAGTTTTACTGGAATAGTACTCACAAAGTGAGGCCTGGTATGTGAGCATAACCTCCAGTGACTGGATCAAGTTGTCCTCACTACTTAAACAAATGCTCCCCACTGCTAGTCGGAGAGTCCGCCTTTCGTGCGAGGCAAGCTCCAAATAAATCCTGCATGTAGAGCACAATAAACAATTACAAACACTCTTTTATCAAAAGGGCAAGAGCGGTTCTTGAAAAATGCATATTCCATGAGGACTTCATGAACATACGAAACGACCAGACCTGTATATTGACGATGAGTTCCAGGAAATATTTTTTTGTGTGAGATTCAGGCGTTGAAGAAAAATCTTGAACAGTTGGGCAACAGTACGCGCTTCCAGGAGAAGGAAAGAGAAAAATCATCGGGCAAACCTCTCTAGAGATTTTTAGACATATCGAACATATGAATGGGTAAGTACACAATTTATCAACGTATCCTATCAACCGGTATACTTGCTAACAGACTAATGCCTGTACCAAACGTTGGACAATTCTTCCAGCCTCCTCATTCAATTTAACGCGTATGCTCCGAAAATCTGACGTTGCCTGTGTTCATCGCAACAGGGGAGACGTTCCTGATTGGGCGAATGCTATATATACATAACCTGCATCGCTTGTGCTTGGGAAACGATCCATTGAGCACTTGAGTGAGATGTTCAATTAGTAACAAGACCCTTTTCCTTCGCCCAAGAGGGTGTTGTAATTTCAGATTTTTCTGTCAGATATTATTTCCATAGACGTTATTAATAGTGGGATATTCTGTCCAGATAAATCAGTTGAGTATTCAGTCCGATGTTTGTTTTTACACAGAAACTCACCAAAAGATACTGCAATTGGGCATGAACTACCACTTTTTATACTGACTATTGACATTTTGGGGAAGTAGGGGGTCAGAGGACAACTTGACAATCACCACGCCCTGACACAGAAACCATCACATCTTATCGCGAATCTCATAAATGCGTTGGACCCTTCATCGTATTGGGCTGATATATCAACATGAATTATTTATAACGTTCTCACTCGACCATTTTGGTGTTTCGGAGATCTCTCCGTTTGATGATTATTGGAAAACAAGTTGCGGAATAAGTAATGCGAAACACCAGAATAGCATTATTCAGAACCAGAACCAAGTGACCAGAAGTACCAGCTGGAGGCGATACCATATTCACTAGTTTGATGGTCAGTAGAGTTTGTCTCTCCCGGTATCGAGGGCAGAATCCTAGCCCCTGCAAGCTAACGATAACGTACTCAGGTGTTCCTCCTGGAAAACTACTGCTATGGTCTACGTGCAGGCATGTACAACCGACTTTCAGCATCAGCCGCCGACTATATTCTCGAAGACACATACCTCCCAACCCTTGAGAAAGGCGATTGCACTCCTGACGTTGATGATACATACATACACTAGCATTTTCAACATCCATGTGTTCTACCTAGAATTTGTCTCCGCGGCTCGCTGCAATTAGTTAGAGTATGTTAGAGTTAGAAGTAGCACAAACTGTATGTTGCAGATAACAGTTACACAGACAAATGCAATTGCAGGGTCCTTCAGTGTAGCTGCGCCACGGACATTCAGTGGCTCCAATGGCAGGCCCATACCTATAATAGCTTTTAAACAATAGTGCACGTATGAACTCTGATAATTATGATAGGTTCCCGACTATGGGTGAATGTGGCATAACAACTATAATAGGGTTCCGACAAATAGATGAGTGTAGGCTCCAATATTTATATTTGGGTAATCCGACAAATGGGTAGTAAGGATCTAATAACCTATACGAGGTATCTGACGAATATGTGAGTTTCAATAACTGAAGTGGTGAGATCGAGCGTTATGAACTACATTGAGAAGCTGTGCATAAAACAAACAGTTGTAGTGTTAACGACTTAACGACAGACGACATGTTGTTAAAGTCAATTGAACTACAGTAAACTGCCAGAACTCATTCAGATGGGAGGAGGCATTAAAAAACCTCTTATTATTATAACTGGACATGAATCTTTATTAATTAATTGCATCCTTTTATGAGATCTGACAGGAAGTCACGAGAATGAAACAATGCATGACTGCTATATATGAGGACACTCTCTATACCTAATATGTCGAGAACCCCGTGGTATTAGGGAAATCATCCAGAAAAGATTGTGTCTCGAATCAAAATGGATAAATATGAGCTCGCTAAAATAACTGAGATATGGTCAGTAATTGGTTTCAAGGTCACATTGATCAGCACTTATCCACATGGAAGGTTTGGAATGAAATTGTATTCACTTCACATGACCACCGTTTTTTCACTAGCTGGGTACATTTATGTGATCAAAGGACAGAATAGAATAGACTAAATGATGTAATTTGCCTAAAATGCGTATGAGTTATGAGACAGAAAGAAGGAAACTGACTAGTTTCATCTAACAAAGGGTAGGGAGTAGGTCAACTCGCTGCAACACTGACAGCAGTTGGCACTATATACATGTGCCGAGACTGACCGTTCGTATTAGAATGAAAACTATACCTAAAATCACCGTTTTGGCTTGTGACAAGTGAAGTTATATTCATATCTACATCAGCCACACAAACCATTTTCATAAAAAAATATGAACGATAATTGGAATATACGTCTCATGTGCCATGAAAATTGGGTTCCCCCAATAGGTTGACAAACCGCATGAAGTTCAAATTTCTCCCGTCCGCGAAAGTCATAAAACTGTCCATCCGCTCAAGCCCGGGGCAAACGGTATGACGACGACGTTCACTGACAAGGAAACACAACAAACTCATATAGAAATCACAGAAGTAGAGAATACCGATAGCGTATCATTCAACGAATCAGATCGATTATCTTAGGATCTATAATACTAATCTCATTCTGCCGGAAGAGTGACTTTTAACCATCACTTACCGAATAGTTGACAGCTGTAAATTAATGTTCAATCCAGCCGGGTGGTATCCCAGACGAACTGATTGCCGCTAGCGAACCCCGTAGCAAAATGACCGTATAATGATTGCACGAAAACAAACTGCCGCTACAATGATCACTTGATATAATCATGCTCACACGTATAAGTCTTAGTTTAGGCTGCGTTTAATAGGTTCGAGGTTTATATATGTTTCTATTGAGCGACGTGTGAAAACTCGAGACAGACCGTTCCCATTCACAGGCGCGATTAGTCAATCGGGTTAACCTCCTACCACTCCATGGGATTGGCTATACCGCTTTGAGCAGAAATAAATTCCTGTTCAACACAAGATGAACTCAAGAAGAAAGCTACCTCGATTGACTTTGCTGCAGTAAGGCGGTCAGACACAAATTTCACAGATATGGCGTATGTGTAAGAATATTCATAAATTGATTCACACATTAAATATGAGTTGCTTGACAGTTGACGACGGTGTTGCAATTGTCTAAAGAGATGGACGTTTGGGTGCACAATCAGCCAAGAGTGAAACGGTGGAGAAGATCTTTTAGGCCAGTTCGCGTCGTGTGTTCTTTTCTTCTTCGGATGAGTGGAGCTGCGATCATACCCAACGGAGCCGCACCGACAGCCACATATTTACGCAGAATTCTGTGGAATTCCAACGTTAGAAGCCGCTAACACAATGCCTCAAAGAAATCAAGCATCAGAAACACACATAGAAAGTGGAAGTTGTCGGACGCAATCATATGGAAATCTTGGAATTTATCTGATTTTCAAGATAGTCATTGACTTCCAAGGAACAGGATATGGGTAATATAGTACACGATGTTATTAATTGAGAAAGTATCATTACACTATGCCCTCACTGATTTATAATGGCTGTGAACAGGGAAAGTAAATCTTGTTTGTAGTGCATTTCCTTGTACAGCCCGATCAACAAAAAAAGTGGTCTCGCGTATCTTGTTTAGCACTAAACCACTAACAGCAATGAGAAGCGCCGCCTAAAAAGCAGGTACAGTTGTGTCATTACCCATGATTTATCGGAAATTCTATTACCCGGGGGAGGTCTATTTCTTCGTCATCATTAAATCAGAATGCAGGCGTAATACTGTAGAGACAAACCCTGATAGAGGATCAATTGCATGGCAAAACTGCTCATCGCCTATTTATTCAGTGAACCAAAAGACCACACTAGCTTGACTGAAATGACATATTCAAGTATGAAGCTTTGTAAGACCGCCTCTATCTTTACAAAGTACCTCTGAATGATTGATGCAACGTGGTTGCACAGGCCACGCCTGTGGAAAGGCCTCAAAAAGGAATCATGGAGAGGAGGCTTTTAGAGGAAAGTCAGAGTCTATAGAAGCACTGGTCGGCATCCTCATTGTGGGAGCGGACTTCACGATACAAGCAAAAATCCCGAGATAAGAATAGTGTATGTTCACAATATCAGTCTGGCAAATTGGCGGTAGGAAGTACATTTTTAACGTAGTACTTGTTATCAAGGCGCCATTCTCAAAAGGCTTTCTATAATTCCTAATATGGTTCAGACGGACCTACTAACTCACTTTCTTGAAGAAGCAACGTTCTCCCCTGGGAACGTGTCACAAGATAAAGGATACGACCGTAGAGACAAAGTTATTGTATGCCGCGTCCATGCAGAAAAGATCTGTATGTATTACTCTTCTCTCATTGTGTTTATATTAAAACCCAACACAATGAAGGAGCTGCTGCCCATTCATGTTTTCACTAAATCTCCAATGAACAAGTGTGGGAAGGGGGTTTCTAATCACCGTTCAACTTGTCTAATTACAAGTTGGGGAGGGTTTTGTTGTCAACATTACTAGGGACATCACTGAAATCTGGCATTCATTCAGCCTAATCGGACACTATTAACGAATGATCCCATAACGAGCTCTAAAATACTTTCATTAGGACTGGCTAGTCTGAACTCCCGTCAACTTGTAAAATAGCATTTGCATATTTCAATATTGTTTTCGGAACTCCTAACAGGGTCACTCACCTTAGAGAGTGACATCTATTCTAATCCCAATCCCCAACCTATAATATGTAAAAATGAACTTGAAACTCGACAGAAACTGCATAAAATAGAATTTCTAGCCATACAACAGCAAGTGCACAACTAGGAAATATCTCGGGAGCACTGATCATCGCCATCACAACACCCACACGGTCTTGAAGAGCTATTCACTTCTTATCATATCCCGCTATTCAGTTCAATCTCTAAACGTTTGCTATCCCCTCCAACGCCTAGCCTGGTTTTTCACATGTATTCCGATTCTCTGCGATTCGCACAATTCCGTTAATATTGCAACGAGATCGTCGTAGGTCCCTGACCAATGGTCGACGTTATCTGCTTTCCAATCTCCCCACCATTCTCAGATACAATTTGCGGACTCGTTCACCGCCCCCTGTGCAAGTTAATGTCAAGACCAATCTACAAACAAATGTTCCGAAAGCCCCCGCCGTTTGCCGCCATCACAAGTATAATACTCGATACTTATTATTCTTATATTCAGCCGTGGTATACTGAGCTCATTAGGACTGGAAACTCTCGCTTCTGCTTTGAGATATAAACTAGTTAAAATAGTTTTGCACCTCCTTGACGCAATTTAGACGTACCGTACACGAATGAAAGGCCAAAACCTTAGGCGTCCTCGTGGAGCCAACGATAGTGCTGATTGCCGGCGTTCTGCATCTACATAGACAGATTCATCACGCATTTCACACAATTTTTCCTCATATACCCACTGAAAGAAGGTTGTGTACAATCACCCGACAAAATCACATAGTCCAGTTGAAATACGATTTTTTTTTTTTGGTCTATTGATGTATAATTTTTTAGAAAATCATAGGGAAAATTACATGTATTTTATTTATTGCACTCGGGATCCCCAAAGGGATTATACCGCTATATGCATTTTATATCTCCTTTAATCTTAACTTCGAACATCAGTTTTTCAAATTGTAATGGTTCTAGACAACTGTCTATATGTCCTAGAATTGCATCAGCTTTGGCTTGTTTTTACTGGGCACGTCGGATGCGCGAATAAGGCAGAATCAGCGCAACGCGCAGGCGATTTCTCCCAGAAATAGGCGGATCCGCGAATCGCGTGTCGCGTAGGTATTTATAAGTCACGCTACTAGCGAAATGAAATTTAGCAGGGGGTGGGCCTGATGATCGTCTATTTAGCGCGGAAACAGACAAGAAAATTTATGGCGCCTGTAAGTCCTCCTGGAGCGAGAGCACATCAAATGCAGCAGATGCCCATTTGTAAATTAATCAATATTGATCAAACAAACATAGCAACGACTATGGGGCCTGTTTATGGATACTTATGTCGTCCCCCCTTGGAGATTTTTCATCAATCGTAGGGAATGGCACTGGTACGGTGACATAGCCTCCGCTTGGCAAATGGTCCTTTCCAACTCATTTTCTGATCAGAGAGAAATACTGAATTTTCCCGGAATTGAATCGGATATTGAACTCGCCCAGTAGTTCTGGCATTATTTCAGGCTTTGCTTCTCAGTCTGCGGTTTTCGTCGGACCCGCGAAAAAAAACGTCCATTCGCGTTTTCGTCCTATGACACGTGCAAGTGAAAATGGACGCTATGCGAAAAACAGTCTGTTTCGCGTATTCACCTATTACGCGTATGATTGCAGTAAAAACAATTATTATTAACATGAAGACCAACTATTTGGGTGTCTCCTTCCGAAATACTATACCTCTGATAATAGTACGTGTTTTTTTTCAACATTTCCAAACATTACACTCAGCTGTGAGTACTAATGTAATATAGCTCAGATTACGACCCGGAGACGTGCAACAGTCTCACACGTTACACGTGTCATAGACAGGTGTGAAGTTGGTGTTATGAATAAATTCACACATACGCACGGGGCGGCGCCAACGACTTATTATCGCAAGCTCGTCAGGGCTCCAGCATCACGTCTGTATTCATGTCAAAAACAAATGCGGAAGCGACGCAATCTGTTGTTAAACCACTGATGCGCGTTAGTTTTATTAAAGATTTCTGTATAGAGGATCTGGATTAGAGATGACGCTATTTGATGCATTCCTTAGCACATGGAATGTGGCCTGTCAATGACGTTAAGCAGGCGGACATCATTGTCCCCCCCACTATGATTTATTTTTGCGCGCTCTAACAAGTACCCAAGTCCAAATTGTGAAAGAATGAAACTGAGCTCTACGGTTCTATATTTTGTGGAAGGTCTCATAGCAATTCAATGAAATAGCCACTGAAATCGGCGAAATCATTTGCCATCGATTTCAGTGGAGAGCGGACCCAGTTTAGCGATGATGGAACAGAATTTGTGAGAGATTTTCATCTCTGACTCATGGTCCGTAGCCAGTTTTCTATTCTATATTTATAACCAATATGAGGTTAAACGGATGTTGTACCATTACTATTAGTTCCTCGAACCTGTGAGAATATCGTAACAAGTTGTTCTTAGCAGCACTACAAATACTTTTATCGTGATATAGTGTTTACCTGGACGCACTTCTGATCATCTGGTGGGTGATGTTATCGCTGCCTTTGTGCATTTTGATTGGTGTTGTAGCGTGTGGGCCGATGTTCTTCGAGAATACACTGTTGTACACTTTCTTTACACGTTTGTAGTTTATTTGCAGGTTTTCTCCGACTTTTGTTATCCTTGATCTTGGGTTCGCTCAGGAATAGCGAATAAGCGATCGGCCAAAGCGAATTCCCCAGACATTAACTGTGCGCGAGATTCGGACGCTTCGCGTAGCAAATAAAAAACAAATCAGTAGTTACTGGCACAGCTCACAAAAAGTCATATTGCCGCGTTGCAACCATGGCTGTTTGTTGCTGACGATCCGACTCTGAAGACAGCTCTTAGAATTTCCCTACAATACTTAGACACCCCTGGAAGATGCCTAGACCTTAACCCCAACAAACTTGTTGATAGATCGCCAATTTGTTCTGATCAAAAGCGATGGTCCTATGTTTGGAGAAATTCAGAGCATATTATGTCTTTCCAGCCACTCATCACAATAGGATGGGCGGCAGAATAATTTTTCAGCGTTACGAAGGTGAGGTAAGCAAAAAAAAGTTTTTATTATGGCCGGGCTGATTTGGGTTCCCGTGTTAGGAGAGCGAAACACATTGGCAGGAGTCGGCGAACTCGATCTGAGTAATGACCCTGATGTTATACGTTGCCATTGCGTGTAGTAGAAAAGATCAAGAGGTTTTCGACGAGATCAGGCGGGAAAGTTAATGCTCATTATTAACCCCTGGACCGACTAGTTGCTCAGATGAAATCGAGGGCAGGGATGTAACCAATCCAAACCTTGCCTCATGGGGCCGTCATTTTAAGTTCCCATCTGAAAGGCAATCAGTGAAACCCAGGACCCGAGCCCCGTCTCTCGAAACATGGAGGAGCGGTAGTTCAAGTTCAACGTGATGCTACATTCAACAGACGAGATCAGGGCAAAAATAATCCCGTAACAAACCCAAGTAACTCCAGAAAGTCCATTGCACCACAGCGGAACCCTGAAGTTGAAGACCAAGACCTCGCCTTTCTATCGCAACTGCAAGTAAGACCATGCCTAGTGTAACACTCATTTGCACACCCGTCAGTCGAACAATAGTTTATACATCTAAACCACAGCACCCAATAGAGGTAAGGAACATGCACATCAACATGGATTCGGTGAGCTACAGTGTTTGCTGAATGATTGTTTATTTCAAACCACATACTAGCACCAGAGTTGCAGCCTCTTTAAAGGGCTATGTCCTCGTCAGCCTTGGTAATTGCGGCCTGTTGCAGCGCGCGCGTGAACTGCAGGAGGAAAACCATGAAAAATCCTTATTCCTCTTTCGTTCTATGAATAGGGAAGCCGGGAATTCTCAAAGGTCGCAAAGCAGAAAACATTGTGTAACGGGTAAGTACACGATTTTCATTCCTCTGAGCCATGGGAAAAATTTGCAAATATATCGACCTTAAAAATAATAAAAACGAGGATTTAGAAGACAGTTCAGGTAAGGATTGAATCTGTCCGTACAGAATGCATATCGTTTTGGGTTAACTATGCAAATACCCTCGGGGAAAGAAAGCATTGCGCATCAAACGGAACAATTACATCACTCAGTAATTCCACCTTCTGTCAACCAGTCATCAAAAACATGATGACCTGAGAGATGAATATCCCATCCATTATACTATCTGTCGACCTCAAATGACTGTTTACCCGTGTACTGTATTATTTATTCCAAGAGGAACTTGATTGGTATATCCCATGACCCGGATACAGGGAAATGATGTTCTTGAGGAGAGGACTTTTACTGCTGTGGTACAGTCTAACGAAACTGTAAAATACCTAATACTTAACATGTGCCGTTGAAATGATCACCAGTAATGCACACCATATTGAACCTGCATACGAAGGAAGCTTTCTGGAACAGTAAGGTGCAGATGCTTGTGGTTAGGTAAATGTCCAGCCAAGCCTCTGTAGCACATGCGCTCTAGTCTTGAGATTCGTAATCGATCCCTCTTTTCCACTGCTCTCTGCGAACACTAGTGCTTCTCGTTTCGGTTCTCCGCCGTGTCTCTCATTCGTCACATTTCTTCCGTGACTGTAAGAATTTTCTAGCTCAGAAATCCATCTGGTGCTACACTCTCCGGTAGCGCCTGTCAAATATTCGCCTCGAAAAACAGGTGGTAATTTCAATAATGTGTTATTTCGATATGTCCCTGTCATCAGAGAAGCATGGCTCCTGCTCAACCTTTGTTAGTTTCCTTTCGCCTTTCGATGATGCCTCTTTGATTGAATCGTGTTAGAACCTGCTTGAAGAATACATTTTAGTTACCAATTTTGTAATAGCTGCTTGTCTGACAAAATACATGCCTAATTTTAGTTCAAACATATTCACATAATAATCGGAGCTACCATGAAATTGATCAATTCTCTCTCCTCATGTCAATTCTCAACTATTTTGACAGTATTTTCCTTATAATACCTTAATCACGGATTCCTTTCCCAAACGAACTGATCAATTAAGAGTCCAGGATAAAAGTATATGTTGTTATTTCAAATAAAGTATACCCAGAGGTCCGTCCGCTGTTTCCGACGGTCTATAATCTATCAAATAGGAAGCATTGAGAAGCCTTCTGTGGACCCTTTCTTTTTTTTCTTCGAAGAAAAAGGTCATCAAATCCCTGTATCTATGCCCGATGGCATGAACAGACTAAAAGTAGTTGAACGCATTGTCTTATGAATTAGACAAACTCTTACATTCAACGTGTGGAGCAGTATCTAAATGTGACTATGTGGTTTCTTACATTTAATCGTAATAACCCCGGGGTCCGAAGTGAAGGAAACAAAACTGCAATCTTGGTACAGTTCAAAAGTGTCGATTGTTTCCTTCCGTAATTTTTAGTATTATTGTTCGACTCATTAATTAACTTAACTTCTGAAAGTTGTCATCACACTGCAGTTCTAACGATAATATGGACCATTGGTATGTGGAACACAATTAACCTCCAGTAGTTGGATCAATATTATGTACTAACTACCAGAAATGACGTGTAATGGACCCAATTTTTACCTCTAGATGGATAGTCATCATTGTTCAAGGCAAGCTCGTTTATATTGTCCTTATTGAAAGTGGAGTTTTCTCTAGGCTGTTTAGAATTCAAGTCATGCTACATAGAGTCGGCATTTATGAGCAGTAAGTAGTAGACGCTCTACCAGAGGTCACGTTATGACAAGAGTGGGGTTCTTGGAATATGGTATCGGGAAGACTGTAGACATCGCAAAACGACTACGCCTGTATTGGGGAGTTTGACGATGAACTCCAGGGAATGATTTTGTGTGGGTTGTCGAAACACTCTCCCAATGATCAATTGATAGTTTTGCTGGAAGAAAGAAATTGTTGAATAACACTCTGGAACAGGGAAGGGGAAGCGCAGAAACTAGATTCGCGCTTTGTCAGGAAAACGGATTATTCGTCAGTTAGTGAGCTAGCTATTTTTCAATTCATGCTAGAACTTTTCGTTGACACCAAGCATACGATTTTAGTCTTCAGTTGGTAGCTCGCACAACACAAAGACATTAATTTTTGTTTACTCTTCAATCAAATAGTAAACATTTGCACGCCATGGGACTTCTAGTTAAATAATAGCGTCTGGTAGGCGCCAATACCTGTAATAGATATCCGACAATTAGGTGATGTGAGGTCGATAACTATAGAAGGGATCCGACAAATAGATGAGTGTAGGCTCCAATTATAATAGATGTCCGTCAAAAAGGTGAGTATAGGCCTCAAATAATAGAGTCGTTATCCGGAACAAAGGGGTGAGTGGCGCACCACTTATTCGACAAGTAGCGAAGTTTAGGCTACAATAACTAAAATCACTGGATTCAAACGATTCGAACTACAGTGAGTAAGAGTGACAAACTCATTTATGGAGCTCACGAGAATGACACCATGATGACTGCTACCCATGCTGCCATGAGGACATCAGCATTTGGTATACTTGGTTATTTATTTGTTGTCCCCTGTATATACCACAATGTGAATGAAAGTCTCCCGAAAAGCCACATGATAGCGTAACAAAGCGGGAGACTCCCTGTAAGAAAAAGAAATGAAAGGTGAAAAGAAATATTTGCAAACTTATTGTGACTATTAGATAACTACAGTACACCACCAAAGTCAGAACGTATCAATTACCAAAATAGACCAAACGTCGTATCAAGAGTGATCAATGCCTTTCAGTATCTTTCAAGAATTTCATTGATCAGGTACTTACTATTCTAAAAGTTATTGTTCACTCTGTTTCGCCTCTGTGAGTGAATTCCATACGTTGGCATCACGACGTTTTGGGCTGAACATTTAATTGTACAGTGATGTGCATTGTCGGTTATTATAGTGGTGCACCTCAGCATTCTGGTAAAGTATTCATTGAATGCCACGGGTCAAAGGTCCCCATGCCATGTTATATAGGCGAGAATCGAGAATATCGATAGTCGGATTATGTCTTCTATGTGAGTAGTTTAAGACTTTTGAAAAGGCGGCTCGTTAGTATGTTCTCGTGAACTGACATGTGAACTTGAAATGTTGTGGCATGGAAGTTTGGGTTCGAAAAAATTTCAACCCTAGGGGCGATTTTAACCTTCGGAGATGTGCTCTTCCAGGTGGAGCTTCTATGGATAAAAACGTGTGGATGTTTCACTGACATGCCACCCATAGTGATATCTATATCCCAGCTGAAGTTTCTACAGCGATTGAAAAGCAATAGCTCAAGTTTTACCCAAATTGAGGCGACAGCTTTTTACTTGCAAACCAAGATTTTAACTTATCAAGCCCGGATGATATGTATAGATGTAAGAAAGTTTACATGCATATTCAGTGATTCGGAAAAAAATATTAAGTATCATCAGCAATAAGGTAATAAATATTGGCAATTTTTAGACGTGGCAGAGGAGTTGACGTTATAAGATACAAGGGCCCAGTATTTTCTTGCAGTGCTACATCATAACAACTAGAAGGAATGGTTTTTACGCCTGAATTCATAATGGTATGCATAGTTCGTGCATGTGCGGGGGGCATGAAGTTTGAGCTAGGGTGTTGAGAGTGAACGTTTTCGGGAACGGACATAGTGTACATAGTCTTCCCAGTATTCCCAGAGTATTACAGATTGTCAGTTGAACAACTGTTCCAAAGTGTGGTTCTTCCCTCCAAGATATTCTACCCCCATTTTCATCAACGCCCCCCACCTCCCGCCCCCCCCCCCCCTCAAGTGCCTGGTTTCCCGCTCAAAATTATCATTGTAGCAATGGTAAGCCTTCAAAATTTATACAACCCCACTTGGAAATGGACCAGGGCCTTAACTTTACACAACCCCAGTAGGTCAGTGTAAGGACTAGGAGGTCTTGTAATTGATATGTTCCCCTCCAGAGATGGACCCCCACCACTTGCGTTCTGATAGATGTCCTCGGACACAAAGTTTCACGGATCGGCACACAAACACAAACACACACACAACGCGGCACACCCACACACACATACACACACACTCCATACACTGCTTCCTTTTGCTTGCGGCAAGGAGGAATCGAACAAAAAGAAATAACTGAAAAATTGAACATTGTGTACGCGCCATTGGGTTTTTTTTTTTTTTTACAAGATAAGAGGGGGCACCTTGTTTTCTCAATATTTCATAACCCAGATAGTAGTAGGGGAATCCTTCAGAGATGACTACGTTGAGAAACCCAATGCTAAAAGAATAATCCTAGTTAGGGCTTTATAATGTTTGACATGGAGGTTAAAACCTCCACTGGTTTGAGGTGCATATCATGTTTTTCGGTCTGTCTCAGAAACACGTGTGAGAAGCCCGAGACGTGAACGTTTTCTTCTTACGATTCTCGGTGAAAGATTCACAGCGCTGTAGTCAAAGTCTCTGTAACAAGGCTAATCGCCAAAACATTCCATGGGGGGGGGGGGGGGGATTGCCCGCTTGCACCGCCTGAGCAGAGAATATAAACTATGTTCACTGGCTGAAAGAACTGTTCGTGACTGAACTCAACAGAACAGAACTTGGATTGAACTGCTGAGTACACGCTGTCAGGAACAAAATTCAAAGTACCGAGTTGTAGAAGAATATATGAAGTTATTCACACATTATTGGATTTGGCACGCTGGCCACTGTAATGAATCGCCTAAGGCCAAGGGTGATAGACGTTGGGTGCATACTCACCCAGAGTGAAACGGTGGCGAGTTGTAAGTAGCCAATTATAGTGGTGGAACGAACACCGGCGGGTATAGGAAGAAGTGGGACTCCGAATCACAGAGTTTTGGGTCTTCTTCTTGCTTCTTATCATGGATGAACCTGCCCAGCCAACTGTGACTATGGAACTTCGTCCCACATACTTGACGCTGTTGACCTCGCACTTTCACGAATAATCACAGATTTACACAGATGACGTTACCATGCATCATAGCATATCGACACTGACGTGGTGAATTCATCCTCAAGGAAAGCGCCGAACATACGTCGCCTTACAGAAGTTCTCCTTGAATGACAGCGCTGTCACGTAGCTCTTCATGAGAAATGTTTTCGACCTCAGGCAGTCGAGAAATAGCCTGCTACCTTCGCAGGGGAATCGCCACAGTCTGACAGTTGAGACAAGAAATTTCGCGTAATGTGGAGAGAAGCATGGTCTAACATCAAGGAAAACATAGGTTAATGGATCATGGTATGGTTTCGTATTCAGTTATTCCCAAATAAAATGGAGGATATAGTTATGTGAGATCTCATGCAATTGATAAAATGTTGGGTTATGTTTAATTTATGTCCCTGCAATTAGGTCGTTTGAAGAAGAATGAATGATGCATATGATGCAGAATGATGCCATGATTTTGCCCCAACCAATGGAACGCAACGTCGTATCTCCTTCTCTTGATCAGTTCGCCCTGTAGTCAGTGGATTTGTCACTACATGGAGCTCTCAATTATTTCCATATTACTTTTATATAGCCGTGAAATAGGCGCTAGGTTGAAATACAGCGCATTTCAGTTCAGGCGTGCTTGTTCTGGTGTGATTGAGGTTCTCTCAGGAAACCCTCGAACATACCCGCTGGAACTTCTACATTGCCAGAAGAATGGGGGTCCTATAGGTCAAGTTGCTCCGTAATAAGAGGGAATGAAAGTAGTAACTTTAATGGGAGAGGACTGTTTGGTACAAGTACACGACGACAGTTGCATTTCAAACGATAAAAGATAGTACAACAAGTATAAGGCTGAGATAACAAGATGGTTATATTACAGTATTCATTGTGTGAATGTGGGTATCAATTAGTACCATTCATGGAGTCTGGATACGGAAGAAGAAGCATGAGAAGATCGACTTACTCTAGAATGTAACGTACACAGAAAAAACATAAGTGCGTAAAAATCTAGGATAGACCTAAGAAAAAGTTAGTCCAGCAGTTCGTCAGCTTGCTTGACTAACTTTTGCGGAAATAATTCTCTCCTGAAATTCAATTGTGGGCGCTGGACTAACCCACCGCTCGAAGATTATAGACAACGTTTGTGCAAGACAAAGGCTAGACTAACTAAGATTACACGCTAGACTAACTTCCTCTGCTGAAGTTTTTGACTGGGGCCGGCAGTTCACCATATTACTGGGCGATTTTGATGTACTTATGGACAACCTTTGGCGCCTAATTTCACCGCCGGTTTGGAATCTCTTTGTTCATCGTGCAGTTTGCAAACAAACAGTGTCATATCATTGTTGTGATATGTGCCCATCTTGCAGGTTTTCTTTTTATCCCAGCCAAGTCGCGAGGAATGTTAAAATGAGCCTTGGACGGAATTTGAAGACAGCTAATTGTTGAGGGGTGATGGCCATGATATGTCATGTTCGGAATATTTAATGTGTCGCTACAAGTGAAGTCTGGATGGTGTGGGACAACTCGATATCCAGAGCAATCAACCCGAACAGACTATCGTCAGTAATGCACAGGGACCTACCTGCACATTCCCGTGGCTGCATTTCCGCGAGTTATAGAACATTTTTGGAAGTTAAAGGTGAGCTACCAATCTACAAAAAATAGACAATCGTGTCCCCGAGAAGCACATACTAGAGGATTTGGTTCACTCTAAGGCTAGGAGACATTTGTGAAATGAAGATGGGCCTACCGTTGCCGTTTCACTCTCGAGTCGCATTGCCTGCAGATATCAACTTTCCCCCCCCAATGATTGCACCTATCATGATATATGCGGTGAACTCGAAGAAGTGAACTGACTGGCCCTAGTTTACCTCGGAGTCTGTGACACTCATGATCACTGTCACACGATCAGCCTGCACGGTTTCCGTCTGATTTCCCCCCCCCCCCGTGATTCTATTCCACTGTTTATAGCACATTAGTTTAGTATTAATTTTATATCGGTATTTTGCGTTATATTGCCCAAATATTTACAAAAAACCGTCAATTGCTACTGAATAAATTTTGCTAAACCACTTGAGTATCGCTTTGTGGTCCCACGAGTTTGTTTCAACGAAGACTAGCACACTCCCTACTGAAAGTAACACCACAAGCAGTGTGGAGAGTTTGGGAGACCAGGCTATCATATTGTCACGCCCGAACGAAAGTGCCATTTTAGCAATCTAAATTGCATGTCATCACTTAGTCATAAGTTAGTCAAGCAGATTATTCAAGCTACCAGGACTAACCTCTTAGTCCTAAGTTAGTCGAAAGAGGCACCAGATAGACTAACCTAAAACTTAGTCAGTAAATTAGTTCTAGCGCTGATAGGTTTGTCAGCAGCTTGGACTAAACAAATTGCTGATAACCATGTTAGTCTAGCGAGCTTGACAACTCGCTTGACTAACCATTGTTAGTCTAGCGTGCTTGACTAACTCGCTTGACGCAAGTAAAGATAGTCTAGGCAGCGACCTAAGCCAAAAGTTAGTCAAACGAGGCACCAGATAGACTAACCGAAAGTTAGTCCAGCGACCAATTATTTTGTCAGTGTAGAAAAAACAGACAGGAAACGTAACGAGTGCGGGCAAATGAGAGGAAAAATGTGGGCAGATTTATAATGACGCTTTTGTAGCGACGTCAGGCTGGAAAACGGACACACGAACCGCTGACATATGGCTCGGAAGAAATCGTGCCCCAACAGTAATTTAGTTTTAGTAGTTATTAGCAAAGAAAATGAACAATGAAAAGTAACGCTGAGGAGGTGAAAGTGTCAGGTTCGCTATTCTGTAGGAACGTTTTTTTATAATATATATATTATTATAGGAAAGTATTGACTTCCAAGGAAACCCTGTATAGGTATTATAAAGTACGGTACGCGAGGTTATATTGAGATCGTAATCATCCACACTTCTCCCACCTGTGTTGTATATTTTAAATGTGGCTAAACGCAGCCAAACGATATTAGTTCAAGTTGCTCTTCTAAATTGCCCCAATCAACAATAGTGTTCTAAACTCATACGTTACTCTGGTCTCACAATTAACATTAAAAAGCTTCCTGGAACAATGGCCCCTCGAAAAAAAGAACACATGTGTCATTTTACCTGGGAAGTAATCTCTGATTTATGGGGAGTTCTATTGACCAGGGAGGGCATATTTCTTAGTAATCCATCACAAACTGATGTGGATCATTTCTGAGGAAAAACATCGCCATTTATTCGTGAGGACGGCCATTCGGGAGTGGGCGATATCAATCACATGATCTTTTATTATTTCTATTTGCTAAAAACGTACATACCCTGACAAGACTATTTCAAGTATGATCGCTGGAATATTGCTTTCCATAGTTTCTGTAGTACCTCAGTCCGAAGTATACTGATTGATGCAACTTACAGGTTAGGCACGTCCCGTGGAGAGGCCCCGCAACAAGGGGCTTGGAGGCTTTTAGACGACAGTTCAGAGGTTCATGTAGTTATATAACAATCGATTGGTAGGCCTCATAACGATACAACGAAGATTGGCAATAACAATATCGTCGGGGAATCATCCGAACAATGCCCATTTCGAAGGATTATACAGTTGTTAATTTGATTTGACGGACTTTCACTTTTTAGGAGACGGCGTCTTTGCTTGGGTAACATAACGCAAGATGAACGGAATGCTATTGAAAATATAGGACCTCACAGAATCAGAGCGCATCTGCATACTCTCTAACTGTACAAGTTAGATTTTTCGAAAAACCATGCTGAGTGTTGGTATTCAATTTGATCTAATCTGAAATCTATCAACAAATGATTTTGTGATCCTTGAAACGCCCACATTAAACCATAAGATGTTTGTTTTTAAACGATTGGACTATCGCCATCATCACTATCACCCTCACGGTTTCTGAAGTATCAATGGTCATGTGAACATGGACTTCGGCCTATTCGTGTCTGAGTTCTAGTATATTTAGGAAACCGAATTCAGGACGAATTTCAGCAAAAATATACAGCATTTATGCGCCAAAGTGTGGGGCCGACCTTGGCCTCGTTACTCTGGTGACGTCATTGGTTGGGGTGAGATTAATTGATGTACTATAAACAACTCAACCAAGAGACTGCTGAAATCGCCAAATTTTTGGTTGTTGGGGTTTAGGACATGTTTCTCTTCTAATATCTGTTGTCAGTTTAGAGATGTTGCATGCTGCCAACATTGTACTTTAAAAGCCAGCGCACTTCTCCATCATCCCTCTTGATGATCCGCAACGTTGCTTCCTCCTCGAACTCCAGGCCTCGACTTTTGTAAATAGGCGTTCGAGTTTTAACAATCCATGTATTCTCCCGTTAGTATCCGATCCCGTAGGTCACTGACCGAATAATTGATGTTATCTTATCTGCTTTCCTTCCATCCACGCCTTCCGATAACAATTCGTGTCCTCTTTCACGTACTGTCCCGGAAGATAATGGCTGATGCATTTAAGGAGGCATCTATCAAATGAATGTCGAACGCCTTGGCTGCCCCTCGACTCGTACGAATAAGGACCCATCTTAAATAAACGATTCCTATAGTCTTCCGTGATCACGCACTCTGGATTGAATCTCGGTCGGCCTTGAGATATATATGTGAAAGTTTTTGCACCTCCTAATATGCAGTTAGATATCTTACAGAATGGAAAACCCGAAACTTTCCATTCGTTTGCAGGAGTGAAAGACAAGTTCTTTAGCGAACGAACCAAACAAATATCCAAATACAATTCAACGGCACTGAGCCAACAAATCCAATTGTACATGCTGCATGGCGCAACACCATATTCATGAACGCTTCGGCCCTAGGCATTTCAACGTCGTTATTCACGAGTCGGTAGATATGTCGGCCCTTTTTTTATACAGTTTAGTCTCTTTAAAAAATATTCTGAGAAAGAACGATTGCTACGTTCATACCGCACCGGCCATCTGTAGAATCCTAGCCTACGACTTGTGTCTTAGGAGGCGCCTGCATGTCCCCACAGGACGATATACTGGAACATCCCTGCGAGATCTCATGTTGCCGTGAAAATTGGTCATTATATAAATCCATGGAAAAAAAAATACACAGTCCCATCAGTCGCATATTGTTGAGCAAACAATTGTTACATGACATAATACATCATTCATATTCATTTGCACTCGGGGATCTTTCTATATCATGTTATATGTTTTTTTTTTTATATGTCCTTTCAAAATCCTATTGAAAATTCACTTCAGTCGTAACTAGGATCCAGAAACTGTCTATCTATTCACAGAATTGTATCACCATTTCCGTGTTTCTTGCTTCAGAAATACTTTCTGGTAACGGTACTTATGCTTCTTAACATTTCCATCAATAAATTGGATCGTGCTAGAATCAGGACCAACATTATAAAGTAACTGTGTGTATTATACGTTACCGTCCGATTACCTCACCACTGACTCAACTGATGACCAAAAGGTCGAGTAGAACTAGGAAGACCGTTTCGCACAAAAATCGTACAAGAGACGTGTCAGCAAGTTGCATGCTTCTAAACGGCGTGAAGGTTGGCTGTTGAATGAACTCATACGCACGCGCGAACGACTATATCGTCAGCCTCAATCATCACGGCATTTTTTAGAGGGTCTCTATTAGAAATACAACTAATTTGATACGCATTAGCACATGTGATATTCGCCTGTCAATGCATGAACGCAGTCAGCCCTGTCCTTAATTCGTGCCGATTATGGCATCAGCAAATAATACATCTTAAACGTCTAACAATTACATCCAAAGGCCAAATGTTTGAAGAAGGAATTCTATTTTGTCAGATCAATTTTAATATATTTGCGCTTTTCATAGAGATTCTCTGAATGGCTATTAAAAAATACGTAAAATAAATTCATCACAATCATTTAGGATTGGACACCAAGCTATAGCGAGATGGGTAATGAATTCGTGACACGTATATCTGTAGGTACTGGACGATCGGATGACCATATATGCTCAAATTAGCCGCCGCATAAGTTTGCTTGATTCAGGTCAAATTCAAATTATCCATCCTCATTACGGCGCCTCGATGGGCTATTAGTAAAACTATAGTTTTGAACGCTCAAAGGTAAGTCCAAATAATAACTGTGGAAAACAACAACCTCTATAGAGCTATCCTTCGAACGAACCGTCGCTGATATTATCACATGTCTGTCTATTCCTTCTCCGAGTGCCGTCACTCTGGGTGTCCTAAGTTTACGAGGCCTCTGCAAAATTGTCACTCTCAGACAACTCAGAAAATAGTCCACTCGCATGATCAGATGATGGGTTCTCATAACAACGAATGTTACCAGTTGGAGGGCCAATATATGCATGTCAACGTTTTGTTTTTCCTTCTTTTCGCAAAATTAAGTATGCAAAATTTATACAAGGGGCCTTTCACCAAACGTATATTATGGGGTGTAAAATGAGGAGGATTTTTGCTTCTCCTACAGAATTATCTTGACAATCATAACATGTATGAGTGATTGGGTCATTCAATCAAGCAAATGGATACCCATGGATGGGTGGTGGGGTGGCTTGAGAATTGAAGTTGGGGTTATTTAGTAGTCCAGAAAAAAAGCAATTCTTCTATGTGCTTCGAAATGATTGCATTCGGCGTGGTTTGAGGCTACAGCACCGTATTGATATAGTTGAGCGGTGCTCGCGGAGAATGATTTGTCGGTTAAAAAACAAATCTTACCAATCTGTCACCTAAAGCCTATAAATGTGGCCATTAACCTTATAGATAATCAAATTAATTTGCACCGTAAAAAAGAATCAGAATCGTCAGAATTAGGACGAGCGAAGTATCTACTCCCGTCATAAAGTGAATGTGTTGTTCTTTCTTCATTAATTACTCACAAGCAATATGAAGATAAATGAGGAAACAAACATAACCGCAGTTCATTTATAATCTGACACCGAGCAACCATTCAACTCAGCCTGAAATTTCTAGTGCCGTGTTTGCCGAGAAAAGGTCGGTGGACAATTTTTTTCATAATATTCTGTCGAAGATTAGTTCCGAAATACTGCACAGGCATCACTCGAAGGGGTTAATGAATGGAGAGTATCCCATTGTGACTGAATTTAGCGAACCTACGATTTTTGTAGGATTACTCCCTCGGTGATGCAGGTTTCAGCGATTCACCCAAAACCCTAGCTCCGGTCAGTGATATGATGTACATTCCTGGACCCGTTCGAACGTCACGGAAACTCATGAATCTTCGCCGTTGTGTATTTTATAAACAAGGATCGTTAAAATTGATTTTGATTGGCCTGTCATGATTATTTTGGGTTGACACTAATCAGAATGTTCCTTTTTCCTGCGGTTGAAGGAGGTTGAAAATGTTCTAACTTTCACTTAAACGAAACCATCACATTGAAATATTAAAATCGATTGCATACTTCCACAACACGTCGGCGATTTTAAACAATATTTCGGTTGTTGTTTATTGTCACTTGATTCGAGGCCTATGGGCTCAGCAATCTGGTAGCCGGTGATCCAGGAACCTCAAATTAAAGATATCAGTCAATTAGACGATTTTTATCTCAGATAACTGGTAGTAACAGATAATCGATGGACTACATAGGAAAATATGCCCACAAACCATGAAGCTATATGGTGTACAAACATTAGTTATATTGTACATTATTGCAACCACATAAATAGACTTTGTTCAGTCGTTTCATCAGTTGTTAGGTTAGTGTGACAATAGTGAGTGTTTATATTTATCAGAATGTGTACATTAAATATTCAAATACACAAAACAATTCATAGAGAAATTCAGATGCAGATAAGTTGTGTTCTGACAAGCAAAATGTGTGTGAGAGATGGTATATAATTGAATCAGGATGATAATGGAATGCGACAGGCAGTAGATGCATTCAAACCTTGTTTAGATAAAACGAGCGTTTGTCGAAACCTCGAATCCCAAATTCAAAGTTCATTACTCATCGTGTAAAACAGGTTATTCCAATTGGTTGCAAAATTATTTGAGCGCTGACTGACGCACGGGAAAAGAAACAGTGATAGTCGCGTGCATGCACACATGCCCTGGACAGTATGAGGGAGGGGGTATATAAAATATGTAAAAATATAATAGCAGAAGACGGAAACTCCTAAAGAGAAATATATGGCGCATGATCACCGTTCGACATGTATGATACGGACAATGAGAGAAAAAGTAACAGAATGTTAACCTAAACGTCAGGCTAATATTGCATCACGCGCAAAAGCAAAACAAAAACTTCATTTGAGTGAAGATGGGCTACGCAATGATTCACAGGATCCTCCCTGTTTCTGCGCTCACCACAATACTTCTACCCGTGGCATTTCGATTACACTACAAACCCCAATCGCTTGCCATCTGCCCTCATAGCGGAACGTTTTCTGCCGCCCCCCCCCCCCACCGCCCCCCCCCCCCCTGCTTTGCCGTTGACGTATATTCGTATACGGAACGCCTTCTGGCCTAATTTCGCCACTAAACAAGTAGAAGACTTCGTCAATTGACCTCGCCTCCCGAATGACCGTTTCCGTACACCTTTACCACCCCTGGGAGTTGATGTCTGATAACATCAACCTTCCCCCCGGTTTCGATTCTCTTGAACCTGTGTTATGACTGTGAATATAATTGTTGTTACTATCCACTGACCGAATCGTTTGGTCATTCGTGCATTCTGTGTAATCGACGGGGACAATTATAAGTACAAACACAATACAATACAATACAATTTTGTGACGTTTGTACATTTATGATGGATACATTCAATTAAAAATCGGACAGACCATGCCAACTTAATTGGCTCCACTCCTAGAAATAAAAAAGATAGTAGCTCCACCAAAGATACTGGGTCTTCGCGATTAGCATTACCATCTCCGATTGCAAAAAATATTATTGTATAAAGGTGGAACTGACCGCTCGCTCCGCTTTCTTCAGTTGATCATTTGTCTCTTTCCACACACATATGGAACCACTGGTGCATGCCTGTCAGTTTGCCTTAGAGGTGAACTCTGTCCAAGTGTATAGATGGATCACAGCGCGAATCGGTTAGCTATTCAACAAACTTTCAGCCTATCAGCAGATGTAATATATTATATTTTCTTTCAGGACGGGCAAATAATAATGTTTCAGATATCAGAACAGATGAAGATTTTTCCAACCATAAATTAGCATACGATCTCATTACGTTGAATGCAAGGCAAAATCCATTGATTGTGGAAGGACTGAATCTCCTGAAGCGCTTGGTGAACGAATTCAGAAATCGCTCCAGGTTGTATTAAGTCAATAACATTAGTGTGTATCTAAAATAATATCGCTTTCTTGTATAGCGCTTTTCCACGTCGACGGACATGATCAAAGCTCTTAGAGATATTACCGCCTGATCATTTAGTGACTTGTCACACCCGTACATACAGCACGTCCCGCTTGTTTGTTCTACCCCGACGCACCATTCGCTTCATCGTGTCCCCGAGGGCTCCCCAGGGGGCTGCCACATACAGCGCACGCTACTTTTCACAAGTCACCTCACAAGGTACCCATTAACCGTTTAGGTGGCGTGGGACATTCAGGAGGACATGCATAGTCCAACAGCACTGCGGATAAAAAGTCCTCGGGCTTCCAATGGGCTCCGAACTCGCAATCAAGATGTTGCGTCTGGAGCTCTACCGACTGAGGCTAATCCGCCTCCCGGATGAAGGTACACCAATTTGAGTCAGTTCAGGAAATTGTAGCCCCATTGGAACAAGAAAAAAACGTCCAGGTTTTAATATAAGCTGGGCACAATTTGAAGCTGCTGGGACAAATTCTATGTGACAACATCGGTTTGAAAGTTCAGTATGTGTGCTGTAAGTGTCAACGCAAGGAGTGCAATCACCTTCCAGCAAATGTGGGGGGGGGGGATTTTTCCTCCTAGCTATAGTTCTATACTTTATATCCCTTGCACGTAGACATAGCAAAGGTACACAAACATGACGTATTGCTTTTACCTATGTTCTACACAGCATTCCAGTTATGAGCGATACCGTGGGATGGCCATTTGTTAGGCCCAGCCCACTCAGCTGTGGTAGGTATATACGTACCTGGTGTTCGCACTGAGGAAGCGAGTTGTACGCTCAATATAACACTACTGTGATCGCATACGTACGGTAATGTTTTGATCGGGCCTGACTGTTTGTTATGTAATTCTGTTATATCATCAGCTCTTAGTAACAACAGTCCTGTTGTATAATATATCTATACGTATTATATGTATGTTTATATCTATTAATTATTAATATTATTGATAGTATTAATACGTATTATCAATCGATGTTATCAGTTGTCGCAACATTTCCGTCCAGTTCTTCTAGCCGAAGAAGAATCATATTTGGTATGTTTGTTATATCCCTTTCTCTCTTATCATAGACTATTATCGCAGCTTCTCATCTTCACGCCATAAATCTCCCGCCTGGGCAGTGTGAATTAATGCGATATGTCTGTTTTGTCCTCTTCGATGCGTATCATGCTTGCAGTCGACTACTTATATTCTTATGATGACTTCTAGAATCTTGAGATCTTGGCATTTGACAGGCATATAAATGGAATAACAGCTGAATTAGCCTTCGCAGCACATTGAAATAACATAGTAATGAAAACGGGGAGTCTGCCCAGCATTAAAACGAAGACTAAGTAGCGACCGGAGCATATTAATATGACATCACGCTTACTTTTCTATGTTTCGTCGATGGTCTATGGAACCTCTATACGTCTATAGGAAATTCGGACGTCAATATATGACTCTTTCCATTGGCTCGAGGTACCCTTAATTGCAGTGTTTTACATTATATATTTATTCTGTTGCTTATCCCTTTATTACATAAAACAACAGAATATACTAGATCACAACAGTAAAACTTCTAGGTATAATACTTGGGTTTTTTTTTATTATTATATAACAGGATGTAAGAGCAATCCTTTATGATGATTTCCGTTTCCGTGATGATATTCAAGGCGCCGTCTAGGCAGAATTGGTTGTTGTGCATAAAAAAAATATTACAAGAAGCTCAATGTCGAATACTTTTGTTTTTATTGTGATTCATATCAAAACTGCTTTGGAGAAGATTGTGTTTCATATAAATGAAGTGTTCGGGAAGTAGAAGCCATCCTAGCATCTTTTAAATATTGTGCGCTTATTTGGTATCACCAGTAATGAGCTGGTATAAATGTACTCTGGGTTCGAATTTTTAACGTGCCGTAAAGAAGCGCCAGTAGTGATTTACCAGCTCGGAATAAGCATGGGCGTTACTTCTTTGTCAGTGACTGTAAATGTCGCCCCACCTGGGGCGGCGTCTCAGGCTAGAAAAACAGATGTACAATGTATAATCCTTTCTTCAACTTTTGGCCGCAACACTCGAAGCATCGTGGATAAGAGATATGTTGATCAGAATAATCAGGGGTACGGAAATTGTTTTTTTTATCATCATCTCAACAAATCTGACAACACGTTTTTTTTTCTTTTCCCGCAATTTTGATTCAGCTATAGCAAATCTTTTATTCTCAAGTGTGTGATGGTTGAGTGAAATCTGCTGCCCTAGTCAAAAAGTCAAAAACACAACTTTAACGAACAGGTTATATGGAATCATTGCCACATGCAAAGGCACGGGTGAAATTCCAGTCCTATATGCGACAGCTAATGTTGGGTTATTCTGACCTTTTCGACCATGACAAACCATTGTCGTACACTGCGTTTATACTACTATGATCACTTTCCATTCACAGATTCACTCTTTTTTATTATGTGCTGCTATCGGCAATTCCATTGTGCTGGAAGTCACGCTCGATAGAGGACACTGACACTCCTAATGACAACAGTTTGTTAGATTGTGTTACTAATATGGCATCTGGCGTCTCAAGATATACATTTATTCACTCTTATTAAAGAACAACGCCACTCGTCAAGAGCTGTAAGTGGGACTCCCATTTCAGTATTCCAATTAAGGACTGGTCGTTTGTTTTGAATACCTTATACCTTATATAGAGAGAATATTTTCACCTATTTGTAAACATGTAGCAGTTCTCAAATTCTAACCGCCATTGTTCATTTACGTCTGGTTCTCTCCCTATTTTTTGCCACTTCCTGGTATGAATTAACCAGATCAAGTCTGATTGTATTTATGCATACGGCGTTAGACAATACCAAGATAATCCGACGAGCTTTTTCACAGTGCTATTAGACAAGGCACGCTTCCTCGGCAACCGCGCGCTTCCCACGTGTAATCCTCATTTCATATGTAACAACAACACAAACGCTCTTAGAAACATTTCGGTTGTCATGATTTGATGCGATAGCATGGAAACACTGTGTGTTGAGTATGTTTTGTTCCAAGTGGCGCCAGCGGGAGAGGGGGGGGGGAGGCAGGGGCCATGCCAAATTTTCCCATCTCGTAGTATAGCCAGACTGGGTACGCGTAAAATTTTACCACCCCGACGAGGGCCTATTGCCCCGCCGGTATAAGTATTCCCAACTTTCTTAATAGCGAAAATTCTATACTAAAGCCGTTTTTTGAAAATCTTTTATTAATTGACCAATTCTCGCTCGAGTTTAGGATCACAGCGTATCCATCCCCTACTTCCACAGACATACAATTGTGCAGATATAGAATACGTACCAATCCTTATGAATATCGCGAAAGTTCTGCAAGATTTACATTTCTGTTTGAGGAGAATGATCGTTCTTTTTTGCATTATTGTTAGTTGGTGTTCTCTCACAAGCAGATCGTCCAGTTTCCATGCATTCTCTGTGCAGTTATCAGGAATACCTTTAAGCCTGATTGAATGTATGTTTCTTTGTATTTATTGTATTTTATTTTTTCGTTTCATTGTAAGAAGTAAAAAAGTAAAACATAAAAATCAAGTTTTTACCTGGGGGTAGGGTAAGGCTCGTCTGGGAACCTGGACCCCCATCGGGGACACTCGGACCCCCTTCGGGGAAATCCTGGCGCCACCACTGTTTTTGTTTCTCTGTTTTGTTTCTTAGTAGTATGTGCGGTCCCTATCACACGCATTCGGCATTCGTTCCGTGGTAAAGCCACTCTGCAACAACAACACCACCCCAATATCTTGAATATTCGTTACCGAATGAATCATTTTCTGAGAATTTTTTATATCGGAATGAGTCAATAAGAAGTTAATTACAGGAATATTCACGCAAACTAGAGAAAGAGTACATGCTACTTTTCTCTGCTGGCATTGCTGTAAATTTGATTCAACGATTATTTGACTCACCCTTATATAAGGAAAGTTTTCTACAAATTCATAGGGATAAATGCTATATTCTTTGTGATGTTTTTTTGAGTGACACTCCATCTTTGTCTGACTAAAAGTCCCCCTGGCAGTTCTCGCGAAGAGTGTTCTCTGTTTCGTTGTAAGCTCGCTCGTTGTTAGTCATAGTTCGCCTTCAAGCAGAATTACTCACCGAGAGGCTTTTACAATACTGTGAACATCGATAGAACAGGTAAACTGGTTTTAATGCTTACACGGTCTAATCGATCAGCATGTTTGACTGGGTTAAGAAGAATTTGATTGACCGGGCACGTTGATTGAATATCTTCTAGTAATACCCGATTGGCTGTGCTGGGTCGGCCGGGTAGAAGGGACGTGCCTCACCTTTAGAACAACCACTCGTAGTTCAGGCTTCTCTTCCCATCGGAGTTCTGCGGACCTCTGGTGACTGCTGGTGGCAGTGGTCGTTGTTCACTGTGGGCCCAATAAATGGACACTTGGGAGTGGACTCGGTTGACCCCTTATGGGGATCCTTCTTGTCGGAGTTTGGGCGGACAATCTAGTGGTAGCTGAGGATAAGGTAAAAACTGTTGGCACATCGATTGTGGGGTCAAGGGAAGGACCTCCAGTGGACTGCCGGTGGCAGAGGTGGCAGCAGGGCTCTCGGCCGTTTGGACCCCGTGGGAACTCTAAGTTATGAACTAATATACCATGGTCTGGGTGTGCCGTGCTCATTCGAATTTTGGGAGGACGTCTGGTGGACTGCCGGTGATGGACCACCTTGCGAGCCACCAGACGTATAATGGCTTCCGCCCGGTGAGTCCATCCATGGCCCGCCATCTCCCTGCTAAACTGGGTTGAATGTTGAATACTATTCTCCAATTATGGGTCTTCATTAAACTGTCGCAAACATAGCAAATGCAAGTAAGCTCAACAAAACAGTAGGTATCATTCGAGTCACGTGAATTTTTGTGCAAGTTCAGGTTTATGCCATTTTAAAGCTTGAGGCGGGAAACTTGAACTTACTGCTGTGATGATACATGCATGGTGTTGATAAATGGTAAAAAAAACCCATAAATAAATTCAGATAGCGAAGAGAGGCAAAATAAATATATCAATGGCCTGGGGTTCCCCTTTATGCGTTCCGCTGAATATTCGGAAGAGTAGCGACAACCCAGGTGGTATTTTTACCCGACATTTCTAAAGTGTGGTCCAAAAGAAAAGGCTGTTTTATCCGCCAGGTTCATGCACCCCTATCTCATGGGCTCAGGGGTTTTCCTATAAGCAAGCAATCATTACGTGCATAACTGGTAGAAGCGCCTGGAGTCCAACTTCCAAGAGACCCAAGATACAGTTGTGTGAAAGAAGGGCAGCAAGGAGTAAATAGGAGACCTGAGTGCTTAGATCTTACATAAGCGCTTCCCCGTGCCTACATAACCCTTCATAGATTATACCACGATCAACTTTCATAGCTGATGGTACCCTCCCTTCCCGACAACTCGAGATGTTGATTTTGTGAATGATATTGATAGTTGTTGCCTTTGTTTGACCTTGAAATGCTAACAGATCCCCGATGATCTCATTACCACTAGAGACAAAAACGTATTGCCCGGGGAAAACGAGTGGGCTACTCCGATCATCCATGCAAGGAAATCACAGTTTAATATTTGGCCTTGTCACTCTCTTTCTCGCCTCGTCGCTTGATCGTGCTGATATGGCGATTTTTGGGAATAACCGTTGAATGACGATCTCAGTTCCATTTCTTAGAATCGTATCCCGTATGCTGCAGCTGAAACTCATACCGGTATATGCTCATTAGGCTGGCTCGTATATAGATGCAAGCATTAACCCCCACGATTAAGCGGATTCACACAAGTACAACATAACAGTACTCTCACCGTAATTTGTTTGCAGAGATAGAGACGAATTCGGAAAGGCCAAAATAATCATTCACATGAAATGGGAAACGAACGAGTAGGCGAAAATAACTGGACGCCGCTCACGGTAATTGTTTTCTCTGGAATATCTTCCTAATAAAGTGATTTATTGTCCTTATTCAAGAGTTGGTAGATATTTATTGCCCTCTACTTATATACAGTTTTCCCTCCTCAAATCTTGAACTCCTCATTATTTTTTTTTTTATTATTTCTTACCGCAACTCACCATCCGCCTTCCTATGGAATCCTAGCCTTACACAAAAATAACGCAAACACAAGTATGTGTGCACACCCCACCCCCCCCCCCCCCCCCCCCCCTTCATGTACATTGTTTTTTGTACGATGTGTGCGGTCCCTTTTTATACCAATATACTTGCAACTCTTTAACGATAGGATATTCTGTCGCTTCATGCCTTCCTAGTGTAGTATGTAATGTACACGGGGTTATCGGAATGACCTCTACAGGCAATGCTAATGTCGATTTAGTTTCGCATGAAGAATAGGTATTTAAATGAATTTCGAGCACTCGCCTTTTTCACACTTCAATTCGTGTTATTGTAGTAAATAGTAAGAAGGGGAGGGGGTTGTTTCTTAGTCTGCGACATCTTATTACTTGCTATTATAGGGGGTCTACTTGTACGAGCTTCTGCTTGTGAACTCCTCCACAAACAATCACTCTATGAATATCGTATGGGCTGTCTATTTGTGGAATAAATTAATGAATGAATACTGAACTGAATTGTCTTGATTACGAGAGTAATGATGCACAAATGACTATCTGTTGTCCTTCGGAGTATTAACAGCAAGTATATAGGTATTAATCCTGACAGGAGTGTTGCCCAAATATCCAGGTACTTTAGAATCTAGTCATCTTGGTGACACGCATCCATACATCTCATCAGTACGGGCAAATGTTATACATATATACCAGTAGGTCGGTGGCCTCGCAGAAGATCGCTCAAGTTGAGTCTAATTAAGAGTCGTCGTGTTTCCCGTGCGTAATCGGGTTTAGGAAAACACTATTGATTGATGATTCGAAGTGTAAATGGTCTCAATTGCGCTCATGCTTATTGAATGATGAATAAAGTAGTAGTGCTGCATGATACTCACTGTCTCGTTGAAGCTCTGGATGCCATGATTCGCACGCTGTTCTATTATCCGTTGAATCCGTTAAATGGTTGCGTTACTACTCGATAGCCAGATTTTATTTTTTTATCGGTCAATATTTGTATACCTTTCTGTTCAAAGTATAGTCACTACAATAGTTTTCTGGTCCAATTCTGCAATGAAACGAACATATTAGATGCGGACAATAGCCAGTACCGTGGAATCAATGAGTAGCGCATGTTCAAAAAAAAAGAAATATACTAGTACAAGTAAATGGCAGCTGGAGTTGTCCGTCTTCATTTTTTTTTTTAATAATGCCGTCCCCTTCACTTTCAGTACGTATGAGTGTGTGGTTTTTGCTGTGACGCATAATCATCTTGCTAAATCGTTTTGTCTATGTATATGACTACTGAGGGAGCAGAAGTGTCAGCTATTCAGCTGAAAGGACCAATTCTCCACTGCCTGTGTGGCGTAATTCACATACTATAATGTAAAAATACGGTCGCTGTGTTGTTGTTTTTTTTTGGCGACTCAATCGTCAATCATGTTCTCAATGTCATCTAACCGTATACTCCACATCCCCCCCACACCTTACCCTCCCTCCCCCCCACCCCCACCCCCCCTTTCCTTTCTCCGCACTCTACATCTCGATGAACCATGCATACTTAGAGTCTAGTGAGATCTAATAGTGACTCCAATACTACGCCAGCAACTGGTCTGTGTGTTGTTCTTCGTGTAATCGAGACCAATTGGATCACCGACCACCATTCTTCCAATGTCATGTTACAGTGTAATAGCGCGTAGTCTTGCGCATGTCTTAATGCGCGCGCCCCTCTAGTCGCGCTGGGGTCCACATGTTATGACATCCTAGGAATTGCCCACCTGATTCTTTCCCAAGAATCTTTGTACCGTTCGCCATCTCTTCAAAACTGATCACCCCTTTTTGGAAGTCGCTCCGCTATTGAGGTTTAATTCAATCAGCATCGCCGACCACATTCTGCAGAAGACATAACATTTATACGTCCGGCCTAAATTTAGAGATTACATCAGCGATCGTCCCATGGACAGTGTCCTTTGAAAGGAATCTATATCCCTTGATAAACCACAATCCTAAATTAGAATCAGCATTCCGAAACCCTCTTGCCTAATTCTCAATACATTCCCTTTTCCGTCCTCCGGGATTCACCCACTTATGTTGTTTTTCGTCTTATCCCACCTCATGAATGTCTTCTGAACGACCTCTTGAGGTATATTCGCTGAGATATTCTCCTCAAATATGCAGAGGTGATCTTGTGAAGTACAAAGCGTTCGTATTCCGGGATTGGAGTACCGTTCTCGTGGGATGCGCTATAATAGATACTGTGCCAGGCAAATGTATCCCGTGAACAAAATTACTGGCGTGTCTGACCTATGGTAAAGAGAGAATGGGGGACCACGGAGGAATTTTTCGTGTGCATATGCTCTCCCTCTACTAGCGAAGTTACGACCATATAGTCCTAATCTTGCCTTCGACCAGTGGCAACCCTTGGGTAGCTGGTAAAACCGATCAAAAATTCCTCCGTTGCAAGATATGGAATTATAAGATAAAATAAGCTTGAATGCTCCCTCATTCCAGGACGTAGATGAATAGTCCAATCCTAAGCAACTGTCAGTGGCACTAAGTGCCGTTTGATCAAAAATTAGTTACAATATCAAGTTAGTCTTTATGTTATATACACTCCTGTTCGGAACTTGCACTCTCGATGCATGAATCGGAGGACTAGATGAAATACAACACATTTTCAATAGAATGGATCAGTTATAGTTGGATCGTTGATAATCTTGATCCTCAACACGCCTACCCTCAACCTACACCAAGGTTTGTAAACAGCCAACGTTAATTGAGTGTTCAAAATAAACGCGATACTAATTCTAGATTCCAAGTGGAAATATATAAGAATGAATTGTTTGGAGCGAAATTATATCGGGGAGTGCTATCAGTGACATTATGCTCTCGCTGTTAGCTTGATTTAACCTGGGACTATAAATTTGTTTCATAGATGACACAAGGCATCCCGTTACTTGTTCTGTTTACATGCAGAATATTCATATTCAAATCGGTAAGCTAAGTGGAGAGTTGCCGCGATGCCTTGGCCTTCCAATTAATTATAGTAATAGTATTAAGAGAGGAATAGTCTGCTCTCCAGAAAAACAACGGACGTAGTACACTTCAGAGAATGCTTTGATGAGTAAGCTATTGTGTTTCATGATATCATTATAGCACATAATTTGAACAATTGATGATTATAAGAAGAAACTCCAATAATAAATGAGATGGAAGAAAGTTTGATTGCAGATTTTCAAAGCACAATCATATTATGACATTTCAATCTTTTTTGCTGGAATGGCTTTGAGTGTGGGTTGGAAAGTGATCCAAAACCTCTGCAGCTCATTCCAGGTTTCCGAAATACTCTTGAAATGTGTGTGGTTCATCACTTCTAGTCTAACAGGCAGAAGGCTCTGATTTCTTTACTTTCTTAGGCCTCATTAGGATGCAGGGACACGTTGACACGGTTAATATATCAGTTGACAAATTTTGTACATATTGGTTTAAAAATTTTTAAAAAATTAATTGCTAAAACAATAAATTCCGTACAATACGACTGCCTAGAGGCAATCAGATATTCTCGCACATCGAGATACAGAGGTTACAACTTGGCTCCGATACTATAGAGTATAGCATAACTGCATCATTCTTGCTTTGTTCCGTTTTCAATCACAGCTCCCGTCAAAACCATTACGCTTCGGGGAGGGCGGGCGGGGTAGCACCACAGGGCAAGGTGCACTAGCAGATAGTTCTGATATGAATAATCAAGACCTATGGGACGGACGAGAGGGGTGTGGGGTTGTGCTTGATTGGAATGTCAGTAACCTCATCTTCTGACTCGGGCATGGTGCATTCGGGAATGGTGGATGCAATGAATAATGAGCATCATCCAAAATCGTGTGAAACTGAATAAGTTAGCTTGAACTAAAGAACACGAGGGCTGGCTGCGGCTATTTATGCAACTAGCTTCTGGATTAACGTGTGTATCTACGCGGCTCTGATCTTCCTTTTTTTCACATGATCGCCCCAAGGAGCGACTTTTAGCGAAAAACTCATGGCCTTGCAGTCTTGCCTTGCGTGGGTTCGATTCTCTACTATCCAAGCACCCTAGCAAGCCACTGAAAAGTATTGCTCATGGTTGTGATCATCTATTGTTCACCAGTAAGTATTGTACGGGCCCAATTTTGGATTAAAACATGAAACAAATGCCATAGTGGCCTGTCACCAATTTGTTAAAATATGACTTGCTTTTATATTTATTAAAATATACTAACTTTTGGATAACATTCACATGAAATCATTGAATCATAGAGACATACAGAAAGGTAATATTAGTATCCAAAACTAGTATGTCTGTATGTATGTATGTATGTATGTATGTATGTATGTATGTATGTATGTATGTATGTATGTATGTATGTATGTATGTATTGTTCATCTCTTTGTTCTCGATTCAGTATAGGAGCATTATCGTTGAATTGCTAGAGCTCAGATCCCGAACGGTTGGCCCGGTAATTACTAGTTGTCATTTACAACATTTTTGCAAGATTTCCGACTCCACATTGTCCAACTTTCATATTATACATATTTAAGATTAAACATGTTCAAATTCTAAAAAATGTTGTGTAGAATATAAACAATACTGTGTAACTAGCACACCTGTCCGGTGTTGTGTAAGAAATCACACAACATTGTATGGAGGCTATGTAAAAGATTACACACTTGTGCAGATTATACTAGTTACACAACATATTTGAGAGTGTAGGGAAGACTTTCTTTTCTAACATTCTCCGTGCCTATAAGGGCAAATGAAGCAACCGACCTACCCCTCACTGACCCTCTGGCACTACTCAGCCATTGATCTCCGCTGTTATTCCACCACAGTACTAGCAGCGAGTTTGTCGAGGGAGGAATTGGAGTACTTCTTCAATTAATCTGTTGACATCGGGGACTGTGAATTCGGATTACAGCCGGGAGGAAGAACGCTGTCTCTGCTCGAACTAATGATAGTTGAACACCCTGTTGGTTGGCGTTAAAGACTACCATTTTGTCTTGGAAGAGGGAATTTTGCGAATAGGACATTTTTGCAGAATGAAATGCAATAAACAGTTAACCTGTACGAGTGGCACATGCATGAAATCAGTTCAATCTGATGCAACGGAATGAGAATGCACGATGCAACGACCAGGAGACAAGTACAACAAATACACGAAAGTTACTAGGCCCCGCCGACTACTCAATACAGGTCGTGTGCTGGTGTGATAACGGCGAAGCTCTTGGCCTGAGAGTAGATGATGTTGCCTCATTGCAGATGGATTGAACAAACAATGTTCACTACTCCGATAGAGCTCTAGCGTTGCTATATTTCCATATTCCAAACCAAGCATTCAGCATTGCCATTTACTGGCTTCAGTGTGGAGAAAAACGAGTGTGTTAGACAGTCTGGAGCAATTATTTGAGGTGATGGGGCAGCAGAAGGTTAGAAGGCATCTCATTGTGCAGAGGGATTAGCAAACCGTAGGAGCTTGGCAAAGGAACTCTCTTAGTAATCAATTTAAATGATTTCTAAGAACATGTCAATATGTCAATGAATCGAATGTTTTCAGGTGTGTTGCCAAATGTAAATTCGCACATTGTGTGGGCGCACAGATCACTGATTGTAGCCAAGTGGAGCTCGGAAGTTCCCTTTGTACTTCCGCATCGAGTAACAATGATGCTGCTGTGGTCGTGGCTGCTCTTGCAAAATCCCGCGTCTTTGAGAAACGCATGATGTAATTTCCTCAAGATTATAAGAATGCTGTGATTCGTGTGGAGAGACATAAGGTCGTGGTCATTGAGGATAGGATACGGTGTGTATCGATACAACATAGGCCTACTGCCTATCATTTACTGCATGTCGTGGTGTTTCGTTCACCTTGGGCAGTCATGGAATCGGCAGGCCTTCCTAACAGTTATGTTACCCCGACAGTTATACCACAGTTATGTTGCTTGGTAACCTCTACTTATGTACCAGTACAGAACGTCTTGAAATGCGAGAAATTATTGAACCCTTCCCCATCCACCCTCCAAGATCTGTATCTATGGGATGTCATTACCGCATTGACATTATAAATAAAATAAGTCTCTACAATGTTAAATAATGGAAGGCTTGTGTCTGGGGTCGAGCAAGTATTTCCTGTAACTGAACATCGTTCAAGAACAATGACAAGAGCATCTCATTACTTGAGAAAGACCAGCTAGAGTAATCCCCGCTAGAGCTCTCGCATTGTTGGGGATATTAAGTCACTGCGAATAAACGCTGACGGCCTCATTCCTCAAGCCAAGACTGCATAGTTCGTTACGATTGCGAGTGTTATACCGACTCTCAATATTACCGAAGCAGTACCGAGTAGGAAGGTCGTATGGGTGCCGCAGCACTGAAATTTGAGATGGATGACTCAGTCGACTTCTTCCGGAGATGGACAGTCGACACGTTAAGTTAGTGAACATTTCCCATGGAAATTAATGACACTGTTCCCTGACATAATATGTAATGCACCCTCTCCTTCGTGATTTCTTCAAAAACAAATCCAGAACCGATTGCACATCTGCATTCAGTAATTCATAGACTCAAGGGTGATTTCCTCAGACAACAAAGGGGCTTGAAATCTGAGTATAATGGATTCGAAATTCACTTGTTGCAGGGGGAGTTACTGTAGGGAACTTCTGGATCCCTGACAATATGCTCGTGGATAGACACTAGCGACGAATCTACTTTTCGTTCGAACATGTGTACATAGGTAACTATGTAGCCGTTTTACTTTTAATTACATCCTGCTCATAAAACCGCAATTTTTCCGCTGTTGTGTGATATTTTCCCATATAATGTACTGATATAATGGTACATTGTCTACATGGTAGTCATAGAACTACCATGACCAGATCCAATCAGGCAAACCTGTAGGCGGAGTCGTCAAACATGAGACTTGAAAACCCTATCCACCACTACAACTGTAAGACTTTCGCCACGAAAATTAGCCTCGGTAGAACTGATTCTGATTACATATCATCATCACAACTACGCCACTACTACTTTCTCTCTAAACGTCTCATTTCTCCTACTACTTTGCGACATCTGTGGTTTGCTGAGTTTGAGGAGTCGAATTTTTGGTTGCAATGACCATGACACTCATGACTGATGGTGGTAATAATGAACTTGATAGTGTGATAATTAGCGTTGAATTGGTGTTTCCATATAACTTTGAAGACAAACTAACAACACTAAATATCTTGTCACCTATGGCATACTAGATGCCATATAGAGGGTATCGAGCTATGTAAAATTTTCACCCTTAGGCTTTCGGTTTCTTCGATAAGTATCCAGTTCCGCAGTCCTCAAACGAGCCACGGAAAAAAGCTGACCTGTTCGACAATAGTACGACAAACATACGGGACAAGCAAAGAGACTATTCAGCGGATAGAAGCACCTCGTGATATTAGCAACATATTCTCAGAGACTTCTTCTCCTTTCAGATACACTGGCGCCCCTCAATTTCGTTTTTGGAAGCACGAATCGTCTCTGATAAAACAGTGTCGTCTACGCGTGTTGCTCGAAGTTGACATTACAATTACTGATCGGAATAACCAACTTCGCCGTCCTTCACCAACGCCGTATTCAACATAAATCTTCGACGAACTGTAACAAATGTGCTTGAATTCATCAGGTATTCACTTGTGAAACGAATTGCCTCGGGATGAAGTGGTAAATTACCATGATAAGATCTGGAAATAATCTTTCTCAACGTAAACATTTCAGTGATTTTTGTCTTGCCCTTCTCGAGGTCATTGTCGTTTCAATACACCAAATGTGCGCTGAGATCACTATATGTCTTGACAACAGGGAAAAGGACCCCGCCACTGGTTCAGTAAAGAAACGGGTGAGCAGCTCAAGCAGTCGCGATGTCCTTCCACTCGCCGTTAGTCTAATAGTCCGTTCTCCGTTCGTCAATTCCATAATTTTTGGACTGTTTGCATGCTACCGTGTTGGAACATTGGTTTCACTAGTAAGATACATTTCCATCACGGTATATGCTAATTCACATTAGGTTAGGATTATACCCAGTCAATTAAGTATGAACCTCTAGCTAAAATCTCACATTGAAAGTAAATTACTGGTAATTATTACAAAATGTTATTCCGAGATCATCACTGGTATATGTACGCTACAGTCTCGCACTGATGAATTACATGAATATCAGTAGCCTGCATATAGTGAGTGTTGAATGGCAAAAACGTTGGAGGTCACTCCGAGATAATCGAGCTTCTCACAGTTCGATTTGCATATGCAACGCTAAACCCTCACCAGTGATGGATTCACATGGAAATCGATACACGTAGTCAACATTAGGTGGTGGAGATTTTCAGGATTAGGATCATCAGGATTTCAGTTATTTTTCGGATTAGGGTTTTCAAGGTTATCAGAAGTAGAAAAAAAAAAACCTGTCCCTAACAAAATCTCTCTCTGTAGCAACTGGCTTCGGTTTAGTGGATGTTATGAGGTGGATTTCGTTCACATGCAATCGCCTTCTCCGCTGTTTGCGCGCGGTAGGTGAGGTTTAATGGGTGTTGAAAAGGAACGGAAATAGCATTGTTGTAATGCTACGCTATGAAATACTACACTAATCAAAATTAAACCATGGCACTCAAGAAAGAGAGTCAAAACTGTGACGACAGTGTCTCTTTAGGCTGAGCGGTGAGCCTTCACATTAGAGATCAGCATAATTAGCATACTGAGCAGTATGTGACGCTAGCTCGTTAACCACTATAACGTTACCCCAATCTGGATGCATCAATCTCACACCTGGTATGTGCGTCTTTCGTAATGGGTTCGTGAACCCTATTGGTATAGGGTCGAGTCAGAGGTCATCCGAAACCATGGCATGAGTATGGATAGCGCGTGTATACATGTGCGGAAAATAACGTGTCAGCAAAAGACTATTGAACGCGAACATCTGATTGGCTCAAATTTAGTGTGATATTTAAGGTCATGAGAAAATGACCCCCGAATATCTTGTTAACTGACCCCAATAGCAGAAGGGTCAAATCTCAAACGGTTTGTCAGCGCTGAGTTCTCATTAGGCATGTAGGCTGAATAGTCGTAAATCTCTGAGAAGTCCAATGTGCACCACAGCAAGGGATAGAACCAATGGATGTGGTTATACATACGGTCTCATTATCTTCATTTATTCCCGTCAGCGATAGCACTGTTAAGTCCAACGGAGAAGACATCTCAAATAGCTAAGCTTACCGGGAATATTGCATAGTTCCGGACCAGATCCTTGAACAAAACCCGGCCAACAGCACCTTGCTAGTATTTTTTCTGTTTCTCTAGACGGTATGTCTGTTGACGTATTCATCAGATATAATTCACAGAAATTATTTAAATTATTGCTTGTCAAACGATTTTGCCTTGTCGGCCTTGTCAAATGATTCGAGGACGAACATAATTTTTTTCAACAAAATAAATACGTCATGATAAGGACAGTAGTTCCTCAGAAGTTGTATAGCCTTTGATCGCCTCACAAAAGCAGTTGCTCAATTTTTAATTTCTTACGTTACCATGAGTTATTTTATCTAATGAGACAATCTCTTGAACCTAACACTCAAAATGATCCTGCTGGCGGGTGTTCGAATTTAGCCACTCGCATGGAATGTTTTTGTCCATATTTCATTGATTTTACTGCCTTCCCGCTTTGAAACGTTTTAACTTTCCGAAATACCTTAGTGTTGACGATTAGAAGTTACGTAACATGAAATGACACCCGCTGAGCAAGGACATTATTTCGTTTTACTTATTCCGAAATATAATGTAATCCCGACGTCCCATTCACAGAGCGTCCTTCTGTTGGGTCAATATACCGCATGCTAGTGTGTTAGGGAGATTGGCTATTATTTAAAACTCGCCTGCTGTAAATTAAACATTACCTAGAATAAACGGCTTGAATTGAGCAAACAGCAAAAGCTGTCATTGAAATAGCAAATATATCAGTTTTATGCCGAAGATAACTTCAACGGATTCAATTCCAGTTAGCAGTGAAGTTAGTGCCATAACAGTTTTTCTAACCTAGTTTGCTATGGCAGATTTCGGTTGACGGAATGCTTTTTCAACATTTTTGAATCAGATGTTTGTTTTTTTTTTTTTTTTTTTTACAGCTGAAGAAGATGGCCAACCTAATACCACAGAAAATGTGAACGAAAGCATGCTACCTATGTCCAGCTGATGATAAGCTAGGGACATCAGGAGACTAGCGGAAATGCCGTCATGTTGATATTTAACTAGACTAGTACCAATTTTGTTTTCCGTGAAATCAGTCGGCCTCATCCTCACTCCTCGTCTAGCGTGTCACCTATCTCATTTGCATCATTGATCTCATGTGCACTTTCGTCAGCTTGGTGACTTCGACGTTACCCACGCGTTGTATCCTGAGATGGGCGCGTGGAGGGTATTGGAATGCTTAACCTATTTCTTGTAACTTAGGGAATGAACAAAACTTTCTGTCTTGATTGATTTTGTCTCGTCACGTCCGATACCACGATACGTTTTGAATATGAGGTTATGTATAACGATTCCCACATGGTAACTGCAGGAGAGCGTTCCAGAAAATTCGTTTAACAACATGACGGATTAACAGGTCGGGCCATTGTGTGTGGCCGTGAGTTCCACGGACGTTGTTCCCAGTGGCCTGGTATCCAAGTTGATGAATTCCATATAACAACATTGTTAACAGAGTATCCGCCAACGGACGGGACTTGACAGCTTACGCGAGAAGTCAATGTATTTCAGAGGTAATACCCAACGAAATAAAAACCTACGTAAGGTAGAAACGGAATATAGGAACGAATGGCATATAATTTATATGACAACTATAACTGGTGGTCTGCTACTTATTCTTAGACCTCACCGGACGCATCATTCTGATGCACTGCATACTAACGCCCTGCCCGGAATGCAACTTCACACACAATGTTTCGATCCTCCGATCTCTACGATCACGGAATTTCCACAAATAGTCACGTTTGAATCATGTTTTTCATCTCGGAAATTAGGTTTGCCATCAAGTTGAGAGTAAACTGCAGTTCCGATTAACCTTGTAAGTTTTTGTTTCGAATTGATTGTGACGGGATAGGGGGACAGCGGCACACTCTTGCACTCGCAATTCAGCCAAATCCCCTTCCGGGCAGGACTCAGAATACACAATATCCCGTTCCCATCAGGGAGTAGCTAGGTTATTCTTAGACAAGCTTAGAACGAACGTCTTGGCGTGTCTGTCACGATGTACGGTCGTACCACCACTCGGCCCTCATGTCAGATCACAGAAATATGCTTGGATACGATGTTTGTTGTTTTTCACGCGGACCTGCCTTTTTACATCAGGTTCAACTAGCCAAGATGCCTTGCAACACCGCCGAACAATGAAACTATGCTGATTACAAATGTCCCGATGCAAGACGTTTCGAATTTAAACAAAACTTATCTAATCGACACATATTGTACGACATAATAAATTGCACTGGAACGATTTTACATTCTGATGTGCTCACCTCTTCCACGCAGTAGCAACCATACCACAGACTCTGTTCTTTATTTACAATTATGAGTCCTCACGTTCGGCAAGGAAACATCGCAGTGCAGTACGCAATTTCTCCCCCCCCCCCCCCCGAAACCTTGGGTGAAGCACATGATATCCCCCGTAAGCAGCTGTTTCGCTTGCATTTAATGCTCTGAAGTCAACATACATAATTATTGGAACACCTACACGACGTGCCGTCCTTCACTGTTTTGTCTTAATCTGCAGCGTTTCGTCACAAACTGTGAAAAATACGCTTGTTCAAAGAATTCATCAATTGTGAATGCTCTACATGGGAGACCTTGTCTACTTAATCATATGGCAATGACAATGCCAAAGACATGACGTCGGAGATAACTATTTTGGTTTCCAATCACATTCATCGTTTAAGCAGCACTGTCCTTGTGGAAATGTTGATGTTAAAATTCTAGTGATAGCATTACGATAACGTCCGCTTGATTTATTCGGTTTCCGGGAAAAATCATACATTCCGAAGAGGCAATTAAATGAAGCGTCACTCAACAAACAAAAACAAGAAAGCAACCGGTACCATTTTTTATATGACCCGGCCGCAATTAGAGCCCCAATCTCCTAGTGGTTGAACCGCACGCTTGCCTACCGTGCTAGCATTTCAAATGCGTGGTACGTTGGGGTGGGATTCCCCTAAACGCGTATGCGTATCCGGGTTGGATTTGAACATCACATAGTTACGCGAACGAACGTTTGTTCCAGAAGTGAAAACGATGTAAGTTTATGCGAAAAATAATAAATGCCGCAGCCCCTGCATATTGTCTTTGCTCGTCTTTTTTTAAAGAAAATATTTATAGAATTCATTCGCGGTGATCCGCATCCTAACGCATTGGTACATTTGCGTATTTCGCCTATCAGTGTTGTTTCGCTTCATTCATATATATATTAAGTACCTTACATTGCTAGTAGATCACGCAATCAGTGACCCTCCCCTTGTACCAAGGTCCGTGGTCTTCTTCAAATTATGTTTTAGAATGAATGAACGGAGGTATTGACATCATGGGTGAGATGATTAATAATGCTGCTCATCTCAAAGCTCAGAAACCAGCAGAAAACCTGCCAGCTGAGTGGTTTCCTCTTTTCTTCGGTCCCTCAATTAATCATCTCGATCATATCCAGTAGTCGCAGGAACCTTACAATACCTTCTTTCTATTCTATCCTACAGCTATATAGATGATCGTGAAATTACTAAGAAATTTCAGCTCAGAGTGTATGAATCGAAAACAGCCGAGTGTCAGAGAAGAGCGTGCTGTTAGGCAGTTCAGAAAAAATGTGAGGTACTTCTTAGTCACCAGGTCCCCGCCAAATGGAACATTCGCACTTCGATTGTATGGATTATCTTCCATAAAAAAAAAATGAAAATCGGTCCAGTTTTCTTCTCGCGGTTGGGAATATATTTGTTTAGGTCATTCCATCAGTTATTTTATGGCGTTTATCAATTACATTACAAACAATTGAGGTGGTAAAGAGGTTCCTGTGCTGGATGCTTTGCTCTATCTTCGCAGCCAAGAACATACAGGGCACTGAGTGAGGAGAGGTCTTTATACCAGCAGCACAGCTGTCCTGACCGGGATCATGTGATTGGTGGCATCTGGAACGCTACCATTGGTCCTTGTCTAACGTTTTCAATGGACATTGTGACGAAGGCCCTACCTTGCTTCTTTCCCACCCCCCCCAGCAGTGTGTTTTGTGATTGAGGTGCCGAAGTAGACTCTTCGGGCTATACGTGCTGATTATGAGGTAACTGGCTGATTGTGTTTTGTTTTGCTCACTGTAGGGGCTGGAAGCACACAGGCTGTTTTCTTTCATGACTACCTCACTTTCACCCGCGCATTGAGACTCTTCTGCTGATACCGCCCTTATATCAATCCATTATGGCAAGACCGTGATCTTCAATATTGGACCACACCATTTTTTCGTATACTTAGAGCGCGTTTACTCTTGTATCATATGGTATACTACCAATGTTATATCTAGTAAAACTTCCGGGCAGTGGATTACACAGTGCTCATCTGCCTTCACTGTAAAAGGTGGTTATACGTATGAATGAATATCTACATATCAATTTTAGTAACAGTTGTAACACTCAATGCAAACCCTCTGTTCTTGAAACATGTTATCGAAAAGAAAAATCATCATATGCATGAATGGGTAATGAACTGTTTATTTATTTTTTAAATATGTATGAGTTCCATGTGTATTCAATAAACTCTGTAATGGAAGAGGAAATTTGCGATTATATGATATAACCAATCACGAGGGAATATCGTGCTTCGTGTACGGATAATGAAATATTTTGTGAAAGTACCACACAAACCTATGCGACAAACTCCCCTACCACCGCCCCCCCCGGCTCACCCGTCCGAGAGAGGTTTCATTTACATGCCGCGAGAAACCCAGATAATCCATAGAATAATTCAGTCCACTTATTTGGCCACCCTGACTCCTCTCCCATTAAAGTTGGCCCTAAGCAATTACTCCCAGGGTTGTGACCCCGGTCTCAAAGAAGGTTCTGTTGATAGAATGATCTTGGTGGACCGTTCCTCAGCTTGTCGATGAAGTGGACCTGATTTGAAGAACTCCGTGATTATGCTTCCACCCGCTGTGCGTAGCTCAATGTCTGAAAATTGTGAGGGTTACTGACGAATGGCCCTAATAACCCACTGTTCCTGGTAACTTTGCCGGTCATATCCCGGTATATACGACGAGGACTTGAAACACTTGAAGGTACGGGTGATTGTCGTTGCCAAAGTCTGGAAGACACCGGTTAAGCAACTTCATATCGGAAGAGGGGCGTTGAAGTGAGGAGGCCTTAATCACAGCCAAACGCACCCCGGAGTGTTCGCCAAAGAATTCCGATTTCTCATCCCAGATTTCCTCATCTATCATTTTCACTACTACAGACTCTGTGTCGACAAACAAATTTGTTTTATGAAGGGTTTAGGGCAGATGCGGTCTACGGTTGTTGCTCGGATCAGGGTCGACATACTGCAACTTTCCTACACTACCTCGGCATTGTCGACCTTCAATCAATGTTCCATTGTCCACCATCTGCAGCGAATCGTAGCAATTTTCATCAATCGCGCTCAGGAAACCCACCCTCTTCAAAATAGTCCGCTTCAGGATGGCAAATGGCAGTTCCACATACGAGTTCTGCAGGGAGACAGAAATGTTGGGTTCTTCCCCTCAAATCATGTTACGTTTATGGAATATGTCCGGCAATTTTCTGGGTGCAATCGCTAAATAGTTTTCTTTCACATACGATAACGCTCGCTTTTTTCCCCTCCTTTTTCGTGTGGGGGTGGAGTGGTTTCCGATCACACTTTGAAAAATTCAATCAACGAGAAGGTGAGTATATAAGACCAACTTACCTCTCTTGTCTATTGCATAAAATATATTCGTGACATATACAGGACTTACAGATGTTTAGTGCTATTTTTAACCTATACTAACTACCGGACTTCTGACCTCATGCGAGAAAACAGATGCGGTCGACCTATTTTAACTTACAGACGTCTGCCTTCTGGACTCCATGTGAGAATACAGATGTGGTGGGCCCATTTTACATATACTATTCACTTACCCATGTGACCCCTTCAACATTATTCCTCTCACAGTTTCGTTCATCTACAGTTTCGAATGCGCTTTCCGTTTAATTGCCCGTGGCGGATAAGGCCTGCCCCTAGGGTTATGGAAGAGTAATTGGATATGTAAACTATACAGCGGGGATTCGAACAAACATTCCGGAGGTGAGAGCTTTCTAATTCGCAGTATATAGCTAACCACGTGACATGTAGCCATAACAGCCAGTCCCAACGTTTTAGGCTACTGTGTGAGAGTGCTCTCTGAAGGATTGTCGACTAAGGCAATGTGATAGCCTGACAGAACAGATTCGCAACTGATAACGTACAGCTGGCAAGACAAAATGGCCACGGCGAGATGAAATTTTATGCTCTTTGAAATACCGTCGTATTAAAATTGAAATGAAAAACCCGTATAGCTATTCTGTTATTAGAGGCTGAGCACCTAAACCTAAGTCTTACTAATTGCACCACATCGTAATCATACGCTCCAGAATACATTTTCTTCCCACGTGCATGTTTTGTTCGGACGTTCTATAATACCATTCGATAGTTTTGAATTCGGTTTTCATTCTCCTGGCGGCGTCCCCATCATGTTACCCAGTTCTTAGCGCTGAGTCTCTATATCGATGTTTATACAAAACAATTACACTAACCGAGTGGTTGTCAAAGTTGGTGAAGTGTCGGCTTCCCCCCCCCCCCCGGGAGACTGGGGTTTGATTTCCGTCGGGTAATAGCAAAAGACGTTACAAATGGTACCGTGGCCTCTCGCTGGAGCTCAGCAACAAGAGATTGGAGCAGGGACAAACGAAGGGTAGGCATTTTGCAAGTGGCCGTCTGCATGTGAATACCACCCCCCACATGAGGTGGTACCGCCGAGGAGGCATGCCTTATTCCGTGACCGGTGTGAGGCATTCGCAGTTGACAATAGGTGAAGTATCAAGGTCTGCATCCCTGCTGGGCCTCTGCTCGGCACGTATACATTGATAGAAGAAAAACATTCACGAACATGTAGCAGGTGATCCTCTAATACAGGCCTTCTCAACTAGTTTCGTGAATGTGCCATGCGATGTTCTATCTAAGCGGAGCGCCACCATGGGTAGGCGCGGAGCGTGTCCGAAAATGTTTCGTCTGGCAGATCCCATAGTCGCAGGAAACGGCATTTCCCACGCCTTAAGGCAGTAAGAAACGTCTCTAAAAATTGCCAAATTCAGAATTATCATACAAGAAACGTTTTTTAAGGAAACCCGCTCCAATGTATATTCTTGTTCATACCATCGGTGATAGCACTCCCCAGCTGCAAAATGGCGATTCACCAATGTTCTTATTTCAACAGCATTCAACATGATTAGGTCCATAAATAGATATTTGGAACTGCTTCTGAACTGGAAATCAAACAGACCGACTCGCGGTTGAGGTCTAGAGAACGGATTAAGGGCCTGATGTGCCCTGCTGGGGGTTCATGAGGTGGACATGTGATACAGCGACCCATGCAGCGTGGGGATTTGGACCCTTTTTCTAAGTGTTCACGGTTCAACATTTCGGTCATTTTAGGTATTTTGTGCTAATTTTAGAGGTTTGTAATTTATGCGCAAACGCCGCACAATGAATTACAAGGGGTATCAGGTTAAATGACAATAGCATAAAATAGAATATATTTTGCTTACCTCAACTCCAATGGCTAAGTTGCAAACTTGCTCATGGCGATTTCCTTGAACTAGTTGCCATGCACGCATGTGTTCAAAGTGGCACAATTACAGCGGGTTCCGCATATTTTACTGCTTGGTCTAACTTAGTCTGATTAACAGACTATTTGAAAAATAATTTTTCACTGTCTGACACGTTTTCTGTATTTATCTTATTTTTTAAAATTGTTCATGCCAGTCCGTCGCGAAGCCATTGGAAGCCTCAAAAGGCCACGAGGTTGCGCGCGCGCTGCCAATTGAGGACGGGCCTGCCTCTAATGATCGCGCAACCTAAAACTCTAACTGCAATATTTTCGAATTAGAAATACAGGACCCAGACCCAAATGGTAATACTACCATCAAAATAAGTAACGCGCTTTTCAAAAACGACATGTAATTGAATTATAATGATGACAATTAGCGAACTTGTGGAGCGATATAACGAATCCATTATTTTGTTGACTCTCTCATCAATTTGCGCACTCGGCATTAGTTATAGACCGGTCACTAAATTGGTAGATTTTTGTCATAGGTTAGAGGAGGTAAATAATCCCTAAAATAAAGTGGCATAAGTGTAATAGGTATAAGCGACAAGTGCAAAAATCACTTATCATCGACGACACCACTGCAACAGCCTGGGTTTTGTATCGTCCAACATTGGAACTAACCAAGCGTCTAAACAAGCTAGGAAGAAATTAGAATAGAAAGTACATTGTGTAATGACATTGCTGAAAATATGGTACACGGAGATGAGAAACACCAGCTAGAGATGTCCCAATTTCCTGCATTTTTTCCTACTGGTGGCTGCGCAACGCCTAATTAGATATTCAAGACCCAGTACTCCGATCATTACCCCTGCAATGAACTCTGCTTACGTCAGGGTTGTGAGACACGCCAGTCATCCGGTGCTTGCACCCCTTTTGAATTGGAAGGCACTATACAGATAGTGTTGACCGATTGTTCAACGTTGACTTAATGCCATTCAAACTTGACCTCACCTTATATACACATTATGATATTCCAACAAACTGTACGTCAATATTATGACAGGAACGTGTCGTTCTTTGAGTATCATTCTCACCAGTCAGTGTTAGGCTGGATTCATAGGTGGTAGCGTGTCCGGGCTGGATGTGAGTAATCACATATTACGAATAGAACGTTCGTTTCAGAGGAGAAGAAAACTCCGCAAGTTCATGCGAAAAGACCATAAAAAATATTTTCGTTTGATTGGCTCTTAAGGAAGATAGCCATGAATTTGCGATTTTGTCTCGCCTGACCTTTGTTCAAGGAGAGACCTAGTGGTCACTTTGTGTTGTCTGTCTGCTGGCCGTCTGTCTGTCCGTATGTGCGGTTAGATATCACACTCCTGATACCGTGGGACGCCATCTGCTGGGCCCTTCTTGTGGAGGTGCGCTTTGAAGAGTTGCCGATGTGCATTACTTTTCGTCACAAAAGACCATGCCCATTGCATAATAAAATTTGCATATTTAATGAAAATTGGACAGGAAAGCTTGTGTACAAGATATCTCTGATCGGTAGATGCTTTGGTGTGCCCGTTCAGGGTATATAACAACTATGAAGGAGTGCACGAATCGCATCAGATTCCTGGAATGATATATGCTAATTAATAAGGTAGGCTAATTGCCAATTCTGCGATATTTTTGGAGTTGTTGGATTTTGACGAATTGGGTGGAGATGGGTTATCTATATTCCCAGAATTTGACAGTAAGGACGAGGGCCCCAGAGGTCATTTAATGTTACTAATCTGTCATTCAAGGTCCACGTGGGGCAAAACTGTTTTCTGGCATAATCAGAAAATTGAAACATCCGTGAGGGGTGGGAGGTTCACCATTGTGATATAATTGTGGACCTGCCATGTGTGGGACCTCTGACCTCAATTTGACTCTGTAGGTGGTCATGTGGTTAAAGGTTGAGTCTTGAATAAATGGCTTATTGAATGGAGGTACGGGCAAAAAAATATAGAAGAAACTGGTTATTTTGTGGAATGTGTTAGACCTTCGTGTGCTTTATAAAGGAGACCAACTCCCGCTTGATCGGACACTTACTTTGGTAGTTACAAGGGGTCAACGTTTGATTTAAGAGCTTTTTCGCAATAACCATGAGGCGTGTTCATTGGATGCAATATGCTTTGAGGAGGGAGGCATCACATGGAGAGTAACAATTTTTATAAAAACCGCCATGTACATGAAGAGTCATCAAAGTCAAGAGGGGTCAAAAACTGATTTAGTACTTCTGGGCAATAGCACTGGCTGTGGTCATCAGAATGCAAAATGCTCCCTAGGAGTGGATGTATCCATGGAGAGTTACAATTTTCATAAAAACTGCCATTTCATTATTAAAGGTCATTCAAGGCACTTAGGTCAAAAAACTGTTGTCTGGCCATAATCAGAAATTTGAAATTGTGAAGACTGGAATGTTCACCATGGTGAATAATGTGTGACCTGAATGTGGTGAACTCTGACCTCAATTGACCTCTGTCGGGTGAGGTAGTGAGTGGTCATGTGGTTGTTAAAGGTGATGAGCTTGAATAAATAAATGTGTTATTTAGGAGTTACGGGCAAAAAAAAAATAGGAACGTACTTTTGATATGTGATAGACCTTGTGTGCTTCATGGAGGGAGGAGGAAACCACGCACGCTTCGAGCGGACACGACTTTGGTAGTTACAAGGGTCCAAAGTTTAATTTAACAGCTTTCGCCAAAACATTGGGCGTGTAGTGGTCATTGGAATGACGATATGCTTCTAGGAGTTGATTCATCACATGGCAGGAGTAAACATATTTATAAAAAAACCGCCATGTCATTGAAGGTCATCAAAGGTCACGTAGGGGTCAAAAACTTATTTGTACTTTTTGGTAATACGCACGGGGCATGTTCATCGGAATGCAAAATCTTCCTAGGAGTGGATATTATCCACATGGAGAGTACATTTCATAGAAACTGTCATGTCATTAAAGGTCATCAAGGTCCTTAGGGTAAAAAACTGTTTTCTGGCAGAATCGGAGATTGAATATCTGTGAGACTGAAGGGTCCCATTGTGATATAATGTTGACCTGCAGGCTGTGTGACCTCTGACCTCCATTGGACCTTCTGTTCGGCGTGGTCATGTGAGTTAAAGGGTGTAGTCTGAATAAATGTGCTGATCTAGGAGTACGGGCAAAGAAGGGAGAAATAGAAACTGGTTATTTTTGGATAGTGATGAGACCTTTGTGTGCTTCTGGGGGAGGAACCAACTCCGCTTTGATCGGAGCATACTTTGGTGTAATTTAAAGGGGGTTCAAAGGTTAATTAATAGCATTTTCGCAATACATTGGGCGATGTCATTGGAATGCAATATGCGACTAGGAGTGGATTGCATCACACATGGAGAGTTAACAAGTTTTTAAAACCTGCCATGTCATTCAAGGTCATTCAAGGTCACTTAGTGTCAAAAAACTGTTTTATGGCATATTCAGAGAATTGAAATGTAAGGCTGGAAGGCTTCACCATTTGATAAATTGTTGAACCTGCAGTGTGTGACCTTGGCCCCATCATTGGACCTCTGTCGGGTGGTCATGTGGTTATTTAAAGGTTGAGGATGAACAAAGGTGCTTATTTAGGGTACGGCGAAAAAATAGAAATCGGTTATTTTTGGAATGTGAAGACCGTTGTTGACCTGCAAGTGTGTTCAATAGGAAGTGAATATGTGTCAATTTGCATAAAACCACAAAACTTATACTTCTTCCCTCTTAAATAGACATGTCCATAATCAGTCTTACGAAATTTGGAAATTGAATCACTTGATTAGTAGGGTGTTAAATGCGTAAACCAAAAATCTTAAAGCAACACATTAAATCCGGGTAACTGTGTGCTGGTGGACTTTTAGATGGAAACACTGATCGCGTAACCAGGGAGACATGGGCGCGATCGCCTTGTTCACAATACGTTAGACGCATCTATGGGATCCTCGCTTCAGTCACCTCTGGACCATTGGTAGAACCATTGCTTGGGAATGAAGAGGCCGTGTACATTGTATCCACAATGCAGTAGCTCAGTGGTTAGCTATAATAGTATGTGAACGTCATCATGGTCTTCGCAGAAGTCCGTTTTCAAAGAAAAACACAATTCCACGTACTTGGGCAGCTACAGCGTATTCAGACCCGCCGATAATTTGCATTCGCGTGATTATATTTATACACACCAACTAAATGAGTCTTGGCCGTGTCACTGAACATTAGTAGCACGAGGATCACCACTTCCGAGACATCGGGTGCCGCCAGTCTCATAGTGATAGATAAAATGTGACTACAAAATCCACATAATTCACATCATCCGGGTCCCGCATCTCTATTAATCTTGCAAAACGCAATCACCAGCGTCCCGGCAAAACGGAAGTGTTCACTGGAAACCCAACCGTAATAATCGGAGACAATCTAGGCATCCCTGCAAGTCAGTGTGCCCGCCTGACTTGTGAACACTAGAAACTTTATCAGGTCTCATTCGGTGCGCCATACCCTCGGCTATGTGTCTGTCCCCCACAATGATTACATGAACCTTATTTTTGGGGGCCCAGTCCAGGGTCATCTGAAATTCTATAAGCTCTGAAGCCTATAGATTCCATAACTGTTTGGTGGGATCCAGCAACCTTCGGCGCGTAGTGGGGCCCATTGTATTTGGTGTAGACCAGGGGGTAATTCCTCCAAAAAATAATAATTTTGTACCAACATTTCTAAAGTGTTGTCCAGAAAAAGGCGGTTTATCGCCAGTGTTCACTACTATCAATAGGGCCTGGGTTTCTACAAGCAAACAAGTATTACGGCATATGGTGAAAAGTATGTTAGATGTCAATATGTTAATAACATAAGTAATAACGACCTTCGTGCTATCTTTACACATAGCACTTTCCCCGGCCTCAACCTCATAGGCTTTATACCACGAGCTACATGCGATAGCTGATGGTACACTTTCCGGACAATTCTCGAGATGTGAGGTGTGAAGGATATGAGAGTTGTTTCCTTTGTTTGGCCTTGAATAACAGATCCCGATGATTCTTTAACCATAGAGGCCAACGTATTGCCTTGCCCAGGGGCTGATTGGTTCATGGTTTCTGAACGTGCAACCGTTCGATCTATAGTTGAAAACTATTGGGCTAATCCGATCATCCATGCAAGGAAATCACAGTTTAATTGGCCTTGTCACTCTTCTCGCCTCGATCGTCTTGATCGTGCTGAGATTGCGATCTTTGAATACCGTTGAATGACGATCTCAGTTCATTCTTGATCGGAGTCCCGGATGCTGCAACTGAAACTCATACCGGTATATTCGCATTATGCTGGGATCCAAAGACGCGGCTATAGATGCAGCATTACCCACGATTAGCGGATTCACACAAGTTACAAACAGAACAGTAGCTAAATCATCGTAATGCGTTTGCAGAGATAAGACGCGATTCGGAAAGGCAAAATATCATTCAAATGAAATGGAAAACGACCTGAGTAGGCGAAAATAACATGTAGGCCGCATCAACGGTAATTGTTGTCTCTGTAATATCTTCCTAGTAAAGTGATGTATTGTCCTTACTCAAGAGTTGGTGGATATTTAGTGCCCTCTACGGTATGATACAGTTCCTCCTCAAATATCGACCTCCTTCGCAAAATTATATTTTTTTTTATCATACCGCAACTCACATCCGCCTTTCATGGAATCCTAGCCTTACACAAAAATAACGCAAACGCAATGTGTGTGCGCTCATTGTACATTAGTTTTGTACAATGTGTGCATCCCTTCATAAACCAATATACTTGCAACTCTTTAACGATAGGGATAGTTTCTGTCGGCTTCATTGTCTTACCAAGTGTAGTCCTGTAATGTACCACAGGGTTATCGAAATAAACCTCATAGCGCAATGCTAATGTCGAGTTAGTTTCGCATGAAGAAGGTATTTTAATCAATTCAAGTACTCGCCTTTTTCACACTTAGCTCAATTGTCTTGATTACGAGAGTAATGGTGCACAAATGACCATTTTGGTCTGTCCTCTCAGAGGTATTAACCAGCAAGTATATGAGTATATATCCTGACAGAAGTGTTGCCCAAATATCCAGGTACTTTAGAATCTAGTCATCTTGGTGGACACGCATCTCATACATATATCAGGTACCGGGCAAATTGATATTAACAATATAGTAGTACGCTTCGGTGGCCTCAGCAGAAGATCGATCAAGTTGAGTCTAATCAAGAGTCGTCGTGTTTCGCGCGCATAATGGGTCGTTAGTAAACACTAATTAACTGATGATTCGAAGTTGCAGGGCCTCAATGCGCTCACTGCATTATCTGAAGAGAATAATGTAATCAGTGCTGCATTATACTCACTTGTTCTCGTTAAAGCTATGGAGGCCTCGATTCGCCACGCTGTTCTATTATCCGTTAAATCCGTAAATGGTTGCATCACTACTCGATAGCAGGTTACACCCTAATGATTCTTACCGTTCTGCCTCACGATCGGGCTGAACAAGAGAGAAAAGGGTATGTGTCGTGATGGATATTATAAATACTAGTGTACCATCACAATACCTCTTTAGATTCGAAAATGTGTGAAACAAATGACAACAAACTTCATATCGAAAAAACGTTTAAAAAAAATTGTACGATGAATCTTACAAAAATGTGTGTGGTGTGTGTGTTTGTGTGTGTGTAACAATCGTCAATCGTTCATCACTATCCATCTAACCATAATACACATACCCGAACCATGAACTTCGCGTGTGTAAATACAATTGTGATCCAACTACTACAAGAAACGGCTGTGTTAGTTCTGTTTAATCAACTCAATTTGGAAGTACCCTTTCTTCCTCTTCCCATGTAGTAAATAATAAACGAGTGGTCATGTCTTAATGTGGACTCGGGATTTGTGATTATGGGAATGCCCTCTTCCAGGAATATTTTTCCGTTCTATCTCTTCACGGAACCCAAGAAGTGCGAGAAGGTTTAATCATAGCTCGTAAATGCACGACACACAAATATAGTCTGAGTATATTAGCATTACATACACATACACATAGACGCATATGTACAGTTGTCTGTTAGAACGGAATCTATATCCGTTGCTAAACCACAATCCTAAATTAGAATCCAGCCTTCCGCAACCCTCTTCCCCTAATTTTCTCAATATATTCCTTCTTCCCGTCCTCCGGGATTCACCCACTTATGGTGTTTTTCTCTTATCCCACCTCATTAATGTCTTCTGAAAGGCCTCTTGGGTATACTCTGCTGAGATATCCTCTTCAGAATATGAGGTGATCTTATGAAGTATAAACGCGTTCATCGTCGGGTGTATTTGGAGTCCTGTCCGCTTGCGGACGGTTATAATAGGATACTTGCAGCCAAATGTATGTCGAGTGAACAAAATTACTGGTTGCAAAGTGTATGCCCTTTGGTAATAAAAGGATGGATGGACACGGAGGAATTTTCGGGTGTATATGCTCTCCCTCTACTGTGCGAATTACGACCATATAGTCTAATTGGCCTTTTTTGTTCTTCCGAGCAGTTGAGGTTGCGACACTCATATGATGAGAATTATCAGGCGAGTGGTAACCCTTGGGTAGCTGGTAAAACCGATCAAACTATTTCCTACGTTGCAACTACATGGATATTGTAAGATTAAAATGAGAAGAAATGCCCCCTCATTCCAGGACGTAGATGAATAGTCCAATCCTAAGCAACTGTCAGTGTGCCTAACGTGCCTGGTTTGATCAAACTTCGTTCGATATCAGAGGTAGTTCTTTATGTAATCTCCACTCCTGTTCGGAACTTACACTCTCGATGTGCATGAATTGGTAGGACCAGATGAAATACAACACATTTATCATAGCATGGATCAGTATAGTTGGCTCGTTGATATTCTGTTATTTCGTTTACTCGCTACCTTCAACCTACACAAGACTCTGTCAACGCCAACGTTATTTGGGTGCAAAAATAACGCGATACTATTCTAGATTTCATTGGACTATATCAGAATACTTGTTGTTGTACCATTTGCCACTCTGAATAAAATTCATGATACAGAACTGCATTGCGATTAAGGCTCCGTTTTCAATCCGGCCTTCAAACAGTCAAATGACAGCGAACAGACAGGAAAACCTACAAAGATTAGGCCTGTCTCACCAAAATCAATCTACAGACAGGCAAACAGGGTTGTAATCATTGTAGTCATAGTCAAAACTTCGGTACGCGGTTACAATGTAGGTAAGGCGTTTTGCCAATGCCAATACCTATGCAATTTCACCTGGAGTGCGGACGAGCTTACCTCGGAAGGAGTGCTTCCGAATGAAATTATGCTCTCGTTGTTATCTGGATGCACCTGGATGGCCGACGGATGAAAGGTTCTTCATCCTTTGAAGACCCTGCCGACTCCAAACGGGCGGAGTCTTCAATAGGCTATATAAGTGGGGTGAGTGATCACATGCTCTGGCTGCCCATTCCAGGTCTTCTAAATATTCTTGAAATGTTAATGCTTCCTCAATTCTAGTCTAACAGCCGAAGGCCTGGTGTTCTTACTTTCTTACGATTGCCTCATTATGCTGCATGGACACGTTGAAACGTTAAATATATCAGTTTACAGGATTTGTAATATTGTTCAATTCATTGGCTAAACACGTAAATTCAGTAGAATGCGACTGCCTAGAGGCAATCAGATTATTCTGGCACATCGAGATACAGAAGTTACAGCTTGGCATACGATACTCATAGAGTATAGTATAACTGCATCATTCATGCTCATAGAATATAGTATAACTGCATCATTCATGCTCATAGAATATAGTATAACTGCATCATTCATGCTCATAGAATATAGTATAACTGCATCGTTCATACTCCTAGAGTATAGTATAACTGCATCATTCATGCTGTTCCGTTTTCAATCAAGCTTCCGTCAAACCATACCCTTCGGGGAGGACGGGGTAGCACCACAGGGCAAGTACACTAGCGAAGATATTTCTGATATGAATAATCAAGACCTATGGGACGGACGAGAGGGGTGACGGTTGATATTGACTGTCAGTAACCTCATCCTTCCGCTCCGAGGAATGAGTGCGTTCTGAAATGGTTCATACAGTGAATAATGAGCATCATCCAAAATCGTGTGAAACTGGAATACGTTAGCTTGAACTAAAGAACACAGGGGTTGGCTGCTGCTTTTATGCAAACTAGCTTGTCGGAATAACGTGTCTATGCGGTTCTGATCTTCCTTTTTTCACATGCTCGCCCCAAGAAGTCAACTTGTAGCGAAAAAAATCTGGCCTGCAGTCTTGCCTTGCGTGGGTTCGATCCTCTACTAGACAAGCACTCCAAACATGCCATTGAAAAGTATTGCTCATGGTGTGATCATATGTCATGTTCACCAGTTAATTATTCTACGGGCTATGGACATATCATGAAACAAATGACACAGTGGCCCGTCACTCCAATCTGTTAATATGCCTGCCCTTGTTAATAACTCCTACTAACTTTTTGGATAACATTCACATGAAATTGTGAGATCATATATACATACAGAAAGGTAATATTAGTACTCCCATCCTATGTATGTATGGTATGTATGTATGTATGTATGTATGTATGTATGTATGTATGTAGGTATGTATGTATGTAGTATGTATGTATGTATCGAAACCATGCCTCGCACGTAGACATAACAAAGTTACAAAAGCAAGTCGTATTGTTTATCTCTTTGTACATACCAGCTTCGATCCAGTATAGGAGCATTATCGTTGAATTGCCAGAGCTCAGGTCCCGAACGGTTGGCCCGCTAATTACTAGCATACAAAAAACCACGATGTTGTCATTTACAACATTTTTGCAAGATTTTCGACTCCACAATTGTCCAACTTACATATTTAAGGTAGAAAACATGTTTACACTCTTAATTTTTTGTGTGTAGAATATACATAATACTGTGTAACTAGCACACCTGCCCAGTGTTGTGTAAGAATCACACAACATTGTATGGAGGCTATGTAAAAGATTACATAAATGTGAGATTATACACACGGATGTGATTTATTAAAAGTTATAAATACTAGTACACAACAGATTTGAGTGTGTAGGGAATGTCTTTTTCTAACAATTTTCACGTGCCTATAAGGGCAAATGAAGCCAACGACCTACCCCTCAACTGACCCTCTGGCACGATACTCAGCCATTGATCTCCGCTGTTATTCCACCACAGTGCTAGCAGCGAATTTGCGAGGGAGGAATTGGAGTACTTCTTCAAATTAATCTGTTGACATCGGGGACTGTGAATTCGGATTACAGCCGGGAGGAAGAACGCTGTCTCTGCTCGGAACTAATGATAGTTGAAGTTGGTTGGAGTTAAAGACTACCATATTGTCTTGGAAGAGGAAATTTTGCGAATAGGAAATCATTGGGAAATTTTTCTTGCAGAATGAAATGACAATAAACCAGTTTACAGGTACGAGTGCACATGCATGAAAATCAGTTCAATCTGATGCAACGGAATGTGAATGCACGATGCAACGACCAGGAGAACAACAAATACACGAAAGTTACTAGGCCCCGACTACTCAATACAAGTCGTGTGCTGGTGTGATAACGGCAAAGCTCTTGGCTAAAAGTAGATGATGTTGGCATATTGCAGATGGATTGATCAAACAATGTTCACTACTCCGATAGAGCTCTAGCGTTGTTATATTTCCATATTTCAAACCAAGCATCCAGCATTGCCATTTACTGATCGCTGCTTAGCAGTGGAGAACGAGTGTGTAGACAGTCTGAGCAACTGGGCAGACGATAGAAGGCATTCCATTTGTGCAGAGTGATTAGCAAACCGTAGAAGCTTGGCAAAGGAACCCTCTTACTAATCATTTTAAATGATTACTGAGAACATGTCAATATGTCAATGAATCGAATGATTTCAGGTGTGTCGCCAAATTTCAAGGAAGTAAATTCGCACATTGTGTGAGCGCACAGATCACTGCTTGTAGCCAAGTGGAGCTCGGAAGTTCCCTTTGTACTTCGGAAACTTCTGCTTCTCCGCATCGAGTAACAATGATACTGGCTTGTGGTCGTGGCTGCTCTTGCAAAAATCCAGTGTCTTTGAGAAAAACGCATGATGTAATTTCCTCAAGATTATAAGAATGCTGTGAATCGTGTGGAGAGACATTAGGGTCGTGGTCATTGAGGCATAGGATACGGTCAGTGGCGTCGTGCCCATTGGGGCCCGGGGGGGGGGCCGGGCCCCCCACAAAATTGTTTCAAAGGTGACATTTTTTCTGTGCATTTCCATCCACTTGCGTATTTTTCGGTCGAAATTTCATGGCGACAATTCCCGCCCACAAATAACTTGATCATCGATACTGGAAGATATTCTGTTGTCTACAGTATAGGGCTAAGTGAGCGAGATCTGAAAAACAATAATATTGCGAACAACTATACCGGTCGGATTCAAAGCTACATAGCGCCACCTACATGAGAAAAGCTCAAATCGACGACCTCAACCTGACACGAGCAGGCAGTTGTGTGAAGTGCAACCGTGTAGAGAGAGGTCTGTAGACTGCTATGAAACGGTAGCTGCTCGTATAATCCTCTGTTCAGGGTGAGCATAAAATCTCTGATTCATTTGATTCATGGTCCAGGGATTCGTTTGCTTGTGACTTCTTTGAAAAGAGCTTCCGTTTGGGTTTTCGGAAACATAATCCTAAATTTATGGTTTTGGGCACTCCTCGCATCGAGGCAATAGTTGGCCCGATAATTCACTCTTCAGCATGAAACAATGCATTTTTATGATCATCATTGTTATTCATCTTGATTTTATGATTTGATTGCTAATACTGTAAGTCATGTCTCCCTGGGATGTTGGGAATGTGCATAATCCGAAAATGAAGGTGCCGTTCGGCAGCCTAAGCCCCCCCCCCCCTTCACGAGGCAGTTGTAGACAGTCGCCATTTTCCCGCAAATCCCAGATCACGTGACTGGTCACCTGACTAAGCACCTGATATTGCTCACCATTGCTTGTACAGGGACTCTCGTGCATTTCTATCTCACGTGTCAATCCACAGGACATAACCACCTGAATAACGATGTTCTTTTTTCCATTGTTCCCTGCAATGTTGTTTACTTATCGCACAGTTCTATTCCTCAGTTCTCACGGATGCATTGAAAAGATGAAGAAGCACAGTCAACCCTTACCGTCTTCTTCCAGGGCCCAATCGTCAGCCGCTTAACGATTCTGAGCCAGCTCCTGAGCTACATCATCTGACGTGGATTCTACGCCACTACGTCATCTACCCAAGCAGAGGCACGACCAACAGTTGATGAACGGGAAACTTGGTTGAACATCCCCGATGATCTGAATCCAGAATGATGATATTCCTTCGGGACCATACAGAGAATGCCGTCAACTACAGACAACCGTCATTGCTGGGAAGCGACGCTCGTTTCAACCTGCCTGGTATGATGGTCGAGCATGGTTAGAATACAATCAAGTCAAAGATGCCTGCGTTCTCTGCTTTCCCTGCAGAGTTTTCGGCAAACCACCTACGAGACCACCGTTTCCAGAGGGAAGTGTTCCTTCAGTGGAATAAGAGCCCTAGAAAAAAAAAACCTAAGGCTCGATAAACATGCAAAACTAAGGAACACCTCAGCAGTATGGTATCGTGGGAATACTTCAAGGATTCTAATCCTATCGACGCGATGTTGGATCGATAACGCCGACGCGGGTTTGAGACGGCAAATGAGGACGACAGAATCGCTACAAAACCGTCTTGCAATTTTGTTTGACGTACAAACACTCTCTCGCCGCCTTCGCCTCCCATTCAGAGGGCATGAATGAAAGTGAGTTTTCCCACACCGCGGTGTCTTCGTGAAGGTAGTGAAGCCTTGTTTCAAGGTTGGAACGACCGACTTGCAAGCGCCCTTTACAAAGCTGGTGACAATCCGAAGGCATAGCCCCGTTACATGTCTGCATCCTCCAAGAACGAAATGATCAACTCAAGCGCGATCAGGGCGTGAACATATTGCGGGATGTGAAATCAGCAAAGTCTTTCGCTCCGGCTCCTGCCTGGACACGACACAGATTGGCTGTTCGCAATACCCAGTTATCAGTCCATCGTGAGTATACGGCCCGCAACGGACAAATAAGAGAGGACATGCTAGATCTCACACGCGACGAGACATGACGCGGAAGGCCTGTACAACTTGATAGAGGCGCCTTGACGAAGTTTGGGCTGCTCCTGGCTGATGTACGATGTCAGGGATACGATGTTGTAGGAACGATGTCCATGTGTGCTACTCGGCTAAACTCGGATCCGTCAGGAATCCAAGGCAGGCATACTATGTCCACTGTTATGCGCATTCGCCTCAATTGGTGTAGTGGCACTTTCTATGGAAACGTCGCTGTCCGATTTTTTTTCGGTACCCGTCGGAGCACTGTATGATTCATCGGGGGGAAGGGTCTACGAGAGACATGGGGCTTTCCAAGCCATTCGAGAGGCAGTTCATATGGAGGCAGGTAAGAGCGAATCCAGCGGGGATAGCCGACACACCTCCTTCCATGTCGAGTACGCGTTGGTCGCCAAGTAATAACTGCAAGGCCCTCTTGAACAATCTGCTGGGAGTGGTTCGTAACTTTGGAGACCATTTCCATCTAGCAACTTCGACCGGGGGGGGGGGGGGGGCAAGACAGCTGGTGATGGCCGTTGGTTTGTTAAAATCCCTAGATTTCGAGTTTTCCTGGCACTTTGTTTATCAGTCTATCTGTTAGCTGTATCCCATGTGGTATCAAAGAGTCTGCAGAGCCCAAGCTGAACATTGCCCTTGCTGCAGGCCTCTCGGTCAGTGCCTCAAGGGGATAGAGCGCGCGAGGCGGGCGATGGAAGTTCGCCGCCTACTGAATGAGGCATCATCAGTTAGCTGAGACCATCGGCGTCGATTACAACGAACGCCGTCGTCCTCGCAGATGTCCCGACGCCTTGATGACATGTTGGGCGCAATGAGCGCAAGTCTCCGAGAAGACAGACTGAGAATCGAGTGTTTACCTTCGATGTCATCGATCGGTTTACAGCTGCATTAGCTGCAAGATTCAGCGCCGATTGTTAATGCCTCTCCTATCGGCAACCGACTGCCTCATTAGGCCAGCTGTTGATAAGGCGGAACAAGTAATGCAGTTACAGTCTTTCTATCCCATGACCCTGAGAAGGATCCAATCCGCTCGATCAACTGTTCTGCCGTGCCCTCCACAACCATATGACTACTAGATGTCTCAGATTATTAAGTGCCATTTATCTACAACTGGTAGAGAAATGGAATGTTCGAAACATACCAAACATTTTTCGGGCCGAATCAGCTAGTCCTCACATTGCCAGTAACCTCATGTTCATGCGAGCGTAGCTTCTCCTCTGAAATTCTAAAATGCATTGCGACGACGAATGACACAATCTCGTCTGAGCGATTTGATGCTCTTAGCAGCCCATCCGGTCCGGGCAGCCACCGGCAACCGAGCCATCGATGCATTCTGGCACTCTACTCAGACGCTAGAGTGGCCCTACGGGCCCCGAAGGTTGACCAGTGCCGTAGCCAGGATTTTTTTTTGTAAGTGAGATCCGAAGTGGGGACGGAAAATTTTTCCCACAAAACTCGCCCTGAAAATCTCAAAAACACATTATTGATTGAGTGAATTGACAGGTCTGACAAGCCCTTGAAGTGCTTTCCTACCATCTGGGGACATTGAAAATCCAAAATTTTCTTATAAGCTCCGCCCAACCGATGGTGGCGCTCCCATTAGATGGTCATGCAGCATAACGGCCCCCCAAAAAATTATTTTTTGGCACGACGGGCCCCTGATACGGTGTGTATCGATACAACATAGGCCTATTGCCTATCATTTACTGCACGTCGTGGTGTTTCATTCACTTTGGGCAGTCATGGAAATGTCAGCCTACCCAACAGTTATGTTACCCCACAGTTATACCACAGTTATGTTGCTTGGTAACCTCTACTTATGTACCGGTACAGAACGTCTTGAAATGCGAGAAATTATTGAACCCTTCTCCCACCACCCTCCAAGTTCTTTATCTACGGGATGTCATTACCGCATTGACATTATAAATAAAAAGAAGTCTGTGCAATGTTAAATAATGGAAGGCTTGTGTCTGGGGTCGAGCAAGTATTTCCTATAACTGAACATCGTTCAAGAACAATGACAAGAGCATGTCTTTACTTGAGATAAACCAGCTAGAGTAATCCCCGCCAGAGCTCTTGCATTGTAGGGGATATTAAGTCACTGCGAAAAACGTGATCAACCTCATTCCCTCAAGCAAGACTGCATAGTTCGTTACGATTATAAATAAAAAGAAGTCTGTGCAATGTTAAATAATGGAAGGCTTGTGTGTGGGGTCGAGCAAGTATTTCCTATAACTGAACATCGTTCAAGAACAATGACAAGAGCATGTCTTTACTTGAGAATATGTAATAGACCCCCTTCTTCGTGATTTCTTCAAAAAAATCCAGAACCTGCATTCAATAGACTCAAGGGTGATATTCCTCCAGACAACGGAGGGGTTTGGAATCTGAGTATAATGGATTCGAAATTCACTCGTTGCAGGGGGGGGGGGGTTACTGAAGGGAACTCCTGGATCCCTGACAATGTGCTCGTAGATAGACACTAGCGACGAATCTGCTTTTCGTTCGAACATGTGTACAGAGGTAACTATGTAGCCGTTTTATTTTTGTTCACATTCTGCTCATAAAACCGCAATTTTCCGCTGTTGTGTGATATTTTCTCATAAAACTACATTAATATAATGTAGTAATATAATGGTACATTGTCTACATGGTAGTCATAGAACTACCATGACCAGATCCAATCAGGCAAACCTTGTAGCGGAGTCATCCAACATGAGACTTTGACATCCCTATTCATCACTACAACTGTAAGACTTTTCGTCACGAAAATTAGCCTCGATAGAACTGATTCTGATTACATAACATCATCACAACAACGGACGGCCACTACTACTTTCTCTCTAAACGTCTCATTTCTTCTACTACTTTGCGACATCTGTGGTTTGCTGAGTTTGAGGAGTCGAATTTTCGGTTGCATCTGCAATTTGTTGTATAAAGAATCAGAGGTAACCATGACACTCATGACTGATAGTGATAATAGTAAACTTGATAGTGTGATAATTAGCGTTGAATTGATGTTTTAAGAAATATATCCCTTATCATATCACTTGTCATAGACAAACTAAAACACTAAATATTGTGTCACCTATGGCATACTAGATGCCATATAGATCGTGTTGAGCTAATTTTCACCCTCAGGCTTTCGGTTTCCTCGAAAAGTATCCAGTTCCGCAATCCTCAAACGAGCAACAGAAAAACAAAACCTGACCTGTTCGACAATAGTTCGACGAACATACTGGACACGCAAAGAGGCCATTCATCGAATAGAGGCTCCTCGTGATATTAGCAACATATTCTCAGAGACTTCTCATCTTTCAGATATACATTAGAAGCACGAATTACAATTACTGACCAGCTTCGCCGTCCTTCACCATGCCGTATTCAACAAAAATCTTCGACGATCTGTAACAATGTGCTTGAATTCATCAGGTATTCACTGAAATTGCCGGCTTTGTAAAACGAATTGCCTCGGGTTGACAAGTGGTAATTACCATGATAAGATCTGGAAATAGTCAAGTGCAACGTGAACATTTCAGTGAGTTTGCCTTGCTCGTTCTTGAGGTTATTGTCTTTTTCCTGGTAATACAAAAGTTCCCGGTGAGAGACTGAATATATAGTAGATTAAATAATTTTAGATATCAGTGGAAAAAGCAGTCTGGCTGAGCAGAACAAAAGTTTTCAATACACCAAATGTAGGCTGAGATCACTATATGTCTTGACAACATGGAAAGGGACCCCCCTGTATGGTACAGTAATAAAACAAATTTAGCATCCACATTGCGCAGCGGGTGAGCAGCTCTGTTCGTCATTTCCGTTTATAATTTCTCTGTTGCATGCTACCGTGTTGAAACTGGTGATGGGAGACACTGGGTTCACTAGTAAGATACATTTCCATCACGGTATATCCTAATTCACATTAGGTTAGGATTATACCCAGTCAATTAGGTATGATGCCTACGCTAAAATCACAACATTGAAGTATTACATGGTAATTATTACACAATGTTATTCCGAGATTATCACTCGGAGGTCAACGGCAGACTAATTGGTATATGTACGCTACAGTTTCGACATTGAGGAATTTACATGAATATCAGTAGCATGCATATAGTAAGTGTTGAATGTAAGTGTCGGAGGTCACAGTTCGATTTGCATATGTAACGCTAAACCCTCAACAGTGATGGATTGATGGATTCACATGAAAATCGAAACACGTAGTCAACTGGTCAACATTAGGTGGTGGACATTTTAAAGATTAGGGTTGTCAGGATTAAACTTATTTTAAGGATTAGGATAAAATCTCTCTCAATCCATGTAGTAAATGGCAGGTTTGGTTGAATGTTCAAAGGTGTATTTTCGTCTCATGCAATCGCCTTCACCGCGGTTTGCGCGCAGTGGTGGAGGTTTGGTGGGTGTTGAAAGTGATTGGAAATAACATTGTGTAATGCTGCACTACGAAATACTACTACCATTCAAATTAAACAGGGAATTCAGAAAGGAGTCAACAATTGTGACGACGGACAGTGTCTCTCTAGGACTGAGCGGTTGTTAAGCCTCCCATTAGGGATCAGCAAGCATTGAATAACCGAGCATGTATGTGACCGACCTAGCTTGTTAACACTATAACGCGACCCCATTTGTATGTACGAGCTCACACTACTATGAACGTCCTTTGTAAGGGTTCGTGATCATTATTGTTGTAGGGTCGATTCAGAGGTCATCTGATATCATACATGAATATATAAAGGGGTTTGGCGTGTACTCATAGATGTGCGTGAAAATAAATCGTGTAGCAAAAAGACTCTATTGAACGCGAACTTCTGATTGGCTAAAATTGTGTTATTTAAGGTCATGAGAAAATGACCCCCGAATATCGTGTAAACCTCAATAGCCCATGATATCAAAAAATATGCATCGTCATAGAGTCAAGGTCATTTTAGGCCAGAAGGGTCAAATCTAAAAACGGTTCGTAGCGCTGAGGAATGAAAAGACTGCGTTAAGTTCCCATTAGGCCTGTAGGCTGATGAATAGTCGTTACACTCTTGAAGAAGTCCAATGTGCACCCAGCAAGAGGACCAACCAATCGATGGTGAGTTATACATACTTGTGTACGCATTGTCATTATTTATTCCTGTCAGCGATAGCACTGTTAGTCCAAAGGAGAAGGGCTCTTACGGGGAATACTGCAAAGTTCCGGGGACCAGATTCTTGAACAAAATCTGGCCAACAGCAACTTCCCAAAACTCGCAAGCGCTGTCTTCTCCCTTGAATGTTGGAGTATTTTGTTTGTTTCTGTGGACGGTATGTATGTGACGTGATTCATCAGATGATAATTCACTTGAAATAATTGGCCTTGTCAAACGATTTTGCCTTGTCGGCCTTGTCAAATGATTCGTCGAAGTTACGAAAAAAAAAAAATTCAACGTTATAAATACGTCATGATAAGGACAGCAGTTCTCAGAATTTGGCCAAGCCTTTAATCGCCTACGAATGCTGTTCGCCAATTTTTCATTTATCGCGGTTACCAGAGTTATGTTATCTAATGGATAAGCTCTTTAGAACACTACACTCAAAATGAATCCTTGCTGGCGGTGTTGTTTCTTCGGGTGGGATTTGCCAATAGCAGGAAATGTTTTGGTCCATGTTTTCATATGATTTTACTGCTCTTCCCGCTTTAAAACGTTTACTTTCCGAAAGATACCCTAGGGTTAGACGATAGTTTACGTAAACATTGGGAAATGGACAGCCTGGAGAGCAAGGACATATTTCGTTTTAATTATTCAAAAATATCAAATGTAATCCGACTTCCCAATTCCAGTACGTCTTCTGTTGGGTTCAACGTAGCCATGCTAGTTTTTTAGGGAATTGATATATTTATAAAAAGGAGCCTGTCTGCCCGTTGTACATGAAAACTATACCTGAGATAAAAACGCTGATGAGCCAAAGCAAAACTTTCTTTTGAAAATATCAATATATCAGTTTCAGCCGAATATAACTGTCAAACGGATATCAATTTCATTAGCAATGAGTTAGTTGGCCCGTTAGCAACTGATGTCAAACCTAGTTGCTATGGCATATTTCGGTTGACGGAATGCTTTTTCAACATTTGAATCAGATGCTTGTTGTGTTTTTTCACTGTAAAGAAGGTGGCCAAACTATATCACATGACATGTGAACAAAAAAGCATCATACCATTTCCAGATGATGATAATAAGGAGTGACATAGGAGACTAGCGGACGCAGTTCATGTTGAGATTTAACTAAAACGAGTAAGTAGTAACCATTTGTTTTCCGTGAAATCAGTCGCCTCATCCTCACTCCTTCTCCAACGGTTGTCACCTATACTCATGGCATCATTGATCCAGGTGCCACTTTCGTCAGCTCGTTGACTTCGATTAACCCAGCGAGTTGTACCTGGAGATGGGAGCGGGGAGGGGGTATGGGAGGCCTTAACCCATTCGTGTTGGGAAAAATTGGAAAACAAAATTCTGGAGTTCTGGAACTCCTTTAAACGTTTGAATGAGTAACCCCGTGTTCTGAACAACCCAACACCCCCCCCCCCCCCCCACGCCTCCTCTCCGTTCTCTGAATACCTCAGATTGATTGTCTCGGTCACGTCACGCCACGACCACGTATTGATTATGAGGTCACTATAACGATTCCTACAGGGTAAGGGAAACTGCAGGAGGGGGTAGTTCAAGGAAATTCGGTTCCACAAACATTACGAATTGAAGAGTTCTGGCCATAGGGAGAGACATGATGGCATTGAGTTCCACGGGGCCGTTCTTGCCTAAGGTTGGGTGCCCGGTAGTACCAAGTTGATAAATTCCAGATGACAACGTGTAACGAAGATCTCGCCAAAGGACGGGGAATTGCAGGACATTAGGTGAGCAGTTCATGTATATCAGATGGTATACCCAACGAACAATAAAACTACGTAAGGTAGGAAAGGAAACGGAACGGCATATAAGTTATATGACAAACTCTAACTCGTGTCTGCTACTTATTCGTAGACCCTACGGACGCTCATTCGTTTGAACCTGCATACTAACGCCCCTGCCCGGAATGAACTTTACAAACAATGTTTCGATCCTCCGATCTCTACGATCAACGGGATATTCTCACAAAATGAGTCACGTTTGAAATCATTGTTTTTCATCGTCGGAAATTCGTTGCACATCAATTTGAGAAAGTAAAACATAATAGTTCCCGAGTAACCTTGAAGGTTTTGTTCCGGAATTGAGGTTACGGTAATATGGAGAAGAGCGGTACACTCTTGCGCCGCATATTCAGCCAAATACACCTTCCGGCCAGGAAATCAGATACACCATATTCGCGTCCGATCAGGGATTAGCTAGGTATTTCAGACAATGCTATATGAACGTATGGCGTGTCTGTCACGATGTACGGTCGTAAACCAACTTGCCATCATTCTTAGCTCACATAACTATGCTGGGATTAAGAAGTTTTTTTTTTTTTTTTTTTTTTTGTTTTTTTTTTTTTTTTTTGTTTTTTTTCACGCGGACCTGCCTTTCTACAAGGTTTCAACTAGCAAAAGAAAGCGTTATTGCCTTGCAACACCACACCGAACAATTAAACTATGCTGGATTAAATGACGTCCCAATGAAAACTGGTTCGAAGTTTTACAGAACTTATTCTATATCGACACATCATTGTACGACATAATGAATTGCACTGGAACGATTTTACATTCTGGACGTGCTCACCTCTTCCCGCTGAGTTGCTACGACAACAAGACCTCTTTCTTTAATTACAAATTATGAGTCCCTCATGTCGGCATGGAAAACATCGATAGTGCAGTGGACAGCAATTTATCCGAAGAAAACTTCGGGGGTGAGGCAAAAAAATGAGATTCCCCGTAAGGGCAGCAGTTTCGTTTGATTCTTGCTCGAATTCAACATACAATTTCGGGGAAACCTAGCACGACGTGCTGTCCTCACTGTAGTCTCATTTGTCAGCGTTTTTTCGTCAGCGAACTGGTGAACGACTGCTTTGTTAAAAAAATTCATACAATGTGAAATGCTCTACTGGGAGACCTTGTTAATGGATTACACGAAATGACTAGTCTAGTATTTTCTAAACACGGCGACCGTCGGAGATAACTATAATTTGTTTCCAATCGGAATCATCGTTATAAAGCTGCAGTCAGTGTGGAAATGTGATGTTAAAATTGGTGATGATAGCAATTCGCGAGAACGGGTCCGCTTGATTTATCGGTTATTCCTGGCAAAAGCATACATGCCGGAGGACTAATTTAAATGAAAGAGTCTCTCATTAACGGACATTCATTCTGCTGCAGAAAAAAGAGCTACCTGTGCCCTTTCTTTACATTATCTCAAGTAATGAAAACGTGATTTGCTGTTATAAAGACGTGACAAATTCACGCCCTCCGTTCTGATGTTCGGGATTTAACGAGCGCGTTATGAGTATATATTCCGAGCCAGAGAATCAACCTTAACCAGGCCAGCATCACCTGAGGATCCTCCACCATGATAGAATAACGCAACGTCCCCCTCCGCCAACAGGCCCATAATTTTAGGATGGGGATAATCACTAGAGATGCACACATGTATAATTATCCATCCACCGTTCGTAAAAGTTGCCCCTGGCCCCAATCCCTGTACTGAGCGCCCACCAGAGAAGGAAACCGGTACCATTTCCCGATATGACCCCGAACCGCCTTTAGAGCCCCAATCTCCTGGGTGTTTTGACCGCCGCTTGGCCTACCGTGCGTAACATTTCAAATGCAGTGGTACGTGGGGGGGTGGGATTCCACAAACGCGTATGCGTATCCGGGTGGATTGAACAGCACAAGTTAACCGGAACGATACGTTTGTTCCAGAAGGTGAAAACAATGTAAGTTTAGCGAAAATCGAAGAAAGCAATGCAGGCAGCCCATGCATATTGGTGTTGCTCGGCTTTTTAAAGAAGATATTTCATAGATTCATTCGGGTGTGATACGCTACGTATACGCATTGGTTAAGTGGTATTCGCTATTCGGGTGTTGCCTTATTTAATTATCAAGTACGTTACAGTGATGGTAGATCACGCATATCGTTGACCCTCCCCTTGTACCAAGGTCCGTGGTCTTCTTTCAAATATGTTTTTTAGACAAAGGAATGACGGAGGTGGTAAGGTTATGAACGACAGGGGTGATGATGATTATAATGCTGTCATTCAAGCTCGAAACAGCAGAAAAACCAGGCAGGCTGAGTGATTCACTCTTTTTAATTTGGGCCCTCAATTTTAAACAGCTTGTGATCAATCCAGTTAGCGCAGGACGCCTTACACTGCCTTCTCTTACTATTATGTCTAAGCGATATAGATGATCGTTGAATTACTAAGAAATTTCAGTCAGGAAATGTATGAATCGAAAACAGCGGGAATGTCAGAGACGAGCGTGCTGTTAGTAGTAAGAAAATGTGAAAAATGTGAGGTTACTCTTAGCCACCCAGGTCCCGCTCAATGGAGCATTCGCTTCGATTGATTCTCAATGTTCCTGGAAAAGTGAAATCGTCCATTAGTTTCTTTACGGTTGGGAATATATTTTAGGTCAGTCCATTTCGTGAGTTATATAGGCATTTATCAATCAAATTAAAAATTGGAGGTAGTATAAGTTTCTGTCTGGGAGACATGTGTACTTTTCTCGCAGCAAAAGAGAAAGGCGTTCGATGTTGTTTCGTGACATAGAGGGTACTGCGGGGAAGAGGAACTGTACACTGCAGCACCGGGGTGTCCTGGCCCGGATAATGTTGATGAGTGGTTCGGAACGCGAGCATCGAGATGGTCCTCGTCTACGTTGTTCGGTGGACATTCGGGGGGGAACGAAGACCCTCCCTGGTTCTTTTACACCTCGCACTGTGATGTGTGAGCGAGGCCGAAGTCGAGCTCTCGGGATAAATGCCCCGAATCTGAGGGGTAGGATGGAAACTAGTGGTGTTTCCGGTAATCACGTTGTGATGAAACGGTAGAGAGAAAGACTTAGTGCATCCAGCATGAGCATGGGGTGCTCACGTAGGGTGAGACTGAGACTAGAACAAAGGCTGGAGTCTTTTCATGACTACCAACTTCACCGCGTCATTGACTTCTGCCAATGCCGCCCTTGATATTATCCATCTATGCAAGACGGGTGCATCTCAATATTTGTCGACACCAATTTAATATGTTAGCACGTACTCTTGTATAATAGGTTGGTTCACTACAAAAGATAATCTAGTATAGTCTTCAGGGCAGTGGATTACCACAGTGCTCAATCTCCTTGAACGATATTTCTTATGCCCCAAGAAAATAACATCAAACAATTCGCCTTAATGTAAAGTGTGTTTATAAGTATGAATGACTATCTCCATATCAGATATCCATTGCATATGGTAAACAATAACAGAAGACCATAAATTACGACGACGGTGTCATCCCAATTTAGTAACAGATTGATAACACACAAAGAAATCCTCTGATCTTGTGGAACATGCACGTGGTACGAAATTCGGCTGAGCTGAGGATGGGTATGGCCGCCAAATGATATTTAGAATCGATCACATTTTCCTGAGCAATCTAAAGTTATTTTGTACCTCCAAGAACATGTCTCAGAGAATGATCACACAACCACCCTCGTGGCTACGTTACTATTTGAACGAGGTGGTAAGGTTTAGTCCTAAACGAATATGAAAGGCCTAATACTCCCGGTACGGGTCATCGAAAAATCGCATCATATGCATGAAATGGGTAATATGACTGTATTTCTTCCTTAAAATGTATGATGTCCATGTGTTTTTCACTATGAGCTTAGTAATCGAAAATAAATTGCGAGATATGATATAAGACCAAAGAAGAAGCATCGTCATTGAATTCAATACCAGGGGAACAGTTCAATTAATACAAATCATCTCAGAGGACCAAACTGGTGATGAATAGCATATCGAATATCGTGCTTCGTGTTTCGGGATAATGAGATATTTATTTCAGTGATGAAAAAACCAACAAACTTATACAACAAAACTATCGAAGAGGGAAAGCAAAGTCAGGAGTTGATATTTGTCAAATAAGTAAGGGTAGTAACAAGTTACTGACCACCTTACCGAGCCACTAGGCACCCTTATGAAACCTTCACACAGTGACGCACAAGCCAAGAACACTAATTCCGCGTCGAGAGCTGGTTCAATGTACAGGAGCCGGAGGCGGTCAGAGGAGACAAGGAGAATCCATAGACATAATTCAGTCCAACCATCCCGCACACCATGGCTCTTCTCCAGTAGTGGCTAGCCTATCAGGTTATGGACCACGGGTCCCAAAGAAGGATTGTTTGTTTACATGATCCTGATGGAATGTTCCTCAACTGTCTCGATAGAGTCGCAAGGATTTGAACACTCCGTGATATGCGTCCATGCACCCGCCAGTGCGTAAGATCAATGTCGGAAATTGTGAGGGTTACCGACGAATATAGCCCTTTTAAAAACACTTTCCAAGTAGAGCTTATATTCCTCAGACGAATAAATAAAACTTGATACACCACGGATTTCTAGTTGACACCGCTTTAGACAACTTAAATCAGAATCTTGAGTTGAAGTAAGCTTTTACAGGGGCCCGTACCCAAACGGGGTGGGGCCGAGCAGAACCCCTGTGATGATGATGCGGTGAGGCATTTATTTATGGGGGCCCGCACTTCCTTTTCCCGACCCCCCAACCCCCGACCTCACCCCCCTCCACGACCTAAACCCCCCCCCCCCCAAGAAAAATCTCTTGGTATGCGCCTGGTTCTCTTATCACAGCCAAACGCACCCCGGAGTGTTTGCCAAAGAATTCCGTTCATAATCCCAGATTCTCATTTCAGTTGTCACTATACAGACTTCCGGATCTTGTGTCGACAAAACACAATTTGTTTTGATGGAGGAGTCGGCAGTTGCGTCTACGGTTGTGCTCGGACGGGGTCGAACATACTACAAACTTTCCTAAAAGACCCTCCTTTGTCGTCCTTCGTCAATGTTCAGTTTGTCAACCATCTTCGTTGCAGTTACTCTAAAACAATCGACCTTGTCAAATAGTTCCGCTTCAGGATGGCAAATGCAAGTTAACAAAAGAGGTCTGCATGGAGACAGAACATGTTGGGTTGGTATTCCTCGAATCATGCAAGTTTATGGAATATGGCCGGCAATTTTCTGGTTGCATCTATACTAGTTTTATTTCGCCGAACGATAACCGCACGCTTTCTTCCCTCCTTTTTCGGGGTGGGGGTAGAGGGGTTTCCGATCAAAATTTGCAAAATGCAATTACACGAGGAGGTTGAGGTGGAGGGAGTAGATAGACCCAACTTTACTCTCTTCTAGTTAGAATAAAATCTATTCGTGACATATTTACAGGCTTTACAGGGGTGTTAGGTCTATTTTAACTATATATAAACTAACTACCTGGCTTCTCACCTCAATGAGAGGGAATACAGAGATGGGGCATTACAGATCTGTTGGTCGTCTCGACCTATTCCCCTCCATTTTAACATACTAATACCTGCCTTCTGGACTCCATGTGAGAATAAAATGTGATGGGCCTATTGTACATATAATATCACTTACCCATTGTCCCTGTTCAACAGTAGTTCTCTCAAAAACTTTTCAAATGCGGCTTTCGTTAAGTGTGCCGCGCGTGGCAGGATAGGCCTGTTTGTCCTGGGTTATGGCGGGTGAGTAATTATACACGCAACACAGTATAGTATGTGTGTTCGGGGATTATTATGGTTTGGAACCGTGTGCCCGCCGTTCCGCCGCCGCGCCGCCGTGTACGCCGCCGCCGCCGCCGGAAACTTTAGGCGTTAGCGCTCTCTCATTCTTTAACACATTATCCGATTGACACAAAACTTGGTACACATGTCCGTAGGAAGTTGTAAAATCTCGCGATAATGTTCGAAAAATGGGCCTATATCGTATAGTGCTTGCCCCTAATTGTGCAGGGTTTCCGCAAATTTCAAGTTTTCAAGCGATTTACACGAAACGTGGTGGTGTGTTGGGGTAGTTGTTGGAGCCAAAAAACATGGGCGACAATTCAAGGTCATTCCGGTCAAGTTTGCATTCTTTGGCAGTAGCCTAATTAGCATAAATTATTTGATATTCAAACTTCATCGGATTTTCATGCAACTTGGTGAATAGGGCCAACTATCAGTGCACTGGGGGGGTTCCTGGGGGATGTATTTTCCTAATTGTGGCCGAGGTCATTGGGGGTCATCTTGCACTTTTGGTTTGACAATCTTTTTGCATAATAGTTCTCACGAACTTGGTGAGTAGGACCTTTCTAACAGTCCCGATAATTTATTTTAATTGCGTTGTGAAATCACTGAGGTCATTATGTGGGGTTTAAAATTTAAATATTGTTAGCGCATAATTAGGAATAATATTGCAATTATTTCCTCACCTTTTAGGGATTTGGACGACGACGACGGCGAAACTTTGTGAATAGGACCTACTACCAGTCCTGCCCTGATGAATTTGATTCAATAGCATCAAGATCATTCACTGAGGTAAAATTTGTTGGTGGGACTAATTGCATATTAGTTATCCTGATCAGTTTAATGGTTTTTAAAATGTGAGTTTAATACTATTTTCGCAATAACATGGACATGTTCATTGGAATGAATTTGACTTTTAGGAGTGGATGCATCCACAGGAGGAGGTGAGTGAACATTTTCTTAAAAACAAACCATGTCATGAAGGTCATTAAAGGTCCACTTAGGGGTAAAAAATGATTTTAGTACTTTTCGGAATAGCACTAGGGGTGTTCATCAGAATGAAAAGGCTCCTAGGAGTGGATGTTGTTCACAGGAGAGGACACAAATTCTCATAAAAAATGTCATATCATTTGAAGGTCATTCGAGGCATTTAGGGGTCAAAAACTGTTTTTTTTTTTGCTATATCGGAGAATGGAATATCTGCGAAGGCTGTGGATGGGTCTGGGATGGTTTTTCACATTGTGTTATAATTGTTTTGACCTACCTGCATGGTTTTGTGTTGGACCTCTGACCTGAAATTTGACCTCTGTCTGGGGGGTGGGTTCATGTGGTTTTTTTGTTTTTTTTTTAAAAGGTCGAATCTGAATAATGTGCTTATTTAAGGACGCACATTGTCCGGGGCTGTAAGGTGCCTCATACAATTAACAAGTGAATTATAGCCCAAATGCTTCTATGGCCCCTAACAACCTGAAAACTACCATTAAAGTGAAGAATTTGTTAATATCCCTGTCAGAAAATGACCAAATAAATCAGTCAATCAAAAACAACATTAAAAGCTGGTTGTGAGGTTTGATTTTTTTAATTTTTAATACTTCAGTGTCCCCTTTCCATATGAAACCTGGTATGGTCTAATTTATGCAGACCGTGGATGTTGATATAAGATTTTCAATGCAAAATAGTTAACTTTTGAATCATAGAATGAAGAATCACACAAGAAAGTCCTTCTTGAGTTAGAAATGATTGAGCAATGGATGAAAAAACCGATTTTGGGCCTGAATATATCCATGTCATAGGTTGGCCCACTTCTGTTTCAATTCATGAAATGACCCCCATACCGCACACTTGTCGCTTCAAAAGTCTATTAATGTCTTCTTGTATACGAATATTGTCAGTTTCAATGTTCACCAAATTTTATTGAATAAGAGAGGCGGGGAATATATACGTCTGGCGCGTTTACCCGCCCGACAGTTTTTTTAGTTGGAGGGATAGTAACTATCAGCGAAGAAGATTAGAACAACATCCGGGCCCCCCCCGGGTAGAGACTCATCGAATTCGGGGCAGTATATAGCTAACCGAAAAGGTTTCGTCTGGAGACACCATAGATTGAGGAGGAAAGGCATTTCCCACGCTTAAGGCCAGTACTTAAAACGTCTTAAATTGCCCAATATCAGAATGTAATTAGAAAAATAAAAAGATTAAATGTTCATCGGTCCGGTTCGCGAGCCATTGGAATGCCTCCAAAAAGGGCCAGTTGCGCGCGCGCCGCCAGTTTGAGGCCGCTCTAATGATTTGCGCACCTAAAACTCTAACTGACAATATTTCGTAATAGAAATTGGATCTAAATGGTAATACTACCACCAAAATCACCTAATCGCGCTTTTCAAAACGACATGTAATTGAATTATAATGACATGACAATAGCGAACTTGTGGAGAGATTTGGAGAGAATAACGACATCCTTTAGTTTTGTTGACGCTCTCATCAATTGATCATTCGGCAGTAGGATGGACCTGTCACTAAATTTGGTCGATTTTCATAGGTTAGAGGAGGTGAATAATCCTGAAATAAAAGTGGAATAAGTGTTAATAGGTTAAGACAAGTGCAAATCAAATGATAATTGGACGACACCACTGAGCAACAGCCTAGGTTCGTATCGTCTTCCACATGGAAAATAACCAAAACCTAACCAGTCTAGGAAGAATTAGAAAGATTACATTGTGATAAGACAATTGCTGAAATATGGTAGATGGGGATACGCCAATTTAGAGATGTCCCATTCCTGCATTTCCTACTGGTGGCTGCGCACGCTTAATTAGATATTTAACGACCCAGTACTCCGATCAATTACCCCCGCAATGAACTCTGCTTACGTCACTGGTTGTGAGACACGCCAGGCATCCGGTGCCTTGCAGGCCTTTGAATTGAAGGCACTATAACAGTATGTGTTGACCTATGTTCACGTTGACTTATCCATCAACTTAACTTCAGCTTATATACACAATTCTGTATATTCCAACAACATTTACGCCAAATATATGACATGATCGTGTCGTTCTCTGAGTATCATCTCACCAGTCAGTGTTAGGCTGGGATTCCATAGGTGCGTATGCGTGTCCGGGCGGATTTGAGAATCATATATCTACGAATCGAACGTTCGTTTCAGAGGAAAAACCACTGCAAGTTCATGCGAAAAGACCATAAAATGCAGCAGTCGGTGCATTTTTTTTTTTCACATCGTATACGCATCTATGGGTGCTGAGATTTAGTCACCTCTGGACCATTGGTAGAACCATTGCTTGGGAATGAAGAGGCCGTGTACATTGTATCCAGACACATCAGTAGCTCAGTGATAGCTATATAGTATGTGAACGTCCTCCTGGTCTTCAACCGAAGTCAGTTTCAAAACAATCCACGTACGTGGGCAGCTACGGACAGTCGCGTATTCAGACCGTCCGATAATTTTGCATTCGGCGTGATTATATTTATACACACCTACCTATAAGTCTTGGCGTGTCACTGAAACATGATTTAGCACTGAGGAATCACATCCGACGAGCATCGGGGCCGCCAATCTCATAGTGATGATAGAATGTGACTACAAAAGTCCAGAATAAATGTCCACATCATCCGGGTCCGCAGCCTATTAATCCTCAAAAAACGAATTACCAGCGCGCGGAAAACGGGAAGTGTACACTGAAACACCAACGTAATAATCGGGAAATTAGGATTCAGTCAGTGTTAACACGTTGACTGTGATACTAGAACTCGATCGGTCTAATTCGGTGCCAGACTCAGTATGTCTGTTCCCCATACATGTGTCATATCCTGATATTTTGGGGTCAGGTCAAGGTCATCTAAAGTCTGAAAAAACTCCGAAGCTAGAGGAGTCCAGAAGTTTGGTGGGATCCAGCAATCCTTTGGCGCGTAGCTGGGACCCAATTGTATTTGGTGTCGACAGGCGTAATGCTATTTCATCCAAAAGAATTTGCGAAAATGATGTTTGCAATTTTAGCCTTGTAAAACAGGTTCACTCAAACCCCGGAATAGATAATGTTATACTCTGTTATGTGTTTCCTTCGTCTGCATATATGAGTCCTAAATGTCTGAGTCGGACCAGAGGTCATATGAGTTTAGCAGAGATCTGAAAGCCTTGTAAACTAGATGAGGCAGAATGCATAATCAGCTGATGTTTGGGGTCGGTAGCTACTTCAAGAGCAGGGAACCATAATACTTGTCGAAACGGTGTCCATCTGTGAAAAAAAAAACTTGTGAGAAACGTTCATTATTTTGCCATGAACGCCTAGGACAACTTCATTTGTTCTTGTGTCTGGTTAGTCAGATAATCAATCTAAGAATTGCGCCGCCTTTTAGCTTTCTGGTATGTCATTGGTGATACATTCCAGTCCAAAGTGTCGTGTCTCGTTGAGTGGAACAAAAATCCTAATATACAGCTATGACACGTTATTATCTGTTACAAAAGGATCCATCATTTCTATGCACGGATCTTCAATGCACATGTTGTGACGCTTATTTCTTCCTATCATGCCAGGCTCCCCAAGATTCTGGAATTGGAATATGCAGATAACAAGGTTTCGTGAGGGAGAATAAATCATTATGGAATCTACAGACCAGTTAAAGCGCACCTCCAACGAGTGTTCTCTGATGGACAGCGGATTGTATGCAATCGTGTGTTCTTTGTCAGATAGGGAATGAATAGGGGTAGGGTTAACGTTTCCAATGAGGAGAATGTGTTGTACCCAAGTGTATTACGCCCTTCACGGAACAATTTTACGTGGAATAGAGGACGAGTATACATGGAACACTCCCAACGGCGTGTGCTCTCCTGACACATGCCATACAGATCTGACCTGATATCAGGCTGCCAGAACCACATCCAATGCCTATTGAACACAAATTGCCTCTCCTTTCCAAAGTGTTTCCAAAGTTTAACAAGACAGGAGTGAATCATTTCTCTGATCCCGGACAGCATTCTACATAACACCCCCCCCCTTTGACAAAATAGACGGGACTTATGATATTACATTGCCCTACCTTTAACGGATTGGGGCGTTAAAAAGCACTCTCGGTGAAAGGAAGCGATATTTCGAGTTCGGAGCAGCTGCCATGCTAGCAGCTATTAAACTGACTGACGCTAGGTGGAGGCCAGTGGAAAATTATGTAAACTTCCATTTCGAAATTGTAGAGGATTGTTCAACTTACATAAATGTGCAGAGTGTATCCACAACATGATATCCTAAAGTAGTTCCAAACTTATCTCATGTTTGTATCATCCACATGAAGATCGGGGCTCCTTGTAGTTGAGTATCCTCTACAGTCAAAGAATGATTGAATCCTTACAAATGGACCTTCCTGAGGAACTGAAGCCCGAGTAGAGGCTGCGATCCCTTCTGCAGCCTTTCCTCATTTGCACACATACGTAAACTCGTTCCTCTCTGGATCGTTACATGTAGGTTATTGAATGTATATGATGACAGTTTCATCGGAATGACCCTTTTCTAGTACTTCAACTGGAATACCACTTCTAGGTGTCAGTTTGTTATGATCATTGATTTAACGCTAGACACTGCCAAATCATCACTAAATATTTAGTCAAACAGTCTTGCAATCATCATCGAAATGTTTTCGATTCCCACAAAACTGCAGGCTGGAATTTACCACTCAGTTGCCTTTTCCGGCTATCATTCCGGAATCAATCGTAGTCAACATCCCGAAATACACAACTTCCCATCCTGCAGCTACGAGATGTTGATCTGGGCATTACCAATATGCTCGCAGATAAATCCGATAGCCATTGGAGAAGTTTAGCGTGCCTGTTGCACGGAAGCGGCGAGGAAGCGACTGCTCAGTGACCAGGTGCCTCGGAGATTATTCGCACATCATATCGTTTCACCCGTGGATGTCTTAGTGTTCGGTTGTAAATGTCGTAATTGGCAATTTGTTTTCTTGATTTCGAGATTCTGTTAAAGGCCAACTGCAGGCTTTAATAGCAACGGAGGTTATATCGTGGAGAAAGAAAAACTGTATTTATAGGTTCCTCCTGTGAGTTTTTATTGGTCTTCAAATTTTGATCCATTATTCGAGAAAGTGGTGAGAATCCCAATTGCGCAATAACGCATGACGTCACTTGGGAACAACCCCGGAAATTATGTCTTTTTTTTGTTGTTGTTGTAATATCATTGTTTCATTTTTTGTTTGAATAAGTCACATTTAGCAGAAGTTATGTTGTCTTTCTCTCACTTATTACCATCAACACTTACCATTCCACTACAGCGATCCTCCCCCATAGACTAAAGAGTGGAAAAAAAATCGAAGTGAACATCATGAAATTCAATAGATAACAAGATGTTTGCAGGATTGTGCAAATTTACATCATTTATTTTTGCATGATGAGAAGCTTTTCGATCTTGCCCAATACACCATGCACAAACTTCAGAGGACCGTAACTCCGACCGGAAAGGTCTTATGGCCTTCATTTTTCTCTAGCTAATGTATTAGCCTCTTCATAATTCCTGCCGTTTCCCTAAGTGGGACGTTTTTCTTCACTTCTGAAACCGTTCTTTGCTGAACTTTCTTGCATTTCCCACCTGTGCTGCCATAGTATACAGACACATGATCTGTCAATATTGATGGGGAACTTTTTTGTAATTTTCAGATGTTATGAGATCTGGTGGGCATGGACGATAATCTAATCTGTACTAGTGGATTTGATTCCTGCGTCATAGAAGTTGTCTCTCAGTCCAATTATAGTTCGTCAATCGAGGGTCTTTGAAACAAATTTATTAAATAAGATGACCGTGACTAAAATATGAATGACATTATAAAATATATTAGGTTTCAGATTCTGGTTTTGCAGATGTTCTCTGTGTTTAGGACGCAGTTTCGACGCACGACTAATAATTTAAAACCAATGCAACAAACAGATTCGGCAGCTAAGATGCGAGGGGGTTGATAACCTGCTAATGCTTATCATATCATTTATAAGTATTACCGGTAGTTCATGTATACATGAGGTTCCTTTGGGCAGCATGTACTGCTTGACAAATATATATATGAGTATTGTAAACTCGTGCCAAATTCCACATGGATGAATTGGTGTGAGCCACTGTCAACCCAGGGTGTTGTCAAGTATCTTCTTTGGAATTGTATCGTCGAGTGTCGGATACAGTAGGCCTATGGGACTATCGCTGTTTCTCAATATAAATCAATATCTTCGGCCGCCATAACATCTAGATTCAGGATTCGTGCATACTCTACCAATAATCAATAAACTCAATGATAGTACCGCTCCAGCAAGAATATACAATGTATAAATTACTATTGTGGAGTAAGACTGGCAATCGATTTGAAAGCATCTAAACTGCTAAATGTAGATCAGTGATCTAACCATCAGAGGCATTTCAACATGATGGAGTAATCATTCCTAACCAAACTGGCATGTCAACTCAAATGGACATATAGTTGGTAAAGCCTACAAGATGTTCAACCTGATCGTAGCCATCTTCATGAATGTGATACCAACACGAAGACATTGCTATGATCACCTGCCTATGATCCTGACTGTCCCTGTTGAATATAGCTCTATGGTTGGAATCCATACAGTCTGTGAATTAGGAAGCAGAATATTGGTTCAGCCAAAAATGCCATATTTGTTTATAAGAATCACCGACGGTCAACTAGTGTCACAAGGATCATGCAGCATGCATCTGTTGCCTGACCTACTTTACAAATAGAGAAGGCGCAATGGCACTCCCCAAGCTTTTCCAAATCTCCCCTAACGCATATTCGGTTTAACCGTTTGTTGATGGTGGTATATTTGTGTGACAGAAAACTTTCGCACACGAGTGGGACTGTTTACATCTTTAGGTGGTCCTTTTGACCCAGAAAAATTCCGGATTGGAATGGCTTCCTAGATTTACTATGCAGAATGAGCCTGTTCACGTTTCAAGTGCGCATGCTCACAGCTCGACAGTAGTCGGGGGTAAAGACGATATTTTTTTGCCATTGCTATATCATTATGGCTTATTTTAAACTGTGACTACTCTTTTGAAAACGGAACCAATGCATCCCATGGTTTTAGTATTTATTTTTTGATAATCTGGGGGGGGGGGGGGGGATTTACAAGTTTAGTGCTTGTATGTTGTAGTTTTTCGTCAGAGGAGTTTTGAGTGAGCCCCCTGCTATACTGTTTTGGGCTGCGTGTGCGTGCACTCCGTTCTTACTAAACCCGACTGTCCCTTTGTCCCCAGATCCTCATCATATCATTATACTGCAAACCGAGAACGAGCTTAATTGAGCGGTCCTGGGTTACCTTCTGGGATGGTGAAATCTTTGTTCTCTCTGTCTGTCGGTCTTTCTGTCTGTCTGTCTGTCCTGTCTGTCTGTCCAATCATACATCCTCTCCTTTTTTTCGTTTCAAGGACCCGACTTTCCATTTATACCCACACAATTTCCTCGATTCGGCCTCGGATTTCTCTATTTCATTGTATTCTTCCAAAAATTGCCAGGCGTTTCTCATCTGTAATGATGGTTGAATCATTTCACTGAAATATTCGGTCCATTCGGCGGTCCTAATAAGTGTTTTCCCTTAGATATCAGGTAGTGAATGGCTCTGAGTTTCCATAAATTCTGAGAGATTAGTTTTGAAATTCAGATTCAGCATGCACCCTAATTTTGATTTTCTGACATTCGCGCTCAGCCTATCTATTAATGGTAAGCTTGTGACCTAGACTATAATAAGTCCGTCCCTGCTGTCTATTTTCAAATTGAGCACTATATAACCCTAGAGTTTACAAGTTTTCAATCTTCAGTATAAAATACATGCTGCCTCCAACAATAACAGCCTGGTATAGTGTCCCTCCCCTCTTTTTTGTCTAGCAGTGATGGCCTGTTTTATTTTTGACTGCAAGACAATGCCTATTTGCCAGTTGTCTCCCATCTATTGCCCATTTCAACTTAAGGAAAGCAGATGTACATCCTTTGATACATACTTTCCACTAAACAATTTCCACTGGTCTACACTTACCCGTATCACACAAGCGCACTCGGATGGAAGTGGCATGGGGAAGGCGATCTCATGATCGCCCCACAAAGCAAAGCAACCCTAACACTGCAAACACTAGGGAACCATGAACTAATGGAATTGGTTCACCCATTTCTTTTCTTCGGGTGGAAATTGGTTACAGTTTTCTTCTTCTACTTCCGTCCACTACGATGCTATACCTTAAACTCATTTTGCCACTTTCCTACCAACAACAACAGTAACCGCCCTCATTTAAGTAAATTAATTGTATAACATGGTCTATTCGTAGTCCATCAAGTACCGTTATAATATTACGTAGTTCTTACTATAGGTTTTGGCAGGCAACCTCATCACCGTAATAAATTGAGACATCCATCTTGTTAACGTCTTGTCCCATCGCCCTTGGGCTCGTATCGTCTCTGCTGCCCGAGCTGACAAACTACTGAACGTTGAGGGCCACAAGAAGGTAACTTGTTAATTTAACCCCTTTCGGTACTGAGATTTGAACTTTTTTTATTTTTTGCCTTTTTAGAGAGTTTCCTCCGTTGTCACCTGACAGTGTTAAAGCAACATTGAGAAATGAGTCTTTGCACTTGATAAATTCGGATCCTGTTGAATACTGTAAATAGGCAGATTTTACACGCCCGCGTAGATTAACTGCTGCTTCGTATAAAATCAGGTCATGACAAGTACTCGGTGCAACAGTTTCAAGCAAACAAAAAACTCTCTCGCGTAAAATTTGCAAACGCAAAACAGCGGCCTACGCGTCGGGGCCAGGGAAATGTATCATGCGTGTTTGTATAAGTTTATATCAGCCATGGTATTATTCGGAAATCATGAGCCTTAGGAGATATTCTGTCCATCGCAACACAACGACATGCCATAGGTGGTGAAGCGGTTAGTCGACCATGGAAGATCATTTCCACCTACATTTACAGCCACGGGTGTGCAACCTTCACACTCTCATGAAGGTAGGATGAATGAATTATTGGTACCAATTAATGATGGAAACTTCACTGTGCATGAAGGATTGTGTTAAGTGAGAATGATGCTTCGTGCGAATCTTCAGCAATCCCCGACCTTTCGGCCGCTGTCACGCTTGTTTGTATATGTCAAGTATAAGTGTTTATCCACTGTGCCAGTATAACCCACATACAGAGGCGACGAAATGCCTTATTGGCAGACAACAGGTTATTTTCCACACGGTTGTCATTCTATCTTTTGGCCAATCTAGTTCATCATATCTAATTACAGTCTTACAATGTCATAATGCCATATAGCCCCCGGCTGGTATTACCTATGGCTCGAAGTATAAACCACGAGGGCTTTATTTAAGTAATGCGGGAAACAGAAGACCACAAGTGATTATAATAAAATCCAATCCAAGTATCCGATCAATAGTGTAAAACAAAAGAGGCTGAACTCTAGTTCCGCGCAGTATTTCTGTAACCGTACACCATGAAAATCTGACTTGCAATCCAAACTGGTATCGCAATATCGTGGTCTGAAGCAAGGAACATAAAAGTGATAAATTATTTGTCAGCAGAAAAGAAATCTCATTCAAAGGCCCATTCACATTCGTATATGACAGCATTATGGTACATGATTGCGTGAAAACAGTAGTCAACTCACCATCTTCGAATTAGCTTTCAGTCATTGGTCTGTCTTGCGCCCACAAGGGGTCGGCACCCCATTCCATTTTCTTGTGGCTACGCCAGTGCTGAGAAAAATGTATCTGTTCCAAATGAAAGGGAACACAATGCTGGTGCTATCCATTGATTGTCCAGACTATAGAATATATATATATAATATATAATATATATATTGGTCACTTACTTGCGATTAATATATATATTATATATATATATATAAATAGATATAATCATTATATCTATAGAATATATAATATAATTATATTATATATATATATATATATATATATATATATATTGCTATATATATTGGTCACTTACTTGAGCTTACGAACCCAACGGGCATGGTGGAGGATTAACAACCCTCTGCACAACCGTGAGATCTTAGTGGGGGAAAAGAGACAGAGACATGGTCAACTGTTGGATTCAGGACCTTCCCACAAAAAAATGTTATTAGTCGCTGCCGCTGGCCTCTTTTGATGAACATGATATCCAGCGCCGCTGCCCCCAAACTCGGAACGCATTACCTGGGGTCAGAGGACATCATTTGTTATTCGTCGTTGGACCATGCAATTATGTTACTGTTGTTGTTGTGTTGTGGTTTTGTTTAGGCATAGGTAATGTTGCAGGTGTCAATATTTCTCCAGAAACATTCTGAATGGGATAGATGCGACAGCAAGTAACAAGTATGCAAGAATATGCAATAGGCCCAACTAAACTTACAGGCAGTATGTAATAGGACGGGGAACATGGCTGGATAATCACTGACATCTCACAGTGCACGCTTCAAGTTGTGCCACGGTTGCTCCGTTGTTGCTTTACGTTTCCTCAAGATATTTCACGGCTTTTGTGTGTGACTCTCCGCATAGGTACTTGAGTATTGTGAAGCATTAGGCTGGGATTCCATAGATGCGTATGCGTATGTGAAAAATCTCCATTTTCGTCAACTGAGCGGGGGGCCAGTGTCTGAATATGTCCTATTTAGTTTGCAAAGATAGATGTTGGTTCTACAGAGGCAAAAAAATTATAAATTATGACACGCCAGCCACCGAATGGCGGACGGAAATAAGCAGATGTACCCCAATGCGTCTACGGATGGAGTACCACCGCGAATTAATTCTATAAATACCTTCCTAAAAAAGCCAATCAAAGAAAATATGCATGGACTGCTGCATTTTCATGGTCTTGTGCAGACATTATAGTCTGTTGTGTCTTTCAGAAATAAACGTTAGTCTTCGTAAATATGGATTTTCACATCCAGCCTACGGTGCGCATAAGTCTAACATGTCGAAGAGGGCTGCGAGCGCAGACAATTAGAAATCCAATCGTAATATCTAGGTAGCCATAATACATCATCTTCCTGGTACGATCACCTATATCTAGGCCTCAATAAAACAACCTCATATCCATAAAACGAGGGATAACTGTATTAATTTCAGATAGGTGCTGCTAAGAAACAGATGACGAAGTAAACAAAATGGATGAACTTTCACTGTTTCCACTTTGTACTATAAACAATAAAAAGTCAGACATAATTTATGATCAGCCGGTATTTACTTCAGAAGAGTGAGAAATAATTTGCTATCAAAAATTGATTGATCCCGACACCACTCAAATTTTCGCTGGCGAATGTCGAAATTTCACTTGATAGCAAGTTTGTGCAATACCTCCAGTTGAACATTCTAACTAATGTAGGGGCAACCTGGTGTACACACTGATACATTATACAGAGTACTTCAAAAATTAACACGCTCTCTAACAGGTAACCAGTGAAAGGAATGCAAGGATTGGTGAAATGCGTTCATGCTGGAAACACCCATACATAAGCCGTGCAGCTTTGTTCTGTGTGCGCTTATTCTAGTGTTATCAGACCCAGTGATCCAGTGCTGACAGTATAATAATATAATAATAATAATAATAATAATAAATAATAATAATAATAATAATAATAATAATAATAATTAATTATAGTTATATCAACCAAGTATTTCTGCAAATAATATAAAAGATAGGGACTTATTATTATTATTATTATTAGTATTATTATTATTATATTTATTATTATTATTAGTATTATTATTATTATTATATTATTATTATTATTATATTATTATTATATTATTATTATATTATTATTATTCTCATCATCATAATGCTGTGTGGAAAGGAGTTCCAAACCTGTCAGGCACTGGGTATAAACGAACCGGATCCCCCAACATAAACCCCCCCTGTATCTGGGGCACTGGAGAAATGTAGTGACATCATAAGTACGAAGTGCCCGGGCGAAGACGATAGAGATGAACCATGCCATTCAGATACTGAGTATGCATTGCTTAAACTTAATTCTAAACCGAATGGGTAATCAGTGCAACGCAGCGAGATTATAAGAGCACTGTCACGCTTGTGCCCGGTCTTCATGACAAGTCTAGCCAAATTGTTCTGCAACATTTGTAACCATGATTTGTTTTCATGGGCAGTGCTCAAAAGGGAAAAACATATCTAGGTGTGACAGTACATGGAGTTAACAACCATTCTACAAGCCTCCTCATTGAGATGGCGTCTGATTTTACCAATACTGCGGCATGAAAGTAGCAAGAAGACATGATGTTAGAGACATGAGTGGTTGAATTCCATCTCAGGATCCACCCCCACCCAAATTCCAGATGTTCTTATCCAGATAGTTAGAGGTGGTGCCAACAATCAATTGTGCAGTATTTCATTAAATTTAGAGAAGCGTTGAGTTGCAACACGATGAATTTCGGTTGCTGTTGTTAATGTGAGCTTATTTCCCAAGCGCCCTGACTTACATTCTGGAAACAATGTTCAATCATTGATAGGCGTTTTGGAGACTATCCTTCGAGTTACGCTGCAACGTACACCGAGTTGAATTCATCAGCGTAGCAGTGGTATTTGACGTTATGTTGGCGAATCAGCGTAGATAGTGCATGGTATAACAGAGGAAGAGCAAGGGCCAAGCACAGACCCTTGGGGCACAACAGATACCAATGGCAAACTTTCGGACGACGTATTAAAAAAATAAATCGAAACCCTTTGAGAGCGATTGGCAAGATAAGACCGAAGCCCATCCAGTGCAGAGCCTATTATACCAAAAGTGTGATGTAATCTACTCAACAATACGTCGTGATCAAAGGTATCGAACGCAGCCGACATGTCCAATAGAACAGTAGGACACCATCACCTTGATCGATTGCATGGTCAATTTCAGATTTAACGTGAAGCAAGGCAGTTTCCATGCCTGTGGCCGCCTTTATATGCTGATTGATAAGCATCACACAAATTATGGTCGTTTATGTAATCATTAAGTTGCTGAAAAACAATGTCGGGGATGGTTGGAGACAGGCCTGCAGTGAGCAAGGTTATCCTTGTCACTAGACTGCTTATAGTCTCCCCATTAGCTTTAAGCCTCGATAAAGGACGAACCATGGCACATTTTAAGGAGTTAGGAACAACTCCAGATGTTAGTGAAACATTGACTACATCTGTTACGGAGTGGGCCATCACCGGCAAAAACACGTTCGTCTCTTAGTAGCCAAGTAGCGACATGGGACAGAACTTGTCGAACGCAGAGGCACGGGTGTCAGAGCGCGTAGGGTCGGCAGGAGGTACCGGTAGTGTACTGCTCTGATGATTGATTTCAGTGAGGATTTCGTTCACTTTTTGATGAAAGAAATGTGCGAAGTTGTTAGCCAAATGATGATCGTTGTCAGCATTCCGAATGTGTTCAACAGGGGGATTGACCAACTTTGTATTTTGTACTGAATTGCAGTAGTCTATGCGTGAGATAACAGATTACGCACAACAAGAATCGACATCAAGATAACGCCGGATGCCATTAATGTTTGTGAAGCTGGTGCTTTAGTTTAGTGTACGACAAAGTCTACTCACCTGATTATCCATAGACACGGTGTCATCAGGTAATACGCCTAAATTGCATACATACTTGGTAGAGATAATTTGGGTATCCTCAACTGTAAAAAATATGCTGTACCGGCTTAAACGGTGAAATGGAGTCGAGAGGGACCTGTTGTGAGAGCGAAGGGACAGGTTCTTTGAACGTTAATTACATCCAACTGATGTCATACTACTACCCATTCCATAAACGTGTTTCTTTGGTCTCAGCGTATTGCATGCTATTATATAACTTTATCGCCGTATGCGAGGTTCATCGCCATCCCCGTTCTTACTCTCCTTTCAATTGCCGAAATACGCCCCGCGCTCGTCAGAAGGAAATGAGATTTGAGTGAGAGGCAGCTTAATTGAGGATGACTTGGTTTTTATCAACTTCGCGAGTCCTATCAACCTCCATTTTCTACTTATATTATGTAGTGAGGAAATTGAGTAGGAACTCCATAATGGAACATGAGCCCTTTTGAAGAGGTTCCTGATTCTCAGTTGGGTTGCCCAAGGGGTGGCCAATTCCGGCTTATCCGGGACAATACCCAGTTCACATGTGCATATTCCAGGAGGCATTATTCGAACGTTGAAAACCTGTTAACGTCCATTAAAAAGGTCATGAACATGATTCATTTTTGAAGCTCTCTTTAGAATGTTGTGATAACGTCTTGTGTTTGCTGAAGTAACGCAACTCGAATAAACGGGACAATTCTTCATAGTCTACTTTCGTTCATCTCATTGTTCTCGAATTGGGCAACATTAGGAGGATACAATGGCCTGGTGATCAAGGCTCTGGACTTGTGATTGGGGGATCGGGTCCCACCTCTCTGTGTCCGTAGACAGGGCTCTTTATCTGGCTCGCCTCTCTCCACCCAGAACTAATTTGGATACCTGTGGGGTGTGGCTTGTCATTCGCGCTGTTCTCGATCTACTGCATACTCAGGATTGGCGCTGGATGAGCTACACCAATGGCCAAGTGTAATGTTGTGAAGCGCTTTGTGGTCCTGTTTCGAGGCACAAGGCCTCATAAAAATCGCAGTCACTATATTATTATTATGTTTCATTTTAGGAGTGTGAACTTCCTGTTAAGGGTTCCAACTGTTTATTTCGTGCGTGAACACCATGCAAATAGGGGGGGGGGGGGGGGGGGGAGGTTGCTGAATGAAACAATTGATGCCCAACGAAGCTACGAAGCAACCTTGACTGAAACAAAACAAAAAAACATATAGACAAGAAACAGAGTACCGTACACGTTCTGTGTACCAGCATGGAATTTATAAATATATGATTCTATTACCGAAAGTTATAACAATAGAAACTCTGACGTTTCACGGTAGGGGGGTGTGTGGGGTTACCATGTACTCGATGTAGCTAAAAGCAGCTATACATCAATATCTAGAGTAAAGCATTACCGATAACGTGAACGTTATTCGACCTCTGTCAAAGGCTCTCCAAATACACTATAAGAGATTTCACATCAGAACACCACAAAGATTATAATTTTGCTGCCAAGCACGGACAAAACGTCGATTGCGCAATCAACCATTTCGTCTCTTCCACAATTACAAGTGCTTACGTCTACCGGAATATCATTTTACCATTGTGCTATAGAGCTGTAATAATTAATTATGACCTGATTCGATTTAGTACATGGAATCATTCCTTCCTTTTGAATGTCCAATTTCTAGGATGTGTTTGTGGATTTCAGCCAAGCTGTAGTCAGAGTAGTACGAAAGCACATACCCATCAAGATCGCTCAGACTTCGTACAGTATGCAAACTGAATGAAAAAATGATATGTTTACAATGAAAATACGCGTGGTGTAGAACAACATTATTCATTTTTGGCGGCCATTTGTGTGTTACGTTTAGGGGGTCGCATTAAATGCTCTTAATTGAGCCATTTTCGGCTATCCTCCCTTCCCCTCTATGGAAAACCCACAGCTTGTTCGAAATAGCAATTGGGAAATACACCACAACAGGTTAGTGTTTATTATTCTACAACCCACAATTGAAGAATTTTTTAATGCCCCAAAATTTAGTTCCCACTCTCTCAATTTCATAATTTCGATATTCTTGCCAATTTATTTTTAAGAGAAACGCGATTTCATTACTGTTTAGGTTCTCGTGGAATTCGACCATGTTCAGGCACTCCCAACTGGACGTATCGGTTATAGAAACCCTCAGAAATCTGTCGGACACAGACACTTGCGCATACACGCATACACACGAACACCACACACACATATATAACATATACTTTTTGTAGTTCATTGCATCGCACCTAGGGGTACCCCACTATGGAGTACCCCACATCGGATTCTTCTCAACTAACACAATGTTAACAATAGAAGCCATTGCTATGGCAACCAGCAAGTGTAATTATAGGTGAGAGTGTGGGTTTTGTACAGTCATATATACATAATATCAAACCAAATTGCCGTGTTCTTGCCTCTCCCCCGCCTCATTAATCAGCTCGGTCTCAACTCTTACACTTACGAAATATGGTCAGTAATCGGGTTTATTATATGCAAGTGTTGCCTAGGAGCAGAAACTAGTAGTCCCATATATTTGAATCAAATTTTCCATTCTCCATTTAATAGTTTTTACGACTGGCGTTCTCCTTCTCAGATATAAGAAATAACGGTCAATAAAGTCTAGGATCGTGAATCCAATAACCGCAGCTCTTTTTGTTTGTGGAGCGGCCCTAGCAAGCTTCCCTGTCCACACTGTGGCCTAGTGGAATTCTCTTAATAGCCTACGAATGCTCTCGTTTGGGTATTGCACTTGCAACTCTGCAAATTGGCATATTTTGGCGGTTGTTGACGGAATCATCAATTCACGGTTACACACCGCAAATAGTGCAAATGCGTTCACTGAGTTTCCCAATTGGTGTAGTGTGGTTCCCGTCAATCCCACCCTGACAATTTCCACCCCGGACAATTCCCACCCAAACCTGACCCTACTTTAGTCCTTAACCCTAATTTTGACCACCAAAATCATGCTGTGGAGGGGGCATTGTCCGGGTGGGAATTGTCTGGTCCGGTGAGGGTATGCGTTGTGTTTGTGGGTCGTGCGGGTGGGAAGGCTTCTATGGTCATTACCTCCAACGATGTTCCTAAGCAGGTGGCTAGCCACCTTCGAGTTTGTTCATGGTCTCTACTACTCGGGGTCCTGTGTCATATCAACTGACTGGAGAGAGGCTCATTCCTCCTCTCTGGGAAGAGAAGAGTAATGTTCTAAACTGCAATAGATGCAGAGGATTACACTCGTCCGAGTGCTGCCTAAAGTCTTTCGCTATAATCATCTTGGACAGGATCCGCTATCAGCTACTTGTCCATCAGCATCCTGAGAGGTCTGGTTCCACTCCTCCATCTTGGCTCTCCTTGTCGCCTACTGAGCGAATGTGGGAGTTCGGTAGAGGCTCCCTGGTATCGCCCTCTTGCAATTTGTGTACAAAGAATCCTCGAACGCCAACCCTTCTTGTAGCCTGAATTATTCTCAGCTGTAATACATAATTGAGGGTACTGTTCATTTGCTGATAATGTGTTCCTCATTTTTTGTCGTGGCGGATATGAGGCAGGGGTGGACACTATTGCTGTTGTGTCGGTTCCCGAGCGGGTACCTCATGGAATCGGAGTCAGGGCCCAGGAGAATCGTGACTTTGCTTGGAGGACGTAGGCAATTGGGGCGACGTAATAATAAGTCGGGAGATCGAAGTTTCGATTTCTAATGGTTCGAAACAATTTGAAATGCGAATTGTAACTAGCAGGTTTATCCCTTGTAGTGACAATTTGCATGGTAAATCAGAACACAAGTTAACTGCTGATAAGCTGACATTAAGTGTTAGTCACTATAAAAGCTCTCATTGACAGATGTATGCATCAAGTCAACTGGCAGCTGTGGCATGAAGTACACCACTTTGACCGCTCTTCCAGCTTCGCGTACTCATATACTCGGGATGTGGCCCGAAACTCGCATTTTGAAGTGACTTATCGCATGATATTTTATAGCACTAAACTTCCTTCAATGCATGTAGCCAAAGGTTGTGAAAGGAAAAAAATCGAATTTTGAACTAACTGCCTTAATACAACTGTGTTTAAGATGATAAGTCATTGGTTTATAGACCAAAAGGGCAGTGGCATCCTTTTAGAAAGTCAGTTCCAGAACAATATTCAAGAGCAGTTCGGCTACACAATAATACCTGGCCCCAATTAAAACAGCCTCACATTCATAAAACAGCAATATCTGTTTCATCCAATTAGAGGTTGTTCAGAACTATCTGACGACGTAAACAGACATACAGTTGTTGTTTTTTTTCATGTTTTTTATTCAATATTCATTTGAGTATACACAATCAATACCTTACATGATAAATATGGCAGCAATAACATTTCAACCACGGAACAATTCGTTATTAGAAACTCATTGAGTCCTGGTTCAGATCTGATGTCCGCGCGCGTTCGATTGTGGTATTGTACACGCATGGTGCTTGAAGTTATAATACAAACCATGCCTATTTTGTAAGTTGTCCTGTTGCGTGCGCTTATCAAAGGAATCCTATGCGGGATCAGGGGCGGCCCCACAAGGGGGGGGGGGGTTGGGAAGGGTGGCTGCCCCCCCCCCATGTGCTTGGAGCCGAAAATAAAATCGACATAATTATGTTTTAAGCAACACGTTTTCGTTCGGGGTGGGTTAAGTGTCCACATACGTTTCCAACTTATTTTTCTATTCGTTCTCATCGATACTCAAATCGAGACTCAAACTGTTGCTGTAATATAGCTTTCGCAAATGTAGGGTCTAGTTACAGGCCGTAGCGAGCCGGTGGGGGGGGGGGGGGTGGGGGGGGGGGGGGTGGGGTGTCCCCTCCCCTCCCAATAATTTCATGCCGTAGGCAATTTTTCTGTCTGTCGCATAAAGGAGAAAGAGGAAGGAAAAGAGAGGAAAGAGGAAGGAGGAAGAGAAAGGAAAATGGAAGTAAGGGAGTGAAGGGGAAGGCAGGGAATGAAAGGTGGAATAGAAAGAAAAACACCGGAAGCCAGCCTTTTTATCGGTTTTTTTTTTTTCGACTTTGGCTCTTTCATCTAATGACCCATTCATCCGTCCGGCAAGATAATGGCACTTCGCAACAATTTAGATTATTGTGACCGGGCCCGTCGCCGTCGGTGTAATTGGACGAGTGACCCGAGTCTTCGGCATTTCGGCCAAAAAAGGAATGAAGGCGTAACGTTAGCGTTTGACATTCTTTTTTTTCATGAGGTTTGTCAGTTCTTCGACAGTTTTTGTTCCTATTTGGTCCTATAGTCCAGATATACATTATTTTGGAGTCCATTTGCTGCAAATCAATTAAGAAAGAATTTCACCGAATTAACAATGAAACAGTCGTTTTTAGGCGGGGAATCATGTGCGATGGTGGCAAAGTGCAAAAGGTGGAAGATTGTCTGAAATTTGTATAAATGGCTGAAAAATTTGACCAATTTTCCCAATTAAGTGTCAAATTTTCGTGCTTCGCGCGCGATGTGTATCGATGGTCTGCTTCATACCCACGAGCTGCAAATAAAATAGGGCAATTGTTTAGGATTCGGTCAGAGTCGGGCAGAATTTTTCGGAGTTCCCAAATTGAAAGGGTCCCGTGTACTCTTGGTGAGCTGGGTGAGTAATTACTGAACCCCAATTTTAACTAAAAAATATTGTTCACCAGATTGCATCTGAGGACTTTCAAATATTCCACAATTTCCAAATTATTCTAAAGCAGTATTAATCACACCCCCTCCCCTTAGACCCCTCCCCCATGTTCAGCAATCATGCCAAATCTGCCCCCCCCCCCGTATCGTATCGTAAAACCCATGGCCCGCCCCTGGTTCATATGTATTATTTGGTTTTAAATGGTGCGTCAGAACTTTGTGCAAACTGTTACAACAGCATCTGTGAGCTTATTATTACGATATCATATGGAAGACTGGAATTCCGTGAAAATTACCAAATTTTCTTCAAACCTGCATTAATGAACTGTCGCCTGTGCTCCGGGGTAACAATCGGGTGAATTTAGCTTATTGGCTCACCGAGTCTTTTAAAACCCTGTATGATGATGATAATATATATAATGATATAATACATAATATAATAATAATAATAATAGCATAATATTATTATTATTATATTATTATTATTATTATTATTATTATTATATTATTATTATTATTTAAAAATTATTATTATTATTATTATTAATAATAATAATAATAATAATAATAATACTAAGAGTAATAATCAATAGTTCGAAAAACTACACAAGTGCTCAAACGGGTGGAGCTATAGTAGAAATATTCAAGAAAAGATTATAAGTTCTACAGACTGTTCGTTCGCCCTAATGCTCGTCAGCAACAGACGAGCCTTAGGGCGAAACAGTCTTACAACTTATAATCTTTCTCTGATCTATATATAATAATATAAGAATCATCATCCATCTCATCATCATCATTATCAATCATCATCATCTCATCATCATCATCAATCATCAAATCCCGTGTAGTCGATAAATTTAATTGTTCAAGCTTTAATGCTTGTTACATCGGGTAAACCCAGGCCCTAGCTTACACGGATCAATGAGCGCCTCAACACGGACAAAAACTCACACATCTGTGGACATCTAGACAAATCTCACAATTGCGAGCCAGTGCGGCCATGGCTCTTCAGAATTTATTGATCAGGCTCCCACCATAACTCCAGCTAAAATCTCAGGAAAGGTCGTCATATTAACGGATACGTCCTGACTTGAACAACGCCCTCGAAGGGGTCTGCTCACATTATTCAACTATCCCCACCATATTATTGTGGTATAAACCCAAACTTGACCTAAATGACCTGAAATCACCGCGACATTTTAGGGGCCATCAAGTTTTTCGTGTAATCGAATAACTCAGTATTTTCGTGGTAAACCTGCAAGTAGAGGGCAGGCAGTCATGCAGCGATGCCCCACTTTCGAACTCATCCGAATTTCACCAGGGCGGACATGTGTACCAAGTTCCAGATCATCGGATGAAGTGTTAAAGGTTATTATCAAATCTTACGTCTTGATGAAGCCTGTCCTTATGTGTCGTGTTTTGTTGACATTTTAACTATATACACGGCAAATTTGATTGTTATATGTTTTTTCTCGCGCCATTTTGCGTTACCTAAATTGGCCTAACCGCATGGAAATACGTTTCATTGCTTTTAGTCTTGGAGTCGTGTTTGTTCTTTCCCTCTCTCTCTATTCTACTAGCCTTCCCTATGCTGCAATCGTGTCAAATCACATTCACGCACGATCGTCAAACACTCTCCTCCCATATCTCTCGGGGTGAAAAATAGATGTAACAGATGATCATCAATTTTCAGGAATTAGCGATCCTACACTTCCATTCTAAGTATTTTGAAGAGGAATCGGCTAATTCGATTTTGTTTACTAGAGGTTTTCCGTGAGGTTTTCTTGTTTCACAGTACAGTGGACCACGGAAAATGGTGCACGCGACAGCTTAATCTGCACGTTCTCCTATATATGTAATCCTTATACCATTCTAAACGCAAGTGTAGCAGTCTCTGCCTTTACAGTACAATACCCCCATGTTCAGTGACTCGTGTATACCGACCCCGCAAAAAAGAGAAGAAGTCGTCATAATAAAATTCATTAACGTTTCTATATTTATAGTTAAGTGCTTTGGAACTAATCCACCCGCCGATCTCCGTATTTGCCGACCTTACTGTGATACCCAAAAACGAACTGGTCCTATTATTAGGCTAGCTGAAATTTGATTCGCTTGACATTTTATTTCTACGAGTTCAGGAAGCCCCTCGGGCCCATCTCGGACCCTGCCTTTTGTTTATAATGTATGAGCGTGGTAAGCACTGGCGACAACTCGCCTTCTCTCTTCGACTAGTGCTCAGAGTTTGGAAAGGAGCAGGGGTTTACAATCCCAACCTGCTCTCGGCACCAGCCGTTTTACGTCCCCACCGAAGGACTTCAGTGAACTCCAGGACACGACCACTTTCTCGGAACCTGGAGAAGTGGGAGTTCAAGTTCAACGTGACTGCTCACACCCGACAGACGAGACTTATTGCAAATAATCCCCCGTAACGAAAAGGTCAGTCAAATTCGCGTGTATCTTGATAGGTCTGTGCTGATTAAAAGTGCTACTGAAAAATAACCCATGCGTAGTCGCCGCCTCGTTTATGCCATAGCTTTTAGCAAGCTACAATCCACCCAGGGTTCGAAACACCTGTTCGATTATCAGATAGTGGGTACTTTCACACACCCTCACCCCCCTCGGTACTTTCGACTGCAATTAGTCACGTCCAGATTTCGAATTGACCACCCTGTAAAAAGACTGATACTAACTTATTTCGGTTGTGTGTCAAAATCCATAGCAGTAAGACACAACTACAAATGGATTGCCAAGAAGAAACCACGAGTGCAGGAGGAAGGATTAGGCTATATGACAGATACAATGGTCCTAAAGAGTCGTCATGGATGAATAGCTGAATAATCCCAGATACCCATAACGTGAACTTTATTTTGACCTCATAGGCCAGAGTCCAAGTCTAGGGTGCTCACACTAGCAAACACTTGAATGCATATTTATTCATGCACGATGCTTATGATTTCCCTGCCAATTACGAACGTTTTAAAAAATATTGGCAATCGAACACTTCTTCTGTTCTGGAATTAGGGCCAATCCTAACGCCTACCAGAAAATTGTTTTCACTGATATGTTCTAAAGCTAATTAGTGAACCTTTCGAGCCGGAATATTAAACTAAAATTTACATAAATCTTGTACCGTTATCTAATTTTAGACATCATTTTTCTCTCCGAAAAAAAGTTTTTTCAGACTCTGCCTCTGCTGACATTGGTAACCTAGGACCAACCAAAACAATATGGGTCTTCTCCTTTATACTGTAACCAGCCGGTCTTAATTTGAACTTGATGGATGTTCGTGTCCACCACACACACAACATACATACACAAGACATGACCAATGACAATTAAAAGGAATATAAGAGAGTGAATTTTACATTGACATAACCGATCATAGTGACGTCGATGAATCGTAATCATATAAATATGTATGACGATGATTTTCGTCATGTCGCCGTTTGAAAAATTCAACCTTCCTGTATTTCTTTCATTTCCAGTAATCGGAAGCGAGATACCAAATTTGCGGCAGATGTTGATCCATGGCCGCCTTTAATGGGAAACAACGAGGATGTGAATACCCAGCCCTATTGCGATTGCTCTACTCCTTAGTATTGTTGATGGACCCATGACTTAATCATTGTAGGAGTGAGGGCGTCTATTGTAGTTTGGCTAGAGGAACAGGCATCTTGGCACTGCGAGGATAAAAACGATAATCGTACCGAGGAGATAGGAAAGGGGGACGATGTTCACCTGATCAGGGAAACATCGTTCCCCTTTCGATCTCCTCGTTACTATTATCGTTTTACCCTGAATTGCATCCTGGATATACAGGAAAATAACTCTCCGTAGAAGCATGAAAGGTTTTTTTTTCATGAAACTGAACAGAACACTTGATGGACTTGATCATAGGTGGCTGTTCCAGGAAGAGGAATTCGAGTGTAGTCCATTATGGTACAAGTGGTCTTGTGGAGGCATGGAGGCCTATCCCACGAGAGAAGGAGGAGGAAGGGGGGGAATAGGAGAGGAGTCACTGAAGAGGACGAGAATATGAAACAAGGTACCCACAATAGGCATGTTGACTGGTTGAAGTGCGATGTCGCTACTAACCGTTTGTGGTATGAACTAGATACTTCTCAAAGCGGTATCATACTACCTATTTTCAAAACTGTCAACACTTCCGGAAAACGCTACCAATACAACTCATGCATGGATCACTAAACTTCGTAAACGCCCTGTCGAAATTGACTCGAAATCAGATGGCACTTACCAGAAAAAGTATAGAATATTAGGTTCATGCAGCTTTCGATTGAAAACAATCATTTTCTGTTCAATAACTAATTTATAGAAAAAATGTCCCCATTTTCTGGGAAGGCAGAGGGCCCCAAGTTTTACTATGCTATTGTTAATGAGTATGGGGGATATTTGTAGGTAAAGTGAGGATAGACTTGGAGAATAGAGCGTTATTGTGAGATTTTCATCTGCAGGAGAAAAACAGCCGAGACTGAAAATTTATCTTATACATATTACCGACGAGACGAAGCAAAGCTGAGTCCGTTATGTTGGTGAGTTTTTTTTTTAGTCGGTAACGTCCATTCGCATAGAGTGATGCAATTTTATCGTCACCGTTAAGGTGCTAAAGGAAAACCTTTCCGTAAAATGTGACTTCCACATTCAAACCGCACCCCACGTTCGGAGCATCTATGGAATCCTAGCCTGACAGTGGGGTTCCATATGAGTGGATGTGATCCATCAATGTTCATCAATGTCACGTGCACGTCATCTGTTGTGTTGTATTGCCCCTGCTTAAGTGTTTTCTGAACCATGAATATAAATTGTGTAGGGGTTCAGACCTGTCAATTTTTCTAATGATTATACAATGGACTATATTATCCCTATCATCCCCCAACCCACACCCACACACACAAACAAGCATATGGCCCAATAGCGACGGCCCGTGCCTCATTCACTCATATTTGGGGACATTTTGGCTGTGGTTGTTATTCGACACCGCTTGCTAGTTTAGGGGCTTTGCTTTTTTAGCGGCTTCGTCACTTTATTTGAGATGCTCAATTACACTGTTACGAAAAAGGTCACGCTCTCTCCGATGTTTCTAACACAAATGCTGAAGTATGCGGAGCTATTATAGGAGATATTCTGTAAGTAGTCAAGCAATGTTTGTTTTTTTCACAAAATATATTGGTTCGATTGGAAACATGTAGCCTATATTAGCAAACATTATAGTCATGATTATAAATAATGTTGTATGTCAGTAAAAAAACTGTAACTTCAGATTCAAATTTAAACTCATAATCTGAAAAATTCATGGAGAATAAATGAATGAAAGTGATTACTGGAATCGAATGGAAAATTATATAAAAAAGTACTGAACACCCAGTAGATGGAAGAACTTCTGTACGCCTTCCGAAGGTGCCTGGCTTGTTGGTGCAGGGAACACACATCGATTGAGCCGTTTTTGCCTATCCTCCCTTCCCTTCTATGAAAGAACCAAATCCTATTCGAAATAACAACTAAGAAACAGGTTGTAATTCATTATCATTTACAACCAAAATTAAGTACCTTTCTAATTTTTGCCAGTTCATTCTTCCAGAGGAAACGTGTATTTTATAATAATAAGGCTCACGTGAAATTTGACCATGTTCGGTCACTCCCAACTGAACTTGTTGGAGGAAAAATAGAAACGAAACGCACACACACGCGCGCGCGCGCATAAACACCACCACAACACAATAACATATACTTTTTGTAGTCCACCCAGGGGTAACCCCACTATAGGCTACCCCTCATCAGGTTCTTCTTAACTACCACAATTTTCAACCATAGTAGCCATTGCTATGGTAACCAGCAACAGTATAATAGGTATAAGTTTGGCTCTTTGTACTGTCGAATAACAAAATATCCCCCAATATTGGTACTACGAAATATGATGATAATCGAGTTATAATGCACGTGTTTCCAGAAACCGGAGATTTTGTATTCACATTACATATCAAATTGTAAATTCTCTATTGAATAGTTTAAACTATAGGAACTTGCGGGCCACGAACGGTATTCATTCCAGGTAGTAAGAACTACCGCCGCAAGGAAATATGATGAATGGTGAATCCAGCAACCGCACATCTTTTTGCCTGTGGGGCAGGCGCCCTAGCAAGCTCACAGTTGCATCATAATATTATTATTAACATACAGTATCAAATGTCATTCGCAGACAGCCCTGTCCGAACGGTACTCATCCTACCGATACGAAACTTATATCCCCGACCCTCGAAGTACAATAACAGAGCCGAAATATTGACATACTTATTTTTACCATAGTTACTGGAAAAAAACGACGGTAAAAAAGAAACATACCCACTAGTCTGTTCAGCCACGTGGTAACAAATGAGCTATTCAACATTCTAATTCCCAACGACCATACTTGATTGGAATTGCCTACCAGTACTGTCCCATTTTGTCAACCACAAGAATCTAAATTACCGGAAAGCGAAATGAGAAGCTCCTCAACAGTTTAGACCGAACAGAACATAACTGTGTCCGGCGCAAGACTTACACAGCATATGTCAAAACAAAAAATTACACAAACTTTGCAGATTATACACAATGATCGTGTAAGTTCGTACACAGTACCGGGATAGGTGTGCAAAGAACAGCATTTTTAAAAGTGAATTGTATTATATTATATTTGACTTGCCGACCTGACATGGTGGAATTCTGTGCTCATAAAATGCGAAATTATGAGCTCGTTTTTTTTTTTTTTTTTCGTAGGAAGAATCAAGCTTATGCTTGGTGTTCTATTTGACAGCAAGCTTGACCTCAAAACGCATTTGCGTAAAGTGTGTCAGGCTGGCTGGTTCGGTGTTCACCAGATCGGGAAGGTCAGAAAAATACCTTGACCAATCCTCCTCAGAAAGACTTGCACACTCGTTCGTTTCATCCCGCCTCGATTTCTGCAATTGCCTACTCTTTGGCCTTCCTGCTTCCGAACTGAAGAAACGCAAAACATTCAAAATGCGGCAGCCAGAATTGTCACCAGGGAACACCTCCAAGACATCATATCACCCCGGTATTGAGGGATCTTCACTGGCTCCCTGTCAAACTCCGTTCAAACTTCTACTCACCATGCTTAAGATCTCCAAGGGTATCGGCCCAAAGTACCTGGCAGACCTGGTTGAGCCGTACTGCCCTACACGCACTCCGCGTTCGTTCCTCTCGCAACGTTATTCATCTAAAAAGACACGCATACTAATATTATGGTAAAAGGCTTTTGTCTCGGCAGGACCATTCACTTTGAATAGTACCAGACGACCTTCGGTCGGCCAACCGTGTTGAACTCCTCAAGAAGAAGCTGAAAACTTTCCTCTTCCGTAACTGTTGACTTCTCCCTCTTTCTTAAGCGCTTTGAGGCTTTGCGTAAGGCGCTATATAAACACCACATTATTATTATTATTTTATTATTATTATTATTATTATTATTATTAGTATTATTATTATTATTTTATTATTATTATTATTATTATCTTTATTTCTCACAACTATTACATGTTGGAATGATTGCACTTATTTACACGCGGGCATCGGAATATAACCGGATTTGGGAGGTCATTACTTTTATCTTATTATTATTATTATTATTATTATTATTATTATTATTATTATATTAGTATTATTATTATTATTATTATTATTTGGAGCCATGCGTATTTTAAATTACTTAAACCTGCTTTTCGTCTTGGCTCGTTTGTTTAAAACTGTTAGATGGAAACCACCGTTTCTTTTCTCTCTCTACTAACATTCCGTAAACTGAATACTGTCAAAGCAAATTTCACACAGATGTCAAAACCATTCAATATCAGTTGGAGTGAAAAACAGAATAACGATGATCACTTAATTTAATATTTTTGGCGGAGTCCTATCAACTTCCATTCCAAGTAGTGTGAAGAGAAGTAGGCTAATCGATTTTGTTACTAGAGGTTTTCGGTGAGGTTTCCTGTTTCACAGTACAGTGACACGGAAGAAGGTGCACACGACAGCCTAATCTGCTCGCTCTTTGTTGGATGTAATTACATATCCTTTCTAACGTAGTGTAGCAGTATATGCATAGATGAAGATGGAATATGAATTCTTGGACATTTCGTTCGTTGGTAACATCCATTGTCAGGCTTTACAGTACGATGACACAGTTAATTCATTTATCGTGTGTATTTAGACGTCGATATCGATCTTACCAATTTTTGTTACATGTTGTGTACTTTCTTAGACCAGCAATGGGATAGGTTTGCTAGTTACATAGTGTGTTGTAAATACTCAACACCATTTTAAGATTGTATCGTATGGTAGCCATCGTCGGAGACTGACGTGAGTCATCTCACTACAGACACGGTCTATCAATTTATTTTTCACTTTTCGCTCTTGAATGGAAGCGTGTATGCTGAATGTTACAGGCTCTTCATTTCTTGGCGTTGTCGTCAATATAGCTCTATCATAAGGCAATATAGTATAGTAGCCATGATGGGCGGACTAACAGAGACATGTACATGATGTTTCAGTGCATATTCATATGAATTAAAGACCATCCTTTTTGTCTCTGGAGAAACTGGGCCAAAACGAAATAGAAGGTCCAAAAATCTCAGGTCTGTAGATTTCCTTTTCGAGGTAGTTTCGTTTCCACATGTGCCTTACACATTTTGGTATAAACTATTTATTGATCTTGGTTTATTATTCTTACCATCCAGTTCCATGCTTGTGTTTATCATGGTTAATGCGTGATTGTCTTTCTACATCGCTTTACATGATTTATTGCAGTGTTGGAGGACTCGAGCCGGCCTCGGCCTAGAAGCCGGCCTCAGGCCAGTTTTTGGCTGCCTCGGCCTCGACCTCGGTCGGAGGCTGCGGCCTCGGCCTCGGCCTCGTAGCTTGGGCCGAGGCCAGGTTGAGGCCGACAAACTCCTAGTAAATGGTGTTAATCTGCGTTAAGGTGTTGCAAAATTTGATGAGAAGTATAACCTCTGTATCAAATTTCACAAGAATTAACATTTTTACAACTGCATTCATATTTTTTTCATTCTGAGTACTGATTTCAAGAATAAAATTTGTTGGCACTACAACTTTTGTTTTGTTCAATCCCCTCATTTTAGGGATTTTACACGCTTTGTCTCCATATATTAATCATAATGTCTAGCTGTAGCCTGGGTAAGAACAGAAAAAATTATTTTTATGTATTTTAAACACTGGTAATTTAAAATTTTATGCTGTAAATTATTGCCCGGCCTCGGCCTCGAAAGGTGTGGCCTCGGCCTCGAAGTACGGCCTCGGCCTCGGATAACGCGTCCCTCGACTACAACACTGTTTATAGTGATCTGATCTATTAGAAGTAAAATGGAATTAAGTGTATCATACCTGACCAATTCTTAATGAGTAAGCTCTATCATTCGCATTCACGCAAACAACTCACCGGTGCCAAATGCAAACTTTCTGCGTGAAATAACCAGTAAAAATGCAATGAAACTTGCGAAATATTGTGAATGCGAAAGAATGTCTTGAATTATCAAAGTAGGGAACAAGAGGGTTTTTTTTTTAAATATAGGTTTAACCATGAGATTTTTATTAGCTATATAACAGTAACTCATCGAACTGTCCTGGGAAATCTCGTTCGCACATGATACTACTTTCTCATCAGATTTGAAGTTCGGTTGACACGCTGAATGACTTAACAAGTGAAATAAGACATATTTGATAGTAATATTCATTACCCTAGTAACATATCTTGATGGACAACAAACCCAGCGAACACAAAAACTATTTTTTAGTATAATAATTATGTTGCAGAAACATTGTTTTGCAAAAAATGAATTTGTTATAACAATAATATCACGTTAGTAAAACGTTGACAACATGTTCATTGAAAACTTCATAGAAGTGTTTTTATTAACACAAAACGTGAGATACGCACAGATCAAGACATTGATGGTCTACAGATAACAGACTCTTTCAAGGGGTTGGGTGGAAGCCATCGAAATGTAGGTACATGCGTTTGTCTGTGAATTTGTAATGAATAGAAATAATGAGTGTGTTACCCAACAATTTAACCAGAACATTTCTGTGATGGGAATTGTTAACATGGACTTATCCCTATTCTCTCTCCATTTCATAATTAGTCATCGATATATCTGGAATAATACAAGGGTTTTTCAAGTGGAACAATGACAGGATGTTAAACTCGATTTTGTCCATGAAGATATTGGCATAGCAGGGAGCCATTTTCGTGCCCATGGCAGTACCCTTCACTTGGACGTAGTACTTGCCATTGAATGTAAAGAAATTGTCGGTAAGGATGAAATTGACGTCTTCGGAGCACTCACTGTGTTCGAGGTAGAACTCTTCGCGCAAGGGTTCCTTCGTCATGAGGGATGAGGGATGTAATATACAGTGATGTTTGATTTGATTTGATTTGATTTGATTTGATTGCTACGGGTTCAGGAATCCAATCTGACTCATTGTGGAACCCTAACCGAATTTTTGATCGTGGATGAGCAGCGGCGACAACTCGCCTTCTCTTCGCGGATAGTGCTAAGATTATATTAGAGGCAGGAGTGACACCATCCCCTGCTCCCGGACCGCATATTGTTACGTCCCCATCGCCGGACGATCAGTGAACTCCAGCCTGACCACTTCCAGAACCTGGCGGAGCGGAAGATGTTCGACGCGACTGCTCACAGCCGACCGACGAGACCTATTGCAAGTGCCCCAGAAACAACCCCCCGTAATTACCAAGCCCACTGCTCAACAGCAGGACCAGGAACCTAAGACCAGGAACACGCCAGTCGAACTTCAAATACAGCCACTTCTGGAGAAAACGCCCGGTGCTGCTCGGCTGGAATTCGAACCCGGGACCTGTTGCATGCAAAGCGACACTGATACCGCTTATCTATTCGGCCCGCCCCGCATCTCCCGCCCCGCCCCGCCGATGTGACATCCATAGTGACGAGAAGGTAATTTCCAGGGAAGTTTCTGATGCAACTTAACAGAATAAGGAAGTGGGTTGTGTCCTTAAGGAAGCTGTTAACTTTAGTTCGAAGATAGCTTCGACTGACAAGTACTACGGTCTATCTATCTATCTATCTATCTATCTATCTATCATCTATCTATCTATCTATCTATCTATCTATCTATCTATCTATCATCTATCTATCTATCATCTATCTATCTATCTATCTATCTATCTATTATTGAGCTGGTGTTTGCTCACAGTTCTCTCACATTTTTCGATCGGAGGTTTATTCCAATTGATCTTACATCGTTGGCGTTCCTTAATTCATTCCTGAGTTCGTGTACTGTTTTGTGATAGAGCTCCGGATTAGTTGACTTGTCCTTATCATACCTGATCTTGGCCTTGATCACCTTATTTCACCATGGCTTGTTGTTTGGGTATTGTGTAATAATCCTTGGAGGGATGCAGAGGTCCTGACAGAATGTAATATATCTTTGTGACCGTGTATGTGAATTTCGTTTCCGCTTTTCTTCATTATCAAAGCAATCATGCAACGCCTATATATATATATATATATATATATATAAATATATAACTTTACATCATTCAAGTAAGGAAAAGATTTCGATATACAATCGAGAAGCGGGGATAAATTCGCAAGTTTCATTAAATTACAGACAGTATGGTAAATCGGCTACCGAACCAGGAATAGAACCTCCTAAAAAAAGTCCCCATAAGAAGCTTAAACGGGATGTAGGGGATATTTATAGTTAAGTGCTTTGGAACTAATCACTTAGACGATCGCCGTATTTGACAAGATCTAACTGTAAATGAAAACGTCTATCCATCATCAGGCTAAGCTTAACATTTGACAAAAGGCAAACCAAAGACAGGTTTGAAAGAACAAATTTTGTGTTAAATGCGTGAGACCTTGTTATGTCTCAAGACAAGACAATAATCTGACGTCAGATTTGAGGGGGAAACGCGATCTCCATGCGCAGTTGTCTCTTCATGGCATAAGTTTCATCCATTATGAGGCACCAACATTCGTTACATCCGAGTTCCACCAGGACAAATTATATTAGAATCGTGACTATCCCCGGAGGAGTCTGCTAAACGCAACACCCGAGGCAAGTTACCCCCTCAGTAAAATCGACATCTATGCATTATCGAGGCACCAATTTCCTTGAGAAAGTTCCATCTCAGATATATAGCCACTCAAAGCAACAATCCCTTTCAGCAATTGAAATACATAGAATCTGTTCGGCTGATTGCCTCCAATGTCGATTTACTAAATGTCTCGACGTCCATTAGCTAGATTGTCAAGGGGAGCGTGAAGTGAGGAAAATGTCCAGATTTGTCCTCGGGAACGATTCAAGTGATTTGTCATCAACTTGACACATTAGTTCAAAAAAACAAAAAATTTCATTTCATTTCAGATGATTACGTTAAATTCCCAAAATCTCAGAAGGGCCCCAACGTGAACATTTCTAATATCTCATTCTATCATGCCTTACGCCAAGCAAACAAGTGTAAAGGAGACTATTATAGGCTTCACAATAACTCCAAGGACGTCGAGGAGATGCCGCGTCACTTACCGACTTGGACTTTGCCGATGACATCTGCGTAACTGAGTGACAACATCCAACAAGCACAACAATTGTTTACTCGTGTGGAAAGTGAATGTGCAATGGTGGGGATCACCTGCAATAGCAAAAGTTCTTACACATAATGTACCGGACCATGCCCCATTGATGACTCTTGAAGGGAAAGCTCTGGAGGAAGTCCACTGGATATAGTCACTTTAAATACCTCGGCTCTGGGTCAACTCCGCCGAAGGTGATAATCAAGATGAGGGAGGCTTTTGCTTGGACAGCCCTCAACAAGATGAAAGGGTGTGGAATTCTCGGACACTGGCGTCGTGCCCGGCCCCCTCCCCTCCCAATTTTGTCAAGTTGTATGTTTCAATACAGCTTCCCTGCCGAACAATCTTTCAGATCGCCTCCAGTCATTCCAAAAAATCAACAGATGCCCCAAACGGGATTTTAAGCTATTTGTCGTAGAGGTGTGTGAAGAGTAAGCCTATTTCCTAGTTATCAGCTTTGTGCTGAGAGGTCACAATTCCACTATTTTCGACGGAAAATTCGTAAAGATTGCGCGCGCTTGATTGTTGTTCTTCCTGTTCCGAAGTGTGTCCAGTGGCTTTTGTCAAACGTGTGGCTGTTTCCACTTGCCTCTTTGTTCAGAGGCGTTGGGTACATTGAGACACGCGGGGCCCGCCGAAATTGTCGAAACCTATATTCTTTTACCACAGCTTCGAACTTCACCTCCGAAAATACTTCCAACTCTGGTTGTATAGCCTGAAACGCTTTAGGCTATTTAAGTTGTATACTATGGGGTGAGGGTATTTTATGTTCCAGCTTTGTGTTGACAGTCCTATTCCACCATTTTGATGTGCTCCATTGCTTCCTGGCATGTTCCATCTTACCCACAACGCACACATGTGGGGGTTTCAAACTTCGTACATTACATGTGCGTGCTAATGCATGTCCACCTTGTTGCAACATAACACTACAATGCTCTGCCATCCACTGTAAGGATCATTCTTAATTTAAAACCTCTCCTTAGAAAACCCCATAATCTTCCGTCACTTTTGCACGTTTGGATTACTTGAAGTCACTGATTCATGCAAATGGAAATCGCATGCCTCTAGGCGCATCTGAAATTCAAATTTTCTTGGAGGAAGTACGCCCCAACTGCCCCACCCCCACCCCTGCCGCGATGATTCGCACTCAACGCTCGCTTGTCGGGCCGCCAATGTGAAGTCCCCTTCTCTCAAATCGATCCAATCCTACGCTTGCAACACATTTAACTTACATTTTCGTTCATTACGGTGCCAAATAACTGCCTATATCGTGGCTTTGCGCTCCTATAAGAGTGTCTTTTTGTTGGCGTAGTCACGATATCACATAATAATCACCCCTTCATAAAAAGCTCTCCTTGTCTAGGCAGACCCCGAAGTCCGTGCATCGGAATTGATTTTATTGCGCGCTTTGCGCGCACCTCATTTGTTCCTTCCATGGAGATAACATTACCGTTTGAGGCGCCTACATATTTCTTTCTTGGGTGCAACGCGGCGCTGTTCGTCCCAGCGCACAGCTGTTCAGTCAGGTTAATCGTAAATGTATACTCTTTCGATGCACCTTGAGGTGTCATGTCATTTCCTGCAATCTTATCTTTTCTCGTTTTTCGCGCGCCGCGCCTGGTGATGTCCCGCTCATTCCCCTCGCCACTTTCCAACTCGCCCCCCACCCCTCCAGTGGTAACTGAGTGCATCCTGTGTTTAGATTGACGGGACCCAAGTGGCATGCGCGGTTTTACGGGGGTCTAGGGCTTTCACTCTCCCAAAAATTCATCCAAGCAGCTACCCATTACAAATATTTTGTCCTGGAATCATATAAATGCCAAACATGGTCGAGTCTGGAAAATGAAAAATTGTAAAATGCAAAATCCCTGTTTCTATCCCCAAACTAGCTTAGTTTACCCCCTACCCCACCACAGAAATATCTCTGAAACCGCACCTGCCAGAGTGAGTGTTTTCAACCAACGCGTCTGGTAATCTTGCATGTTTGATGATTTTTTCACGGCCCCCCCCCCCCAGAACTTATTTTTGCAACGACGGCCCTGTTCCCGATGAGTCGCATGTAAGCCGGAACTTTTTCAAGCCCAGTTTGACTCTGTCCTACGTAGGGAAATAGAATTTGGACCTTGACACCGTCCTAGCGATTACTCACGGTCTTATTACTCGCATCTGAAGCAGCTCTACATCGCTTGAGAGAACACATCCCCAACAATATTATATCATTATGTTCGCTCTTCAGAATAGAGACAAGGTCTCATACAGGCGAATGACTCTTGGCAGGCACTGCCCGCCACCCTGACCTCCCTTCAAGCCATCTCGTTCTCTGTAGCCCACTCATGGCGAAATGAACAGAGGCTCACAACGTGTTACCCTGCTTCACTCCTGATTTTCTTGTCTTCGTTGTAAAGCGCTTCACAGAGGCATTGCATTAAGCGCTTTATAAACACTACTTTATTATTATTATTATTATTTGCTATTATTATATTATTATTATTATTATTATTTTATTATTATTAGTATTACCTCGTCGACATCTTGAAGAGACCCTGCTGAGGAACCAAAAGATGCTGGCCTGGTGTGTGACCGGATGAAGAAGGATCCATTCTAGAGCTCACAGCGGTGGCCGCCTAGTGACTGATTGAGTGAGTGATTCTATCATAATTGTTACACCAAACTCATTTCATAGAACTGCTGGGTCACGCTTTCGTTTTAACAAAGCGGCAGCTTTGTATGATTTAGATATACTGACAATGTGTGGGGGGCATCCTAGGACTATCAGAAGATCTGGAAATAAATTGTTGATTTTTGTCAGTGCTATCAAGGACGAAGTCGTAATCAATAAATCCAAAAACCATAAACTTTTCAGTGGAAGGGTCAGTAAAATTACTGGAAACCGATAAAGCCGTCTCATGAGCTAATTTAAATGGTATTCTGTGTGTGTTTGTTGGTTTCGCTTGAATTCTCAGCTGCCTTTGACACGGTAGGCTACAAGATTCTGCTATCCAAATTAATCAATTACATGGGGATGCAGTGTGATGGTCCAAGTCATACTTGGAACATCCTTCTTAAATTGTCCGTATTCACGTTTCACTGAATCTAACTCGTAAACGCTACGATACTGTGTGTTTTCACTGTCAACAGCGGTTTAGATGTCTTGTATTATTATATTATTATTAGTAGTAGTAGTAGTAGTAGTAGTAGTAGTAGTAGTAGTAGTAGTAGTCGACCGAACAACATCTGCAGGGAGTCTTTGCGGCAAGAAAGACGACCCCGAAGGTCTAATCTGAATAAGTGTACCACAGCAGAGCTTGAGAACAATAGCCCCTAGTGGTAGAGGTAAACAAGTGGTGGAAAATTCAAAGAAGTAGTCGAAAGAAAGGTCATCGAAGCCATGGACAATTTTGACACTGTAAGAGATGATTGACAAGTGCGAGAAGAAGGAATAAGGCCTAACAAAAAGATTAAAATGGACCCATGCGAAAAGCAAGTTAAATAACCTCAGCAACCCAGCTGATGCGAATGCTATACTACATGTCCCTACTACAGGTCCTCTTCTGAGCGCTGGCTGACTGCCACTTCGTTCAGATCCTCATAGGTGTTTGTGTTGCTGCCAGAAATTAATTCGGCTTCAAAGTTGTACAAGTAAACACTATTTTGATTCTCTCCAAGGTCTGTCGGCCTTCGTTCAAAGATTTTCACATTTGCAGAATTGTGACATTCTTGTATGATCTGTTGCAGTTTTTTTGCTGTGGCCTTTGGTACGGCTATGACTATGAGCCTGACGCAATGTGGCAGTGTTGAGTCAATCTCCTGATGTCCGTTTGAAGACTTCAATCATGTCCCCTCCTTGGCGTCGATTGCCATGTCGGCATAGTAATGTCTTTCCACCTGTTCACAAATCAAACCCTTACCTCTTTGTTGCTCTCCTTTGAACGTTTCTAGTAATGTTGATGTATTACCTTTTTAACGGGTTCCAATTGCATTAGCGTATTCCAGTGGGTCTGACTAAGGCCTTGTAACAGAATCGAATAACTGTTTCCAGATGAGTGGAAAATCTTTCGATTATGCCCCTTATTCTGTTCGCTTTGTTTACATTTTCTTGCTTTGACCTCACAGTTTAGTTCGCAGTCCTTTGTCACCGTTTTCTTTCTTCAACATCATTTTCAGTACCGTATTGCACAACTGTCCATTGACGGAGGAGTGAAGGCTGTATAATGTCGTTCGTTAAACAGGCAGCACCTTGGCCCTTCGTCATGGTGACAACAAGGATGTCGTGAACAAAGACCATGGGTTTCCTCCCCTTTTTCATCTCTTTGTACGATTATCGTTCGACTCTGAAATTTTACCACTGTATTGCACCTGGATATACAGGGAAATAACACTACGTAGAGGTATTTGAGAGGATTTTCTTCTTCAGAAACTACCAAACACTTGATGTTACCTAATCGTCCTGTGGCTGTCCACATCTGAAGAAGGGCACTACTAAGGAACCTGACTGTATGGCGGGTGAATTAAGGATCCATGCTAGAGCTCGGCTGTGGTCGACCTAGTGAGCGAGTGAGTGAATTTCCAAAGAGTAAATTGGAATATCTAACAAGGAAGCATGCTAAAATCTCAAAATTTGGCATGTGGGTTTTGCTCTCCGTCCTCGGTTTTCAAAGAGCCAGTTCATCACAACTAAATCAGGACAACTCCCCCAAAATTGGGATCACGAAGTTCTCTAGGCTATCTCCTGTAAATCCGCTCTTCCCCCATGCCCCACCCCCCCCCTCCCAGCATAGCTGTGCTAACGACGCCACTGAATGTATGCATAGACTGAAAATATGTAAATAAAACGAATCATTGATGGACATGCGCTCAGTTTTACTACTGACGTTCAATGAGCATGGTTGCACTCTTCTTGTGATTTCTGCAAAGTCATCGTTTCTAGCAGGTCAGCTTGCAATATACATCGTGTAAACCAAGCCATACAGTGCTAGTAAGATACAATTCAATCATCCATTCAATTTGAAAAAAAACTGATTTTTCACAGAACGGTTGGGACCGTTTCCACTATAAATTGTTCTTAACCCTTTGGATGGAACAACGTCCATATGGAAGCGCCGATCTTCCAAAACGGAGCTAGCCTTTGCGCTAAACCCCTACCCCCAGGACGGCGATCAAACAAAGTCGCAATGTTCTCCTCTTAAACCACTGTGCCGCAGTGCCCCTCAACCCCCTCCTCTTAACCCACTGTGCCCGCAGTGCCCCTCAGCCCCCTCCCAAGTTTCATCCCGCCACTGTACGCACAGATGCAAGGAATTTTGGTTACGTGAGCAACTCGGCCGATAGGCATTTTGATCAGTTAATAAGCTTTTTCGCACCCTTCTGATAGTCTTCTGGCATCACTTTTACTACCAGAGACACCTCGTCTACTATTATTTAACAGCCAAATTGCATACAATCATGGAAAAATATATATACAACACGTACCACCTACAAATCAATCTTATTTGTACCCTCCTCTATTATGCACTTGAAGCTATCCAAAAACGTTTGAAACCGATTGCCCTAACAAATTCTACCTATCTAGCTTGGAAGTCTACCAAAGGAGCTGAGAAATTTGCTCCGTCTATATATTCTGCATCTCGTTTATAACTTTAGGTGTTTTTGCAGTTGAGGCGAATGAACTTTAGCGGTCGAGATATTTAATCCACTGTAGGTGTCATTGATAACGGGAATCGAGGTCAGTTCTTCCTGGAACAGCATTCATTCATTAATGGCGTCGTTGGATTGGCAGATGCGTCACACGCATGCTCCAGTTCGACAAAATGCGTTGAACCCCGACGACTGCGTTCCCCCAAGCACCCTTTGTGAATAACTCCCGCATGAACTGACTGATGGGCTATTTCTACTGAACTGAAAAACCAATGATTATCTTATTCCTGTCAAGGGATGGCAAAAAGTCACATGACACTTATTTTCTTTGCGAAATCGTAGCTTCTCTTTTATTCTTTAAAGTCACTGGGGGTATATAGGGGGACCGAATTAACTCCCATTTTGTTAGAAATTACACAGTACACATACGACGCTCCTTACAGAATATCATCGTTATTTAGACTAAATTGCAAATGAGGCTCTTCCTTGGACAGCTTCCAATGAATTGAAAAGAATTTGGAACTTCTGCATAGCCTTGCAGAGAAAGAACCCTCTCCGTTTTTCATGACACGTGATATGAGTCCTGCTAACGAATGTGAAACTTGCTCATCGACTTATAGACTCCTGGAAGTGACTCAAGAGAACGTTTACTCTTACAGTCTTATGGTTCGGTTCTGGAATATAAGCAGATAACTCCACATAGCAAACACACACAATCTAGCAAAACCCGCTGGATAAACATGTATGCAAGTGGCCAGCTGTGGGGGCGCTCTGACATGAGATGCGTTTCATATTCCTTATTGTCAAGCAACTATAGCAGCCTCTCGCACTGAGAGAGTTTTTCAGTGTTTTCAAGTAGCAGTTTTTATTTACGGCCTCAACTCCATCTTTTAAATAGTGAGACGCCCCCCCCCCCCCCTCGCAATCATCTTTGCTGAATCTTACTCAGCGGATGAAAACCCGGGTGGTAATTTCCGGCACACTGCTTCCACTCAGGGCAAAAAGAACATTCACCCACCACACGATACCTGTCAGATCGCACAAAAGAAACCTCTTGTGGCAATTTTGGGATTGAAGGTTGGTTCCAAGTAACCATATCAGCTGGGCAAAAGTACTATCACCCCCACAATCAACAACGGAGTTACGTCTTCTACCCTGGCCTAACAGTACCCCTCAAATGTGGGGGTGTGTGTGTGGGGGGGGGGGGGGTTACATGAGTGTTTTCCGAATCGCTCCAGTGTCTATGTGAAGCTCTAACCGTCTCAAACGCAGATTACGACATGATCATCGATTTATAACACGATGCATACAATCTTCCTGGTAGGCCTGTATTCATGGCGAATACCGTAATATTAAACGCAACAAGGTTCGGGAGGTATCAGCTCAAGTCGGTATAGCAAAACCAATGATTGCTAGTCGGATCCCCATTGGGGATTTTTCCGCGTGCGTTGACAAGGACCTCAAAAAAATCGGGAGAATGTAATCATTATGGGGAAAACCATATAATAACAAGTATGAACTTCATCCTCCAAGTGGAGTCGAGTTGTCGTGTTAACAAGGTTGGGAGTCACACACCACACACCCACACAACACACACATTGGGATAGTTACGAATAGGTCCCGTTTGCTAGTGCTCGGTACGTGTGTGTCCATCATTGGGGCAAGCATTCCACACCACGACACACAAACAGCCACAGTGATAACTTGGAAACTCAATGATCAGGGAATGTATATACCCGCCGGTAAATGAAGGTGGCGGTAGAGCACAATCATGAATAACCTAAATCTGCAGGATAAACTAAACTGGGACGTCCCCGTGGCGAGCAGGACCCCCTGTTGCACAGTGAGAAAGTCAAATACAGGCCCGAGTGGGACAATTTACATTGCATTGGTCCTTGACTTCGTCAAGGAACAAGGGAGGGAATGCACGCGATTTAATCTGTGTAGCAGTATCACTTGAACGTACTGTTACCGTTCGTCTTACCACGACGGGATTGAAAGGAACAGGATACCAGTAATTTAAGATATACTAACTGCCCCTTAACCTACTTTGAGCAGATCAGGAGAAGGGCGACGGAACTGAGTGTCTTCCAAATCGTGTCGGCTCATGACTCCAAGAGGGAAAACATTTTAAGCACATGCAACTTGAGTCACGTGTTTCTGAATGGCGACCGTATGGTGTAAGATGGGTGGCTAGGGTAGGGTTATCCAATGAGGGGGGATTTCTTGTGCATCCGGAGCAGGTTCGGGTCTGTCATTGTTTATAATCCGTGGCACCTCCTTGTACCTTGTCGTCGCTTCACCTGGGAACCTCGCGGGCGTATGACTGCAAGTTTGTCGGCGATAGGAACGGTCTTGGTAACTAAAAATTTTTTATACTCGAGTTGGAGGAATTGGGGTTTTTGCGGAAGGTTCAGGGGGCGTGTACTTCGATGACCTTGTCTCGAGAATATCTTCTTGGTCGAAGAGTAAGAAGTGGTGTTAACTTCTTACTGTACGTCTTAGCCTAAGGTACACCGACTCATCATTGTGTTGACTACCTCGCAAAATTGGGTACATGCTGCCAATGCCCGTACGCTGATGGTGATTGGCAGCTACATTACATGAACTATTACTCCTGCGACTTCAATTTGAACTCAAGGCTGGCGATATTTTGAGTACCGGTATTATACTAAAGAGGAATAACCCCCTCTATTTTCAATGGACAAGAATGGATCGCGCATATCACCTGTTTCAGCAGGCTTGTTAGATGAACGCATAGTTAGTTCAGCTAATAAAGCTATTGGCTGCAGAACAGTTCAGTGCGAGTTCGAGGCGTGTGGCACGCTACTTTGTGTAAAAGTGGGGACCGTGTGAGCCAAGTTGTGAAATGTAGCGACCGGCTTTCGCGGCAGCCCTACCGTGGTGTCCTCTGAAGGACACGATGATGTTGAACAGTGGTAAAAGCTAAACTCCACCCTCTGATTTGTATCCAGTGGTCTTTAGCTGCCGCTAGCTCAGATCTGTAAGTTCGCAAGCGAGATTATCTGTCTAACTTTTGAGTTGTTTTTCCTTGAGTAGTTTTTCAATCTGGATTCGATTGGTCGTTGTAATTCAAATATGTTAATATGTGCAATACCGGTGGACCATGCAGACGGCCACTACCAATGAAAGAGAAAAAATGGTGCGTCATTTGTTGTACTGCAGATCGAATACGTTCGATTTGACTCCGTCAAGTTGATCAGGTTATGCGTATATTACCATGCATGATTATGCCTGTATTCTCCATTCCTATCATCTCGACTTCCTTTTTTTTAACTTGTGAAGATTATCGATAAGTTCCTCCCTATAACTAAAATTTATGAGAAATTTTGATCTGGGGGGGGGGGGGGGTTCTGGCCAACGTCCCGGTGGAACCAAGCGGTCAAGAATCGGTTTGTGCATATGCTGTAAAGAAATCATTAGTCTGATTGCCTGCGAAATGAACTCTGACTGCCGCTCGGAACTTTTCGACATCGTTGATGTTCACGATAGTTTCAGGTAAATTGTTCCAATCTCTGATCGATCTCGGAAGAAGGAAAACTTGTAGCAGTCTTTATTTGCTGATAGTGTTGTACAAGCTCTAGTGTGGTGGTATGCCGTGAGGGTCGAACAGGTGACGTGATGGCACTAATGGGAATCGAAAGGTGACCATTGATTGCCTAATATGATAAAAAAAAGTGTGCCTTCTAACACGACGGCCTGGTTGCAAGAGGCTGCCACCCAACTCCTTCATCCTCTTGGCAACGGCCCGGGACCTAGATTTGAAGGTCGTTCAAGCGAATCAGCATCCCTAATTGAACAGATCAAGGGTATTACTTAAATTTGCAGTATGAGGGTCCCAAACACTCGAGGAATATTCAAGTAGGGGTCGCACTAGGGTCTTATAGGCAGACTCCTTGACGCCTTGTGGACAATGATGGAATTCCTCATAACAAAAACAAGAGTGCGATTCGCCGTGGCAGCAATTTAGTTCACAACACATGATCAATTCCAGGAAAGATTACTAGTCAGGGTAACACCAAGTAGGAGTGGCTCTTTGTCTCTTGCAGAAGGGCGTCCTGTAGCTTATAAGACAAAATCTGGCATTTCTAGCAAGAAAGGGTAAGACGCATAGCAAACACTTTTTTAACATTGAAGATCATCTGCCTGTCTGCCATTTATTTGCCAGCTTACAAGCGTGTTGAGATCCTCTTGGAGGGTTATGTGATCGCTATTGTTATGCATTTCTCTGTACAACACAAAGTCATCGGCAAATAAGTAACACTTGATTTGATGCTGTGTGGTAAATCGTAAATCGTTTATACAAGCTAGGAATATCAAAGCCCCAGCACGCCCCCCCCCCGCCCCCCCCCCCCCCCCCCCCCCCCCCCCCCCCCCCCCCCCCCCCCCCCCCCCCCCCCCCCCCCCCCCCCCCCCCCTCCCCCGAGTTCACATCAGCCCAGGACGAATGTTCGCCCCGACAACAACTCGTTGGGTCCGGTTCTGGAGAAAGTTGCTGACACAACGGTGTGTTTCATTGCGTATACTATGAAAGTTTCTGTAGTAAGCCTCTTGTGTAGAACAACATCAAAAGCTTTGCTAAGTCCATGATAATCAAGTCACCTGTCTTCTATTATTAGGGACTTGGCAAGGTCATTCACAGAGAGTATATGAGTTGAGATTCCGTAGAAGTTTTCTACGAAAACCATGTTGCTTGTCAGTCAGAATGGAGAACTCATCAAAATGATGCATGATGCTGGAATGAGTGATGTGCTCCAGCACCTTACAGCAAACACTAGTGAGTGAAACACAAGCGTGTGACCTATCACCTTTCTTGTAATGTGGAGATATTGGCCTTGTAGCCAGGTCTCAGAGAGGACACCAGTGTCCAAATATATTCAAGCAGGGGTCAGCTCTTCGCGCTGTTTTTCGGAGTGATCCGTGGTTCCGATAGCGTCGGACCAGCAGACTTGCTTGGGTCCATGCTTTTCAGCAGTTTAATAACCCCTTCCGGAAAGATGACAATTTCATGCATGGGGGGGGGGGGGTGGTACTGGGATGCTCCTGTGGGAGAGTCATCATTTTCAAGAGTGAAAACACTTTTGAACTGGTTGTTCAAAATTTCGGTCTTTGCCCTATCATCCGCTACCAAGCTGGCACCATCTCTGAGACCGGGTATTCCAATAGAGTCAACCTTAAGACTCTGTCAGTCCGAACTTCTTATGGGAGTCCTACAATAGCAGAGATATGGCTCTTATAGGCATTCTTGGTAGCGGTGCGAGTTACGTTCTGCACTTGTTTGAAGTGAACTAGCGTATGATCTCTCTTTGTCTTATAGGCATTGAAGCACGCTGTTTGTGTTTGTGCAAGCGCCGGACACTTTTAGTGATCCAGGGGAACTGAGTGCGCTTGGAAACAATTTTCGTAGGCACATGGGTTACCACGCTGAACAGCGTGTGTGAATTCCCAGAAAGTGCTGAAACTGATATAGAATCGTTCTCCCTGTACTTGGTAACAAAGGAGGTAGACCAAACTTGAAGGTCATTTTTCGAAGCCTGCAAATCCGCCTTGTCAAACATATACCGCTTATGGGGTATCTTCCTCATTATCTTTGTCTAGAACCAATTATGATAAGTGGGATACTATCAAGGTCACAGAACCCAGGAATAGTAGAGGTCTCTCAACTAGGGTGGGGTTTGAGGTAAAAAAGAAAATCAAATGTATTCTCTCCACGAGTAGGACCTTTGACCATTTGTTCTAAGCCCATGTCAGGGGTAGTGTCGAGCAGCTGTTTGGATAAAACAGGATTGTGACCACTGCCCTGAAGGTATTGTGCTCTCAATTAATTGAGGGGAGGTTGAAGTCACCAGCGAGCCAAATCTGACCCTTACTGAGGCTTTAGCACGATTGAGTGATTCACGCAGCTTGTATGTACGTGCATGTACTCTACTGTGTTGCCAAACTTTGGTGATCTATAAAATGCCCTATTGTGACCTCCTCGACACCGTCTGATTTTGATGGTGACCCAAACTATTTTCACAGTGTAGTATGCAGTGTGAGATCAATGATGTACGGTTGTAATGTGCAGTTTCTGACACAGTGAAAAAACACTAAACAGTTGTCTCGGTAATTGAAGAACCATGCTATCTGAGATTGTGCCACATGTGGCTAGCTCTCGAAGACATGTTTGATTCGGCCCCAATGTGAAGCAGAAACAGTCCCAACTAACCATCGCACTACCGAGTGTTCCATTCATCAACTAGACTTGTGCAAGCTGCTAAACCGCAGGACGTGTACAAGGTATATCTCCCACCGCAAAAGCTTTGCGAACCTGTTTGAGAAGCACATAATATGTCCATTTGACCTCCAGTGACTTTGGAAATGCTCTACGTTGTTCAGGTCCAACTGTAGTTCAACTTCCTAGGTTTTGTTCAAATACAAAACTAGAGAAATCGCGTGATTTATGCCATTTGACCATCTGTGACCTTGAAATGACCTTCATGCTGTTTAGGACTAACAACAGTCCACATCCAATCCGAAAACACAATATTTTCGCAGAAGAAAAAAATAGAGGGATCCGGGAGTTGCAGGATATCAGGCGCGTACCGAGAGATGTCTTAGGGGGGGGGATAGGTCGGAACCCAAGGGAAGTGCGCCCTCATAAAATCCTCACCCTCCCTATTGGCACATAAGTGCAAGTTATGGGTCCTAGACACATGCTGCTGCAGTATTCGCTAAATAACAGCTGCAAAACCTCTACTGAACACAAAAAAAAAATCAGTTTTGGTGTCAAAAAACAAACATTGGTCACTCGGGTCATGGGGGTCTGACCCCCCCCCCCCCCCGTGGGTACGCCACTGTGGAATATCACAGAAAAGGTGAACTATTCAGTCCGTTTCTCCCTGTTACTATTTTACTAGTTGCAAGTAACGAAATTATCAAAATCGTCTGAAACATGGTCCAATTTCTTCCCGAAATTATTCATATTCATGAATTTCAAAAATATTTCAGCATAGCTGGTAAACCCCTTCCTGTTTATTCTTTCGTACCTTCCTTGTCCTAAAGTTTACCCATTCATTCCTTCCATCCTAATAATACACTGTACTAATGACAGACAAATTTTCAGAAATCCTCAAATTTGGCTAACAATTATTTTTTTTTCCCTCATTTTGTGATTTTTGCGGATTGCGTGGGACAAAGTTGCATTTGTGACTTTTCACCTTGTTACAAAATTTGGAAATCATTAAGGCTGGAATCAGCAAATATCTTGAAAATAGTGGAAAAAAGAAGGAATTAAAATTGTCCAAAATGTGTTTTTCCCCATAAATTTCTACATCGATAGTTTTCGCGCTAATTTTTGGGGGAAAATATGGATTTGGGTGGCTTTAATTCAGGTGTGTACAACATATTACTCTGTTCACCAACTTCAAAGTGGGAATAATTGCGAAAACCCATCAAAAATTTGACTGACCCGCAAACTCACAACGCACCCCCACACATTCAAACAGGCACTCTCGCGAGTGCACCTCAACGGTGGAACCACCCGGCACCTAATGGGTACCCCACCAGTGGGTACCCCTCAGTGGATTGTTTTGAACCACCACTAGGTTACCCATAGCAACAGATGGCACACTGACTGCAATATCTCCATCCGCCCCTTCGGGACGTGAGATAACACACAATTTTGACCTCCGGTTTGGACCTTAAAATAAAATCAACGTCATGTGTTGCCCCCACCCACCAAGTTTCGTTGAATCAGATGCACTCAGTATTTTCGTGTGAAACCTGTGAAATAGAGGGCAGCATACTTGCAGTGATGCCCACTTTCGAATTTCTTCCCGAAATTTCACTTTGCGGACAGGGTGTACCAAGTTTAAGATCAACCGGATAAACGTTAGACTAAAGAGTTTTCGGCGGCAGAGGAGCCTGGGACGTGGCGGCTAACACCAAAACCATAATATCGCCAGAAACTGCTCGTGCTGGCGAGCGGGATATAATGAAAAGTGTGCATATCTAGTATGCTATAATGATCAATAAGTAGACAATTTAGAAGAGAACTGATTTTTTTTGGCCATGCTGAACTACATAAGTGCTGAAGTGATACAATTAAAATTCGGAAATCTTTAGGAGGGCTATCTACCAATCCTCTTTTCCAACATTTGGAAACGCAGAGTCCAGGCTCAGTGTTCTTTGCTTATTGTAAGTTCGAAATGACAGTTGACCATCACAACAAAATGCCTGTACTACTGGTACTTATGCAGAACCGTTGTCAGGCGGGTACCAGCCCAACAAGTTATCGGGACAGGGGACTTCTGGAGAGGCATAGGCCTATGGGGAGTACAAAAACACCCTGCTCTCACGTAGAAGTAGCCGGACAGACAAACTCAAAGTTCGGAGCCCATTGGAAGCCGAGGGCTTTCCGCCGTAGCGAGGAAATGCTCACGCCACCACGGGGAATGGGCACCTTGTGAGGAGACTTGTGAAGACAAGAATAGGGGTCGATGTTATTGGGCCCTTTTGAGAAGTCCCCAGTGGACACGTTAAAGTGGACATACTGAAAACTAAGGGTGTGGAAAAGTGATACCTGTTGAAAGCTTTGAGAATGTGGAAAAGGCGCTATATGAGCGTGGATGCAGTATTATTATTATTATATTATTATTGTTATTTTATTATTATTATTATTATTATTATTATTATTTTATTATATTATTGAATATTATTATTATTATTTATTATTATTATTACCGAAACTGGTGTCGAAGAAAGACCAAGATGAAGTCGAACTGGAGTCCCCTGAACCATTAGATACTGCAGTCTTTATATTGAAACTAGAACTGATAAAACATGGATAAGAAAATGCTAATTTTGACACTGATGCGCTTGCGCGTGCATGCGTCCCACTCCTAATGTTGACCCACCACCCTGGAAATGTGCATTTTTTTTCAATATTCTGGTGCTGCCAGATATAGAAGGGGGTCAACTTTTAAATCTCAGAAGTGTGGAGAACATGTCATCACCTAAGATTTTGCGATTTCACTTACATGTGGTGCTCCTCGGATGTTGACCCCACCCCCCCCAGGGCGGATACGGGGGGTGCAACTAGGGGGGATGCATGCAGCGCCCCCTTCACGATTTTGACAAGTGGGAAATTTGCGGCCCGCCCTGCCACGAGAATGCGCCACTCGACTTACGCCTCTATACATTGAGAATCGTGCGCTGACCTGGCAACTTCCCCCCCTCAGTGCTGGTCCAGATCCGCCAATGCCCCACCCAGGAATGTTCGTTTTGTCTATATTCGGCGGAATAAGTAGTGCCGCGCGTAGGTAAAGGCTCAACGAGCTATAACCTCTAAAGAGATGAATCGGTCATTTAAACATTTTGACACCTCACGTGGCACGTCTGTCCACCAAATGCGGACCTCCACCTTGTCACCGCTTGTACCGTCGATTCGTGTCCGACCCCTGGTGATAGCATTATCCTCCAGTCCTTCCGGCCCCTGGTTGCCCTTCGCAATCCACCAAGATAAGCCGGTCGCTTGTTAATACCATCCATCCATTGTGCCTCTTCGTCTGCCCGATTCCGTGTTCGCATCGCCCTCCCCACCATTATTGATTCTCCAGGAGTAACACACACTACATAATGTATGGTTTGCCCATTTCAGAATACCTATGTGGTGCTGGGGGATAGAACGTGCAAAAAAGAGCCAGATAACAGGTCATTTCCAACATTTTTGGAACCCTCTCTTGCATTTGTGCCCCACCTAATGCTGACCCCCACCCCAGAAATGCCCCGGTTCGTCTATTTTCGGATGGAATGCTGGGTGCGCGGATCCTAGATACGGCCAATGTTCCAACATAGAAATGAGAGTACAATCATTTCTAACATCTTGAACACCTCACTCGTACTTGTGACCTACCCAAATGTCCCCCCCCCCCCCTCCTATAAATGCGCGTTTTCACTTTTTCGGACGCCAATAATGGTGGTTATAATGGAAGTTTGAAGAGGGTCGAATTGTCAATCCCCAGTAATGAAAGGAACCGGCCTGTTCCCACCATTCCCGACGCACGCCTCGCACTTGTGCCCCACCCATCCAATATCTGCCCGTACCCCCACCCCCCCCCAGACATCTGTGCCTCCCTAAAATTACCCCAACCTCGAAATGTGCTTTTGTCCTTCCCATTCTCACACAATAATGTAAGTTTGGCTATGTGGGAGCACCCACCTTTTGGAAAGCCCAAAAACTAAAAGACTGGTCAGCTCCTAGCATTTTTCGACAGCTCCTGTCGGACTTGTCCAATGTCCATAGAAGGAATACTTTCTCCTGGGAAATTAACATAACAATTCACGCATACTGGGTTCAGGTGTAGTAAATCGGAACGGATGACTATCTATGTGGACTGTATCGCACCCGCAAAGAAATTCGAGGCCATCCGGAAAATGCGAAATTTTGGCAAAGGGACGGTCACTCCAGCCTCTAGACCCCCATTGCTTCCTCTCAATAAGAACTTGCCCACCACTTCCCTAATCAAACGTCGCTGCTCCGGCCTGTAGATGTGCAAAAGTTATATGGAAGCTAATGGCACAGACATAACTCCCACTTTCTGCTTGAGTTAAACACGTTGACAAAGCGAACGCATCCAGATTTTAGTGGCCGTGAAGTACGTGGTGTGGAAAGATTCCCTTCTTTTCCTACAGACGTCCCTCAACTGAAATCAGCCAATCAACAGGAGGTATTCTGTCTGACCACCATATTTGGAAAGTATTATTGACATCATCGGAATTGCGCAATGGTTCCCCGGCGTTCGATTCATGTGCTTCTATGAAAATGTGGCAACGCCATGGAGCTCCGTGCACAAAATCTACCCATCAACTCTGGGTTGGCCCATGTTAAATTACTATCAAGGTAAATAATTCATTGATGATCCTTGTAAAAAGGCACCGGGCGCGGGTCATATTCCAAGAAGCACTGAGGAGGCGGCGGGCGTTGGCGAGAAAACAACTTCAGGCAGGGCCGTAGCGAGCCCCCCCCCCCAATAATTTGTCGTGTGGTCGGTAAATTTTCGGTCTGCTGTGTCGGCCAAAGAGGCGAAAGAGGAAGGAAAAGGAGAGGAAAAGCGGAGAAAAGGGGGAGAAGAAAAGAAAAAGGGAAATGAGGAAGTGAAGGGGGAAGACCGGGCATGGTCCTATTTTCCAGAGATACATACATTTTTCGATCCATTTCCGCTTGGAAACAATTCAAACCAATTCTTTCCCAGAACTTAATAAGGAAACATCGGACTTTAGGCGGAAAATCATGCGAGTGGTATAGGTAGAGTACAAGGCGGAAGATAAAGGGTTAAGGGCAGCCCCGCCCACTCCGTTTTTTTTTTCTTAGTTCGAAATCGGGCAGAACTACCAACCTTGGCACAGAAAAAGTTAAAAATTGATTAGAGATATTCTAATGCAAAAGTGGAAAGATTGTCTGAATTTGTAACAAACAAGCATAAATTTGATCCATCGCTTCATTGAAGTTTTGAATTTTTGCGCGCTTCGCGCGCATCGTGCATCGAACATCTGTTTCATACTCACGAGTTGCAGTAAAAATCAGGCATTGTTTAGGATTCGGGCATGCAAAATTTTTCGGGGTTTCAAGTTGAAAGGTCCCGCGTACGTGGTGCGCGAGGGTATGTACTGACCGACCAATTTAACTGAAAATATTGCACCAGATGCATCCACGGCCGTTTCACTATTCAAATTTTCTAAAGAGAGAGGGGACACCCCCTCAGGCTGTGGCTGGGTTCAGAGCCGGCGACCGAGCCGTGTCGGCCGGACTTGAATTCGATAGGAGGGGCGGGGGTGGTCGGCAAAGGATAGGTGAAAATCTGGAAGCAAACAAAATTAGGCCGAACCGCCGGAATTACTACCAAACATTCCACAACATTCCTGGATCATTCAACAGTGTGTGCATGAATCGCTCTCAAATTCAGGTAACTTTTTTAATTTCGACAAGGTTTTCTGCCTGGGCCCCAGGAAGTATTCCGCCAGCGTCTTATTCATTGATATTTTATTATGTAGGCCTATGTTGTGAGTTTTCGTATGGCAGTTTAGCACAGTTGAGAGTTAGCGGAAGCTCGAAGTTCGCCTGGAACTGTGTTTGTGGGCTGTTGTTCACCATTGCACGATGTTGCCGTCCCCGACCATAGAATGAGTTCCAGCTGGGTCTTTGCTACACACAGGGGTTCATAGCAACCATATTGAATTGACCAACATAGATTACACACACAAAAATTTTTTTTAGTAGTGCTGTAGCATTTTCACTGTGTCTTCTAATTTCTTCACAAAATGGGGGAGGGCCGTGGCGGCGATCCTGGGGGATGTGGGGATGTATCCCCCCACCCAAAAGTGCGAGGGGGATATGCTATACCATATCCCCCCCCCCCCATGATTTGAGCCAAGACATCGGAAATTGTGGGGTAATTCCATCGGTTTGTATCGACTATACCTTCCACAACTGGAAAGCAATAGCAGAGATGTTGGTTGATGTTCTTTTACGGACTCAAACATCTCCGGAGCCTACAAGGTGGGTGCCAGGCTAAAATAAGAGAGTCAACCACTTGCCCTCTACACAAAACCCACTGCGGTGACCACATAACAATCTCGTAACAGCTAAGCAGCCGCAGCCGCACCACTGATTCGAGATGCCCCCTTGGGGGACGCGACACAGGTATTGGGGACTCTTTATACGCAGTCCGGAAAATTCAAGAACTGTACCATGGCATCAATTCGGACCAACCCGAGGCGAGGTCCCATCCTCTTTGAAACCCATCTGCCCGACAGGATGGCAACCAGGAAGTCGGCTGTATCATCGTTCTTGAAGAACTACAAATCCACACTCAGTGCTCTCGATGTTCACAGTAGATGCATCGGACCACCACAGCAGTCGAGCAAGTGGCCCCTGTACCCGCTTAAGAGGAGCGAGTTTTTCTCGGACTCAAATACTCGCTGCCTCTCCTTGGGGTGATTGGACGACCTTAACAGGGGTCTTCAAGGTACGGAACAAACAGTAGACGGCATGCTCCAAAGCGTAGACATTGCTAAACCAGAAGGGATGCAATGCGCGACAGTAAAAGTTTCAGAGAGATGTTCGTGGAAGCCGAGGACATGGTGGAGCGTGTAGATGCTATGGAGGCTTTCCCACACCCCCGCAAAAGGAAACTCCCCGCCCGTCTCGGGTGCGGGGCAGGATTCGTGGCACCACCAATCAGACTTGGAATACTCTCATCTCACCGTGTGCGTTCTTCTAGAATGCTGCCATCTCTAACTTGGAGTCTTACTTCACGTCGCCAAACCTGCGAGAGTATGGCAGGGCCGTCACCATGCTGGTGACTGGAGAGGTTGACAAGTCAGTGATCCAGAAATACCCGAGCTATCGGAGGACTTGAAAACGGAACTCCCGTTTTTTTCGACGTTCGCTTCCTGAATACTGAGGACATCCTCTAGCCGTGAAGACATCAGGAAAATCTGGGTTTGCACTGAACCACCCGGTACAGAAGATGTTCCCGGGTAAGACAGCTCCTGCGGCTCGTGCTTATTTCTCCGGCGAGCTCCTGTTCAGCTGAAGATCTTCAGTGCACTCAGGCGTACAAAACCTGTTAAGGGAATTCAACTGGACATGCACGCTTGAACCACTTGATGGTATGCCTCAGTACATTCCCAAAGCCTGATGGGAATTGACCCCCCAATCATTGGCCTCAGAAGGTTTCATTGAAAGGTTGCGACCGAGCGAAGGAAGGTGTTTGGGTGCTTCTCGTAACAATACCCACTAACCTGCTAACAGAGACATTGTTCATCCAGACAATAAATCGGAATCAAGTTAGTCTGAGCATTGGGTAGCGACTTGAAAGCCTGAATAAATTTTACATCGGACATTGTGGCTGTGGATGTCGGTGTGGGGGTCGGTGGAGGAGGGGGGAGGGGTACGCTGTGCCCTTGCTCAGGTGTTGTGTGCTTGAATACCTGAATAGACCGGGGGCAAACTTCTGTAAGAGGAGAGAGAACGTTCCGTAAATCCCTGTGAAACAACATAACGCGGCATATAATAAATAAAAAAGCATTTGCTTATTGATGAATACTGAAATGACTGTAATACCCTCACTCCATGCTTGCATAGGCCTGTAATAGCATACGTGAGGCTGTTATCTCCATGGGATAATATAAGAGAGCCCTCGAAATTTCGAAGGTAGCGAATGCCCGAAAAATAAAGAATCAAATAACTTAAGAAAAACTAATTTGAATGTTGAATATTAGATATTCCGACATGATATCTCTATTTTAGAGCTGGGTATATGTCTCTTGAAACCCACGAGAGTACTGTTTCGGCCACCAGAGGGTTGGTAAATCCAAAAAAAATTCTGACGGCTCCGCGCCAACCATGGTGGCGCTCCGCTTAGATAGTCGCACAAAAACATACTCCCCCCCCCCCTTGGAGATAAGATGATCGCCGCCCATGGGGAGGCGGGGGGGGGGGGGGTTCAAAATATATGGAAGGCATATCTTCATATGTCTCCGCCTCCTCGCATCTTTGTTTTAACGTCAAATCGAGGAGAACGTTCGGCCCACGTCCGCATATGGATCAGCCTGAGGTGCGGAATCTGCTATATTATGCTGCATGTGAACCCGTAACCCCTGTAATATTTCCATGAAAAAGTCGGCCGTACTACTTTTTCACTCTTGGCAACACCTGCAAAAGCCAGCTGAACGTCTACGGAAAGTTGCTGTCCTCCGTGCATCGAACTGTCCCTGAAATCACGGCATATTTGTCACCGTTAACTGAATACAACAATTTTCAATAAATCTTCCTGTGAGCACTTTATTTGTTAATATTTTAATGATTCTCATGTTATATTCGGTCACAAAGTGGCATTGATGCTTGTTACTACTTGTTAGGCCTAGCTCCTGCATGTGTCGTTGATCTAACGTAATAGACTGCATTGCTGTATGAACCGAACTGGATGTAGGCTAGGCGGAAGCGGTAATTTGTGGCACTGTGGAAGTGGTAGTGGTACTGTGCCCATAGCCCATATAAGTGATCTATGAGTATGACTCTAAGCCTACTGTAATTGGTTACTACTTACTGGTTTACTCGGGTTTTTTTGCCTTTTATAAATAAAATGAAAATATATTTTAAAAAATCAACATGTCCATAATTTTGCCCGATTAGCTATTCCAGTTTGCAGGACAATTCATTCGAACGGCATCTTATGAAGTTATGGGAACGGGTTTCAGTGTAGTTTCATGAAGCTATGAATTTTTTATTCTGCTTATATTCGCAATTCGCGACTCTGAGCTCCATTGAGACACATCTTTTTCATGCTCCAATTCTTGGTTTTTTTTTTTTTCCTCTCCATGGTTAGTTCTCTCGTAGTTGTTTTTTTTCTTCTGTAAAGTGTGTAGGCTAGAACTTGAAGCTTAGCACTAGGCCTGTACAGTATTTCCGCTATGACGCAGTTAGCAGTGAACAAATTTAGCAGTAGTTCCGTAGTTTGAGACGCCCAAAAATTCCTTAGGACAACTAGAACTTACAATATCGTGTGCAGGGTATTCTGATTTAAGGGGATTTCTGGATGAAGACTATCAGACGAAATTGCCGAAATTTGTTCACTGAGTAAGCTTTGCTTATGGCGCAGTGTCTTCTTGAAAGCAGTGATAAAAAAAAGAGGGTTCAATTTTTCCGTAAATACAGGAAAATGTAACAAGTTCACACAGTAACCAAGACCTGTCGACGCAATTGAAGTGATAATCACCAGTGCAACCCCAAAGATTTTCACTCCAGGAATTCAACGAAATAACCCTTGGCCCCCTACAGGCTGCATACTGATGCACCACGTAGCCACTAGTGCGTGTGCAAGCTGATGCTGATGCCAACAAAGCCCTAATCACTGGCATGCCATGTTCACTGTATGCTGAAATGTTACCAGTGTTCATGTAGTCCTAGGCCTGTGTAGAAAAACATTGGGGATCGTTATTGTACTTCTAATACTGTACACCCTACAGCTGTATAGGCCTATCATGTAGTTCAATTCAATTTCCAGCACTTCTTGTATATACCTCCCTCCTTTCTCCTATTTTCGTGGTTTTACCAAGCACAGTGAGATATGAAATGCAATACCCACATGCTCGTATTCTCAGATCTTTATTAATTTATTGTAAAGCCTCAAATTTCGCAGACGGGTATGGTATGTACATGGTGACCACTGTGAAGCTAGAATTCAGATTGACAACCAATTAGAGCCACTGCTGTGACGGTGGGATTTCCAAATTATATACCCAATGAGTCAATGACACAACACGCTGCTCCACCTGTCCACCGAACGTCAGAGTCCACACATTGCTGGACGTTGATAGGCCTATATATTTTGAGAAAATCTCCCTGTAACTTCCTAAAATATTACCGCAGATTGAATTGATATAGCGATATTCACAGGGTGGTTGAGGGGAACTTCACATAGACCTGTGTGTTTCATTTATATAAAAATAAAAATAAGTTAGTGTAGGTTAAAAGGTTAAAAGAACTCATTTTTCATGTGAAATGGGAGACTTGAAAAACTTGCATCTTCACCTCATCTCCAAGCAGTGGATCTATAGGTTGGAGTAAAGCATGAGCAGAATTACTATTTATGGAGGAGAGCAAATTCTCAATTTTACATTTCTCTTGTGGCCCAATGTGAATGATGTAGCACGTAATCACCTAAAGAGAACGGATTGATCCAAGGGGAAGTGGCGGGTACATTAGTGAAAGTATATACTCAACATGTACCTAAAAGATAAATTCTAGAGTTAAGGTTCCCCATGAATATTTGAAACAAAATACAACAGTGATGCCCAGCTTAACAAATATTCATCATCAGTTTACACTGTGTTTCATTTCTGGAAATAATTAAAATCACTTTACATATCATACTGTTTTTAAAAACCTTTTTCGAAAACCGTTTGTCTTGAGATATTTTTTAAAGTGGAGCTGTAGGCACGAGATCGGAATGATCATGGAAGTTCGTCAGTATTATCATTAACTTATGGTACATTCGAGGTTTGTCAAGCGTTGTGAGAATCAAAACACAAATTTCGGTAGAGTGATAGTGAAACCATGTTGCTTAAGTCCAAAACTGAAACATTTTATTAGCTCAAAATTAGATAGTGCGTTGAGCTACAGGTGTTTGGAATCTGCATGTCACTCTATCTACAGTGTGTCAACAATTGCTTTTTTTCCCCCAAACAGAATCTGAGATGGATGTGACCAACCTTGAACACATGTTTATGACCAATAAGACATGGTTGACTTTGTGAAGCTCAAGGTCAAAGGTCATTGACGGGGCAGTATAGGCCATTGTATAATAATAATACGTATCATTCCGCTAAGCCAACCCCAGGGCGCTTGCAAAGTTTCGGAGGGGCGCTTACCGGAGTATAACTTTACAACTTGTTTTGTATTGTTTCGGGTGTTCAAAAAAATAGCACAGGTTGGAGGCAAACAAGTCTTGCTATTTCCACAAGCATTGTATCTGCCGCCCTCCCCACCCGCCCTCACAAAAACAATCGTTAGTTCAAGAGTAAAATAGCTAGTTGATATGCATAGGCATTTTCGCATACAATATTAACATGCGCAGACTAGAAATGGGATATGATAATACAGCATACGACACATGACTGATGCCACCTAACCATTGCCTCGACCGGCATGGATACCGAGGAAAGGGACACGGCCTGGAATTTGAGTGTGAAAGTGCTAGCACAGTGTTAAACTAATTATATAAATATAATAGTTGTATTCAGTGAAATTGTTAAATACCTCCATTCATTCATGGAATTGAGTCGTAGGTCTACGCGGATCACAGCAAAAAATCGGTTATCTCGAAGCAGCGATGGCGAGCGCTCGAGCGATTCGGTTTTAATAATAGGTGTTTGTGTATGGTTTATGGCTGTATGTACTCGAAGTGAATCGAGCAATAGTGACTCTGCTCTGCCGGCAATGCAAACAGAAACTATTTTCAGGCTATGGACGCACTATCGACGTATATTTACAAGAGTTGGCCAAAAAATTAGGTGGGCGCTTACGGGAAGTGGGCGCTCAGCGAAATGAGAACGGTAATAATGGACCCCCCCCGTGCTATATAGCGCTTAATAAAGCATCTAAGCGCTTACAAAGATAAAAACAACAAGTAGGAAAGTAACTTACAAAAATATAAATGGGTTTTAAGTTAGTACAAAATGATCTGTAAAAGATGAGGAAATCCCTAATGTGCTGTGGATATGATCACCACTGTGGCGGCAATAAGAGAAGCTTGATCCCTTTTCTCTTACGTGGACTTTCTTCATAGAGGAGATGACACTTGCCGATATAGTGCACGACCAGGCTGATAGAGTGTCAACAGATCTTGAAGATAGCTTGGACCAGGGTGTTATATGTTAAATTCAAAATGTACTCTTACAAATTTTGGTTCACAGTGCTGATGTTCATGGATGTCATAATGGTGGTCTAAAAGCCGTACCCTTGGGTGCCCAGGGAGTGGTCACGAGGCCCAGTGTGGGCCCCGGGCCCGACATGTAAAATTATGCAATGCTTCTCTAACGAATTTCAGTGCAAAGTGTTGACATTCAGTCATAATAATTGTCTATCAGCCGTTCCCTTGGGTGTTCAGAAATTTTTTGGTCCAAGGTTCCACTCCCACCCTTGGGCCCGTTTCATGAATTGCACACAATGGTACTTGAAATGGCAATCCTCCTCCCACAAGATTCATTGATGTTCTTCAAAGTTACATGTAACGGTCTTTGGATAGGGGCCATTGGGGGGTGTTTGGGAAATTTGTGCTCAAGGCCCGTTCAGGCCCTCGGAACCCATCATAATGGATTCACGCAAATTGCTTTTCCCTGCTTTACAATTTTGTTGCACAGTGCGAACATTAGTCTAATGATGGTCTAACAGTTGTATCTTTGGGGTGTTCAGGAATTTTTGGTCCAAGGTCCCACTTGGTCCCAGGGCCCATTTATGAAAATTCACGCAATGGTACTTGTAATGCCCATCTCCTCCCCAAAGCTCAATTGATTTCCCCAACTCACATGTACTGTGACGGTCCTTGGGTAGAGGGCCATTGGAGGTTTTTGGGAATTTGGAATCCTAAGGCCCAATAGATGAATACTGCAAAATTGTGTGTATCTCCCCCCCGCCCCCCCCCTCCTACAAATCCGATGCACGTGCGATGTTCAGGTCTAATGAGGGTCCCTAATAGCTATAACCTTCAGTTTCCATGGGATTTATACCCAGGCTCGTGTCACTGTTGGCCCTGCCCCCCATTTATGTGGATATTAAATTGACTTCTAAGACGCTTTGGGCCATATGAATATCATGGTTCAAAAATCGTGGAGGGGCACAATAGGCCATTGTTTCAAACTGGGCCCCCCTTGGCCCTCACATAGCTTTACATTTAGCACATAATTGTACATTCCGCTTGCATACATTCAGGCGGTTTGAGCTACAGCAACCATTGTGCTTCTGTTGATTGTTGATCTTTTCATCGGGGTACCCGCTAAGTTTACTCCCTGATTTTTTCATTCCTCTGAAAATGCAAAATTGCAAGTAGTTCTGAGTCTTCAAGGCATCACATACATGTACAACATCAAATACCCACTGAGTACATGTAGAAAGGAAGATCGATGTTGGTAGAGTTGGTTATTCAGACTGGGTTTTGAACTTGTTGGTATACAGTGAAGAGCTGCTTTGATTTTGATTTCAAAATCTGCTGGCTACTCTAGGATATGAAAATCACTGGCTAGTATATGAAAATTTGTCAAGTTGCATTTATTGCAGTCTGCACACTTGCCCGCTGTGATTATGATAGCACTGGTAGTTCTGCCTGACAGGTGCTCACTGACCCTGATAGCCAAGTGTCTTTAATGTTAGTCTTAACCAATTAATTTGGTTCTTATCACAAGACCTTCGAAAGAATTGTTCTATAGATATTCTATAGATTCCAAACTTACATTGGTGGCCCTCAGAAAACAGTACTGTACAGTATAGTATTTCCAAGGTCATTAGGAAAAATAATGATATACTTGTAAGGTTAACTTGCTCCCTATTTCACATGTATATACTGGGGCAGGTGATCCCCGTAGGCGTTTTTTAGAAACCAATATGGGAACTCCTACATACTTTCACCTTGCTAACTGCCATTGGGGATAGACTGGCTTATATAAGTAGCGCTCCTCGGTCATTCGTCTCGTGCAGTCATTTCCAGACAGGCGGGCAGTAAAGTTTTTTCAAAGTACATATCCTATCAATGGTATTGTTTGCCTATAAATAGACTCAAATTCATAAAAAAAAAATCATACTTGTAGTGATAAAGTGATGAACCTTGTAACATGTTGGGCGAAGGGCTCATACTCTATCATTAGCAAGGAATCAGTATGCCCCTATAATGTGCGGGTATCCCACAGGGTAAAATTTTGAGAGCCTGGCTAATTCAGCGGAAAATCATTTGATGGTGAATGACATACGACAGTATTAAACATCAGGGCTTTGCTTTTTACGGTCCGTACGATCATCCGGAGACTGAAAATATGAACGGACAAACAGTTTTTTACATGAGTTGTCCGCTGGACTACCACATTTTTAGTTACAATTTTCAACAGTCAGATCTATGTACGTCAGGGCACAATGTATGCATCCCTATATCAATTGTGTATCGAAAATCGTAACACTGTAGGACATTGAGCAGAAACACTATTTTTGCAGACCACACATCGATATCGTTCGATTGAATGATGACGCGTAGAACTAGTGTAGGCCTATGTAACACTCTATGTTAACCATGGGAATTGGGACCCAAATTCACTGTAAAATAACGTAATAATCCTGCAATCTGAAAACATTTAAAAATCCTCAAATAATGGAACATGCATGTAGTATGAGTTAATACAAAACCACATTTCAAAGAAGATTGAAGCATGTTTATTGGCAAGGTGTCTTCAGATAATCACTTTCGATCCAGGAATGTTGCGGGTCCCTGCTACAAATTCCATAGCAAGTTCAGTAGCTTAGGCTACTGTGGCTTACACTTTGTGGGAATAGTGAAACATGAAATCATCATTTTTGTTTTCTCAGTTATCCACACAAAATACAATTTGCTGGGGCAAAAACGTCACGAGGGCCAGAAAAATGTTGCAGTTGGAGGATTTGCCCTTTCGGCGGACAGTCATGTAGCTATGGGATGGAGAGGACTGGTTATGGCAGGGTGATTATCCCAGTACCCACTGCCCAAGTACAGTTAAAGTGTGTGTTGTGTAGCATAGTTTGCAATGCACTCGATGGGAGAGAGGGTGGCGGAGAGACACTAGTGACCAAGGGGGAAGGCTGTTTAACTTCCTTCAGCACAATACATCATATGTAAAAACTGGCAAAGTGGCAATGTTCGGTGGTAGGCAATTAAGAACTGCTTAATCATTATGAGAATCCCCCTCCCCCCACATTTTTGAAACCAGCTAAATAAGACTTGATTTTAATCATTTGAAATGTGTCCGTTACTGATTGCCTCCTCAATTAAGGAGCCAGAAGAAAAAAAAGCAGGAAGGAAAGCCAAGCCAAGTATGAAGAGACTCCGCAACGAAAATTTCAAGAGGCGTGGACTATCAAACACTGCCTATAACCAGGCTATGATATGACAAGGAAAGCGAATTAATGTTCTGTAATTCTGTGAAGTCATGGGGCATCGATCAGGTGTTTGTGGTAGGGTCGAGTTCCCATCGCATTGAGAGACCTCCAGCAGAACACGTGTAAGCCTGGCAACATACAGCGGCACAAAACAGAAAGAGCGCTCGATCATGAACGGGTAACTGGCGGACAACCATTATCTCTCCTCGGACAACCAAAAATGCAAACACTGGTTGTCGACGGACAACCAGAAAATAATCTAAAATCGGGCATGACACCATACATGTACCCTACTTCCAGTAGGCTTACCGTCAAAATGTGTCACTTTTCACCTGCTATTTTTGTGTATGATAAATTGGCAGACAACATGTACACGTTCATGCCAACAGGCCTAGCATGTGCCAGACACACTGCTCACGGAAAAAAAAAAAAAAAATTTAGTTAGGAACAGTGGGGCCTGTTTGATTGAATACTGCGACCCCTCTTGGGAGGGAATGTGAGCGGCCTGGCCTGTACAAAAAGACAGGGCACATGGCTACTCTAAATCATCCACGCTATTTGTAATAGGTCCTTCTGTTATAAATATTAAAAGAACAATGTCACCGTGTTAGGGGGGTTGGTGCTCAGGACCTACAGGGAGGTGTGTGTGTAGTACAGCATTACATGGAAGCAAATAGCAGAAGGTAATCAAGTTCACTCATTGACAATTTCTCTCACAACCTGGCACGATCTCTCATGTATGTTGGAAAAGATGATCAATGACACTGTACCCCAAATTCCACATGACACATGTACCCCAATCGGAGGAAAACATATCAAGTATGCGGATAATCTTCTGATGCCACTGTTGCTTGACCCAGTGAGTACTCCAGTGGTCAGTACAGTATAGACATCCAAAAAGACCTGATGGCCTGATGGAATGCGCATCCATGAGGCGTCATGTAATTGGGATCTCACAGATCTGGCAGTTGTTGGAGCCCCTTTACAGGCACTAGTGGGGTAACACCTTTCTGCTTGGTGGCAGTTTCCCAACTTATCCATTATTTGAAACTTTGAGCAGACTTATCACAAATGGCCCCTTGGGTTGAACATCATCACCTTGCATGGGTATGCACGAGCGGATGCATACTGAAAAATTTTCTAAGCCAATGCCACACACTCTTTTGTGAAGTACCAATCGATGCATGCATCATGCACCTCCTGTGAGCCCTCCTGTACCTCGTGGTTATTGCTAATTACAGTTCTAATCCATGGATCAAGCATAATGGTCATTTTCCCCATCATTTCAAACCCTGGTAGAATGTCCATAATGGGTGAAGAAAGCTACCAGAGGGAGACCCAGCGACGGGCGCCACGATCTTCAAGTCACATGTACACAGGCCACGTGATAGACGCACGGGGAAGCACAAGCAGGGACCAAACCTCTGGGGTCTTTGGGGCGCAAGACAGGCCAGGCACCTTGGGGTATCTACACGATGCAAACAAGAACAAAATGTACAGCGTAAGTCTGACCGTAGGCTCCCAACGGAATCTGACAGGCCTATACTGTTGGTTAAGAAGTGGTTTATTAATATGCTCGGTTCGCAGACCAGGTCCGGTCCCAAGTGGGGCAAACCAATGCCTTTTCCAAATGTGACCAAACATTGTGCTTGCACTTGGCCTCTGAGCTGGTGAATAAACCGCATTCATGCAAAAGGGCCACTGCATGATTGCAATGCTCAACATGGTTATTATTAAAACAAGGGGTGCGTTCCAGTCATATGTTAGTGTTACATGCTAGATAATACGTCATTAGCATTGGTAAAAAATACGGATCAAGGCTGATCTGGCTACAAAGCCTCATGTGAAACTGACATGCACACCCAGAATCTAACGAGCTAACATCTCAGGAGGACTGACAGTCGGGCCATGCCCCACATATGAAGCAACATCGCAGTGCCTTCCATTGACGTGCATCCGAGTCCTGATAGCAGCAGTCAATAATATGGTAGCGAAGAACCACATAATTAACAAGCTCCCAAAAGAGTTGCATACGTGCTGTTTTCGTTCGAGTCGTCGTGGAAAGATATCTAACACTAAAACGCGACTGAAACGCACCATGGTTCATGGCACTGCCTGTAGATGCTCTGCACTTGCCTCAGCGATTCCGCCCCCCGGTACCATATCCATGACGATAAAAGCGTGTTGCATGTTGTGGGAACACTGCGAGCATTGATTCGTGGAGCTGTGCTCTGTACTTCGCCTCTGAGATTCTGCATTTACCATGTTCAGTCTAATGGAAGTCTAACTTATGATTGGAAGCATCAAGAATGTCATTTATTAAAACATGCTTGGTGGACATATGCTCATCACTAAGCATCTGAGATTCTGTATGTACCGCATTCACTCTAATGGGAGCCCACGAATGGTTACAAACATTCAGGCATACATGTCTATCGAAAATTGCTAGTGGAACAAGTGCTCTGATTCTGCATCTACCTTAAAGGCTTATTCAATTTATAGTGCCCAGAATGTGTATAAAAGTGATACAAAGTGGTTTGAGACACATCGTACAAACAAAATGAACGCAGCAGGGTGCAATAATAATGAAAAACAACCATCTCTGGTATGAAAAGGTGAGATTCCGGGTCATACAGACGACAAAATTTGACAAAGTTTTGTTTCAGATGTTTTCCTCCTATCTCACTGTGCTTCTATTGTGGGACACAGAACCATCCAATAGACCTGAGTGAGTATCCTGTATACGAATCACCTGCTGGCTGTATGGTGAGAAACTGACATCACCACTACAGTGTGTAATGTTCAGTACATGTACTTACCGGAGAACAAAGAGATTTCAGGCGACCTTATATGCACCCCCGAAAAAAAAAAAATGGGCAGTACTAACCAGAGAAACATTATGATTCAGGGCGGACCTGAAAATTATTTCAACACACAAAAATAATAGAATAACAAAATCAACTAGCAGTATACAGCAGCTGTTTGTCCGCTGAATGAAATTCAAGAGAGACTTCGTAGTCACTATGGTGGTGTGAGTGTGTATGTCAAACTTTCTCGTTAGCAGGAATCTTTCGAACGGTAAGTGCAATTGGGACAAAATTTCCACATGAACCGATCTAGAGATTTGGCAACAAAGTCACTATTAAAGTAAGGAGTTCGCCTATATTAGTAATTTATGTTAGGCTCGTGAGCAAGATTATGGATGAACCGTAGGATGCTATGGTTACTGGGTGTGGCACATTAGATGCGGGATATAAGTAGATGAACTGATGGGATTTTCAGCGTAACATATGGTAATTAGGTCGTCTAATGAAACTTGGTGAAAGGGTCTACCTTCAGTCCCAAACCGTGTGACTATGGCTACCTTCAGTCCCAAAACTTTTCAGCAATGATTTGTGGTCAATGGAGGTAATTAAAATTTGTACCTAATTTGGCATATTTATGCGAAATCGGAATTTTCAGAGACCTGGTGGGTACGGTTTACCTTGAGTTCCAAATTATTTTATCATGGCTCAGGGTCACTGGAGGTCATTCAACGTGTCTGATTGGCATAATGTAGGGTAATAAGTTTTCCGGATTTCGTGAAACTTGGTAAATTGCTAAACTTGCCTAATTTGGGCATTTAGTCACACTCCACAAAACTGTTACTGGTTAGAGACATTGTCAATAATCCGTGCTTGCTATTTGAAATAGGTCACTGATTAGTAGGATGTTTCTGTTAGATCTAATACAGAAATGACCCTGGTGGTTGGTTACCTGCTTCAAAATTTTTTCATGGATTCAGGGTCACGGGGTCATTCACGTGTCTGATTTGGCAGAATTTATGCGTCAATAATTTTTCCGGATTTTCGTGAAACTTGTAAATTGCGCGTGCTCGATTGAAATTTGGGGCAATTTTAGTCACATCTCCACAAAACGTTACTGCTTTAGTAGACATTGTCAATAATCATTGCTTTCTATTTGAAATTTGGTCCTGATAGTAGGCTGTTTCTGGTAATACTAATTACCGCCATGTTCATTTGACACATGGAATGCCTTGTAATTGTTTCAGGTGACTAATAGAATATCACTGATCGCCGCAACCCGCCGAGACACGGGGGCGATCGTCTTGTTGACAAATCAGGCATGTATCAGATTTTCTTCGAACTAGTTTCAGGGGAAAAGACATATGATAAAAAAATATAAAACATGAAATCCCAAATTTTAGGGTTCTAGCATGTTTTTGTCGAGTTATTGAAAATTCACTCTTGAGAAGTATAGCATCATAACTGCAGAAGATAGCGGTGTTATGATAAAAAGAGTGAAATCTCACAGTAACCATGACACAAAAAGGAAGTGAATTGTCAAGAAGCCCTGAGGCTGAACTAAGGTTTCTGATCCCAGAAAGACAACCTTGGCTACTGCTTGGACGACTCCCTACATTATTTCACTCTGGTCATTACAAATTGCAAAATATGAGCTTAAAACCAACATGCCCCACAATTTTGAGACTTCTTTGTCCCTCTTTTGTAAATTAAGGTATTCCCTTGTACGGCAGACGTTCTGGGTTCTACCTGCTGAACCCCAAAGACTACATCCCTGGGAACGAAGATGGTGTTCCGCCGGTTCTGAAGAAGAGAAGAGAGGCCGCCCTCATGCTACCTGAAGCGGAGACACAAATAATAATGAAGCTTAGGAAAACATTTTACCCAATGGGACAGATGACCTACACAACATTTTCCATCTCCCGTCCTTAAAAGTCCACTCTAACTCGCCGTTCGGAAGACAGTTTTCTAATTTCATCGGATTTGAAAATCAATTCACAGAATTCCTGGAAGGAGATCTTTTATCAAGCTCAGTTGTCCTCTGTCTCTCTGTTTACCTCTCCGTGGTACCTACCAGTTCTGCATGGAATTATAATTGGTAATTTCTTGAATTGTAATTTTATGATGTAACCATGAACTCTGTTTTTGGTAGCATTTTCTACCTCCGGTTGTACCAGAACTTGTGAATGGAAAGTGTGTAATATAAATATTGAAAGCTACCGTTTACTCTGCCCTCTCTCTTAAACAGCTATTTGGCAACTTAGGAATGTTTGGTAATTACTTAGTTGACTAAAATGGGGTTTACTGTTGCATCTAAGCCAGGATATTTCCCTCACTACTTCACTTGGCAGACATTGACGATGACATTGCTGTGGTGTAAAAATCCATACCGATTTGGCACTGGCTATCAAGATATTTGAACTGTCCGTTTGTCCTGCGTTGGAAAATGTGAATTTGGTGGAAAAAGCATATCATTTGCTAAGACACAGTGGTGCTCTTGCCCAACCCATCCTGCCTTGATGTGAATCTACTTAATTTTTTTCTTCGTGATTTGGATTTCTGTTCCAATTTCATGTATTATTGATGGCCTGTATGATGGTCAGGGGTGGGCATTGCATGCTGGCGGACCATTAATTGCCCACTTTTTGAGAAGTTCCACCCATGGAATGTTTTTTTTCACTTGTACACATGTGAGTGGAGGTAGCCTAAGTGTTTATTATTGGCCCGTTGTATCCAGGCCATTTTGTTGAACCTCGGTCCTGGTCGACTGCGCGCTATTTAGAGAAGTTTACTTTTTGCTGTAGGAGAATAGGAAAGAATACACGGCATCGTCACAAGATTGTTTCGCTTAGTCTGCATTTCTGCGTCTTCGATAGCTCAAATTTATTGGCATGAGCCCCTATGGTAGATAGACTGTACTACGCGTTGGTCATTGCATGACGCCGCTCAAACCCTGACCACTGGACCGTCAAGTGTTGGTCTGTCAACTCTAGAATGACTCACATGTGCGTCAATCTCTAATTTCATTCACAATGCTGGCGCTGGGCTTTTATCATTTCACTCACAAGAGAGTAATTTACGCTGGCCAGTGGTGGGTCATTCTGATCGACCTGTGGAGTCATCCGGTGACTGAGGGGTTGACAATTGACAAGAATTGCATGACTCACTCAACGCTTTGACAATGACTCCCCATGGTCCTGGGGTTTGGGCAACTTTGGGGGCACATCATACAATCGACAACTAACCATAATGAGTGAGTGGTCAAAGCACCGGCCTCCTTAAAGGGCAAGTCACCGCCCTAAATAATTTAATGTCATATGATTGTGCATTGAAACGCATGCCAATCAAACTCGTTCTGCAAATTGGCAACATTTGATAACGTCATCTCTACACATTTGTGGAGAAAAGGTTGAGAATAGTCTTAAACTTTTCCCATAATTGGTAGATATCACATAATAAAAAGGTTGCTAGTTTGGGCCCAAGTTCCCCATAATTATATGGAATTCGAGGGAGCCGATCTCCCAACCGAACATGCCATAACCTGGAACAAAGTGAGATTTTGAATGATTTTCCATTCTCTTTGACATTATAACACAAAAAGTGTGTTAATTCGATTGGACTTGCCTTTAACTATAATAAGTGAGGTGCCACCTACAATTTTGATTGAAACTCTATGAGAGCAGCATGATTTGAAAGAAATTTAGTCCTGCAATTACTGGAGAAGGCCTTTCCCTGCTGTGGAAGGGCATTGAATTATTTTCAATCAAGAAACATTTACTGCATGTCGATGCATTTATATTCATATCATAGATAGTTCTTTGAATGTAGAGACCGGGGTGGGAATGTTGACATCAGTTTCAGTGAGCATGATGACCTAATTGTTAAAGTATTGAGATTGTAATACAGAGGTTATGGATCCATTCAATGTGGTACCCTGGGGCAAGTTACCCTCTTCACCCAGTCTCCAATTAGGAACCTGTGGAGGTAACGAATAATGGCATCGTAGCATATAACCACAGTATAGTGATCAGAAGTGAATGTGCACCTAGGGGTGCCGCATGGTCCTAATCCATCAGGTTACACTGTTGATCAGGGTAGTTTACGCTGAATCACATTCAGCCTCCGAGGAGATGCACTGTAGAAGAATGTTAAATCGTCAATTTGTCATGTAGATTCCACTGACTGTTGTTGCCGTTCACTATTGAGGATGGTGGCTACTCTTAGAAGGGGACTCTTTTGTTCCTCTTTTGGAAAGGGGAGGAACGGTGTTGCTTCTTTCAGTTCTTGGCAAAGTCTTTGCAGGGATTATCTCAAGAAGGATTCCTCGCCAGCTGTTCGTTCAATCAGCACCATGAGCAGTTGGGTTTCACTTTCAAGAAGTGGATCGCATCGGGTTCTCTGTTTTTCGGTCATGAGGCGGCTATGGGCTTTTCTCTTCGATATCGACATCTGTGATCCATTGACTTGGCAATAATAATACAAAGTTCTTATATAGCGCTTTACCACGGAAGTGCTCAAAGTGCTTGACAGACCTCTAACCCCATCATAGGAACCATTCACCGACGCACTCAACACATCAGAGCCAATTGTGTTCTGATACCTCACGGTCCCCAGAGTGGCTCTTCAGCGAATCTTAGAGCAACGACCCATGCCAGTCTAGTGGAAACCTGATATCCCTCTGTCCCTGTAACTGAAGAGTGCGTAACATGTTGACTGGGTGGTGTCTTCTGTTTCTTCTGTTGTCTCAGTCACGAGAGCTCATCGTCATGACGCTAAACGTTAGGACATCATACCTGTGTCCATGGACTTAGGCTGATATCTCTTTCATTGGTGGGCACATTTGTGGCACTTTGCGCTGTTGTTTTAAGTTTGAACCCAGTTTGTCGGTGAGAAACATAAGTTACTGAGTCATTTGACTTCCCCTGCTGTGTCATTTGTGTTTCGAGCGAGCTGGAAGTTAGTAAAACCGTAATAGCCTCCCGATGGGTTACTAGAGCGAATTTCTTTTTTGTCTCGCCGGAACAAATTCAGAGAGAAACTTACCGATCACTCTGAGTGTGTGTTGTGTGCGTGAGCATGTGTGTGTGTGAGCATAGATGTTTCCAGAGTCATTGGTCTACTTCTGCAGTGTCATTGGTAGAACCTTTATAGAGCGAGTCTGTAGCGGTCATGATATTCATGTGAAAGAATCAAATTTGATTGTGCTTCCAGCCTTTCTGAATATATCAAGACTGGACTCTTTTGATTCACTGGCGAAGTTAGCGGATTCTAATGCAGTCATGGAAGTATGTGGGAGTGTAGCCTGCTAGTAAACACGATAACACGAATGACTGGACCCCACCTGGATGGATCACGCTCATACACGCTGACGTGCTGCTTCTTAATTGATGAAGCAATATGCAACGAAAAAACAACTGGGCTGGGGGTCGTTATCAGCCGTATGGAAGGTTTCCTGACGTGAGTTGCCGTTTGTGCCTTAGACGAGCCCACATTCGGAGACATGTAAAATTTTGACAGAAAATTTGAACGGAAACAAATCCGAAAATCTCGATGTTAATTTTTCCACACAGACCCCGAAAAAAATGCACACATTTTCCACTACAGTGATGTTCAAGCGAAAGATGTCCAAGAATGCGGGCTGAGAGTGGCGCCAGCAGGGGGGCAAATGGGGCCATGCCCCTCCCGTGGGATTTTTTTCCGCATTTCGCGTCGGGAAATGCCCGAGGGGGTATGCTAAAATTTACACACCCCGACGAGGGCCATTACCCCGAAGTATCACGTTCTGCAAACTTTCTTCATAGTGAAAAATCCTATATTGAAGTGTAAAAATCTACTCGACGCGGCTTTCGCGCGCCCGTATCTTTTAGAGCCTATTACTTACCAGGCATTCCAAGTTAAAGATCAGCGTATCCTCCCGCCTATCTTCCAAACCAGAACAAATCTTCATGAATATCTTCGAAATGTCCCTGGAAGAGTTTATTGTTACAATCTGTTGGGGAGCCTAGTGGGTGAACGTCTGCCCGAAGAGTCCTATAAACCGCGAGTTTGGCCTGACACTTGAAGAAGAACTTCCAATAAAGCGATTGCAAAATGTGTTAATTGTGTGCTCTCACTGCACTTTCCCAGTGCATGGCAGCATAGACCTACTACATTTCTGTGCAGCTTATCGCGAATAATACCCGCTTTGCTCGGTGGAGGAAATTTGCAGCATATTCTACTCAGAGCGACTGATTGGCTTGGATGTCACTGAGAGTAACAATGGCTCTTTGCAATGTGTTTTGTTTTTTTCCTGGATGAAAAAATCTAAAAATTAAAACTAAAAATGCAGTTTTGACATATGAGGGTAGGAATGAGGTTCCGAATCTTTGATATGTCTTGGACCACCCCCAGGGGAACTTGGACCCCCCCCCCCCAGAGGGGAACTTGGACCCGTCGGATTTCTGGCGCCACGACTGATGCGGGCAACCTCTAACCCATTGGAAGGGTCCTCTATGAGCAGCGGAATACCTGCAAAAATCAGAGGTCTGAAGGCCACGATGAAGAATTGTAAGTAATAACCATTAATCCGTTTTTGGAAATTTTTTGCAAATTTCAGTGATGTTGCTCACTGCCATAAGGACGGGAAGTGCCGTTCCTTGCTATTTGGGGTTCGGGGTCTTAAAAACGATTTTTTTCTTGAAGGCTACGCGCCAACCGATGGTGGCGCTTGGCTTAAATGGTACTAACCACATCTGCCCCCTAATCTTTAAAAAACGAATCGCCCGCCCTGATTATGACGACACTGTCTCAGGTAAGCAAATCTAAGGTATTATGTTTTCAAATTCGGACACGTTTTGGGACATGTATATAGCCTATGTATGGATGGGCTGATGGACAATGTAACTTGCGATATGAAGAAGCTAGGAGGAATGGATGAAGAGGATGCATGGTAGCTATATGGCTTGCATCATCGCGACTCATCGATTCTGTCTTGACATTTATGTAGATTGATTATTGTACCTCAATTGGAATTGCAGACATGGATAATCGTATTTCCAGACCGGTTAAATGCAGTGAAAACAACCCGGCAAGTGGCCTTTCCGGCCATGTGGAAGGGTATTAAATGCGAAATTTCAGAGGTTACGCTACGCGCGGCAACAAATATGTCGCTCCGCTTAAATAGTGTCCGTACCAGTCACCCCCCCCCCCCCCCCAAGCCTGAAACAAACTCTACGCCCCTGAATGGATGCCTGTTCCACTCTAGTGTGAAGTAGTCCGTGTCTGCGACTATCGCGGACTAGTGAATAGTGGATAATAATATTCTGAAACCTCCGCAATGATGGGCCGAGGACGGAACTTGCACTTGATATAGATCGTGTCCCGACATCCGGGTGGATGATTATTTGGAATCAGAAAGAAGGTGGTCCGTGGTACCGTGAGTACTCAAGATATGATTCGACAATGCGGACGCTAGCGTGTCAGGCAGTGTCCTAATATGTTTCAGAGTTATGACCATATCTCCATATTTTTCTATCCAACTATCCAAACTATCACCAACCAGATCGTTTTCCTGTGCCTGTCCGCTCTTTGCCATGTTCGATCGAAATAAATCGGTGCGGGCTTTTTCGTTATACAATGATATTTGCAAATAATTGGAGATTGGAACGACTAAATTCTCAGTGTTCGTTGAGACAGCATTTATTTACGCTGCCTATAACCACTACTTGCGGTGTTTCAGATCTTCGATAGAATTCCACCTTCTAAAATGGACTTGGTATCAATGGCTTGAATGACGCAACTCGCGGTTTCTGCGGATTACAACAATTTTGAAATTCAAATGGGCAACTACCCCTCTCTACAAAAAGCCACTCTGCTGCTAAACTGTCATTAAGAAAAATTTGACGAAATGCTAGCCGAGCGAAACCTTAGGTTAACACAAAGATGCCACCAATTTTGTAATCCTGCAGTTTTCTTCTTTGATTCAGACAATCCTTCATTTTAGCACTTCTTGATTCCTTGTTTTGCGTGAATGTGACACCTGGCCTGTCGAACACAATACATCGACCCCCCTGGATGGACCAATCTGTTTGGTTGGTATGGTTGGGGAGTACATAATTCCTATTGTTTTTTGGAGGTCAATAGAGGTTTGAAGCCTGAAAACCTTGTGAGGTCCAAATGCTCTGTCCGATCGAGCTTAAATTCCATCAGGTCAAGTCATCTAAGGTCAACAAAGTATGAGAAACTTGTTGAACAACACAAGTCCAGAATGCTCATGATCAAGGAGTCACTAAGCCTCATGGCGATAATACGACTGGTGACGTAACTTCGACCGGACTCATTTTACTTTTCACACGCATTCGACCTACTGTACCTTGTGACCTTCAGAGTCATTGTTTTGTTAGGATTGAATTTCTTGTTGAAACAAATCACAAAGTTAATTATACTGACGTACTACGCAATCCTATAATACCTTTATGAACCCTCTTTTAAAAGGTTGAAACCATCTAATTCACTGAAATGTATATTGAATTTGACGCTGCGATGAACGATTTGTGTATGCTGTATTGGAGAGCTTCGTTTGTTCAGGCGAGTCATAGGATTAGTGAATTAACTTTGACCCCTAACGTTTGGTCCTTTCATTTTTCTTGACCAATAGGTTAACTAGGCAACGTGGCCAGAATTCCATCTTGGGGCTGACCGAGGCCTGTGGCATTGAAAGGGGGCTCAGGTTTGTTGGTGTTTGATTTCACTGTTCGATAACTGTGCATTTACTCCGTCGAGTCAATGGGGTGGCTGTAGTTTGGAATTGGTGTGCATTTGTGAGATACCAATTGGTGTAATCTGGCAATTCGGGCAAACATTCATGGATTTGGGACTGCCAAGGCGAATACAGGTAAGCGGTCGCCATTAGTATATCCCTACACGGAGATTTCTTCTAACCGTTTCAAAAATAGTGCCTAACAACTTTTTGAACCCATTTTTCTGTTTCTTAAAATAGATCCGATAGGTTGTTTTTGCCTGCCGGTGAAGGGCATATTTGAAAGTACAAATGGTGGGAATTTGGTGGGAATCCAGTTATATTCCAAACAATTTGACCCTTAACAGGAGAATTGGACCAAAACTGGTGTTCGGACAGATTACGGTCGATGAAAGTCATACCGCCAACTTCAGCTCCTCTTGCTGAAAAAGTAATCAGTCCAACCTATGGTCCTTGTAAGTGCCATTGATGATCCAACTTCTCTCTCTGCTTTCAAATAAAACGCGGCCATGGGCCTCCAGTAAGGGCACACAAGGATCAGGGACCGCTAAACTGGAGGCAATTTAGTGTATAAGTCACTGGGAATCTAATGGAGGTCCTCACCCTGAATGTGGCGGATCCCTAATCATGGATGCATCTTTTTTGAGATTCCCAATGGGCCAGTTTGCTGCTACCGAATAAGCGCCAATCATCGATCGGCTGGCGTGAAGAGTCCAGAAACTCTGCCCTCCGACACTTGGGAATGGAGAATAAAAACTTTCATCAGGCATTTCGAAGCACCTTCATTCCGGTCTGAGAACGATACGCCCCGCATCCGAAATAGCCTGCAATCTTTTACGGAGTGCTCGGACAACGGAGGAGCGTGACCACTCTTAATTCGACCTGCGGGAATCGGTTGGGATTCGGTTGAGCGTGACTGGGTGACAGTCACGCCCACAGCGATGTCAGTTCTCCGGGAAAGCTAAGACACCCTTGCTTGTTCGCTCGGGTCCCAACGTGCTCGGCCTTCCCCACCCCCCCCCCTCCCACCCCCCCCCTTTTTTTACTCCCTCCTCCCCCTCTTCGACTCAGTGATCATGACAAATCTGACATCCGAACTTCTCACTCAGAGGAGGGAGGGCTCAATACGAAGAACAAAGAAACCCTCGTCCACACATTTCTCGGGAACTATTACAGAGTTCGTGAAATCGGTGAGTTGCATGCACTTATGGAGGCTGATCGTGTCACAGAATGTTAGACGCACTGTCTAATCTGATAGGACTCTGAAGAGTAACCCTAACTCTGTTTTCCTGAATCTGATGATTCTTTCTAACATTCTGTGGCATAGCCACCGCTGTATAAGACTCAATAAATTAACCGAGTGGGGCCAGTGAGAGCGATTAAATGTTGGTCAACATAATTAGGAAGTGCCCACGATAATGACATAACATCTTGGTATGCCGGTACTATAACTATAACTGTGTTTGTATTCGTTGTAGATGCGATAGGCTTATACTGGTACATATGACTCGTGGGGCATTCCGTGACTGCCTTTCAGTATTTCCTCAGGCTCTACCTCTCTGATGTAGCATTCACATTGTCGACAAGCAACAAATTTTGATCAGCCTGGACCTTGCAGCGTTATAGCTACTCGTTAGCCTACATTTTTTGTTAGCTAGGTACGTAGTTTTTCCCTTTCATATGTTCTTTTTCCTTAAATGACAATCAAGAGAAAAAAAATATTTAGGAATTAATAGTAAGGAGTAATATTAGGAAAATAACCTAGTTCCGATTAATTTCGGTAAGCATAATTTTCTCAGTCACTCCGTGATTCACTCAAATTGGCTCGAGATTGACCGTATTTCTTCGATTTAATGCTCGTGATTTGAACATGGACGGGGGATGGGGATGTATACCCCCCACAACACACACATTTTGGCGATGCTCGCCTCGCTTTTATCATTTTCACACAGTAATGTCTGGTTGGAAGGCCCATCATCCCGCACCACAGTTTCACAGGATGTCCCCACTGTTTTTAGGCCAGCTATTGAAGGTCAGAATAAACACCGCCAATTGAATCATGGTATCTTGTAACGGAATTGAAATGATATCAACGTAAAGCTGCATGATCGTTATTGCAAACGAGCATTGAAAAGGTTTCGTACTTTCAAACCGAGCGTTTCAGGCAAAATCATACGTGTACGGGACGAATGAACGTATATATTGTGGGGGCAGAGAATGTTTGCCTGATACCAAAGACGTACCCAACTTACTGGCAAACGGAACATTATCTTACCCAGTAGCCTATACACACGTTTTGTAGCATTCCTTAAACAACTAGAGCACCAATGGCGCTGTAGCTCAAACCGCACAAATGTACAACGACAATGAAAATGATGTGTTAATTGTTCAAGATCTTGGCACCAAGAGGCAGTTTCAAAACATTCCTATTGTTCCCCTGCAACAACCTTTGACCTTGATCTTTCTATGGCCAAAACTTTCAGCAGGGGGGTGAGTAAACATTGTTACTCAATTTGGTCACCTCCATCAAAGAATGAACCATTAGAGAGAAAAACGCAATTTCACTAGTGGCCTATTGTGCCCCCTTCAATGACCTTTGACTTTTCTTGATCTTCACAGGGTGAAAATGTCCCGATTGTTGTTTTGAATTTGGGTCCAGTTTGGTCAACATCCATCAAAGAATACTGTTTTGCTTTTTTTCATCAGATAGCACTATATGAGTTGCATCTAAAATCTGCGAGCAAGCTGAAAAGAGCCCCTCCAGAGAACCTTATGACATTGTTTCAAAACAATTAGCGCGATCCTAAACACCTGGCGCTGCAGGCAAATGCGTATACGATAATTGGCCAAGATTGCCTAAATTAGTTCACAACTGATTACGAACTGGACATTTTTAGATGTGATATTTTCTTTGGTCTTTGAATTACCTGAGCCTTTTGGCCACTGGTCAGTAACTATGTGTACAAAGGTTTTTAGTTCAAATCACAATGTCACATAATGTGACCTCCAGTGACTATGATGAACCTGGCATCGTTTTGGCCATTTCCCCCATCTTCTGATTAGTTATTAATATGTTCACAGTATATTTCTAACATGTCACCATTGGACTAATTTTGATATGTACTCAGCACACCTCACCGCAATCGCAATTTACCCAAACTCATTAATTCTGACCCCCCTCTACACCTGTAGGCTGCAAAAATGAAATGAAGCACACTTGTAAGCTGTAACTGCCTGCCTCAATTGCCTAGTGTGCAAACTTGTACAGCAGCCAACACTTTTAGATAGTGATGACAGATCCCTCCCTGGGTTTCCACTCAGGGCTACCGTGCAGAGCCACATAATGAGAAGGTGCAGGATGACCAGATATGCATCCCTCTGCCAAGAGCATTCTTGCAAGGAAAATAACGAACTAGAACTAGAGTGAGGTGAGTGGTTGCCGAGATGAAGGGCTTTGCAATGGTCATCAAGACTGTTGTTGTTAACAATTGGGGTGATTAATGATTAATGGGGTATAAATAAGCCAGTTGGAGTTACAGTTAAATGAGATGATAATGAAGGAAGAGATGGAACATGACAGCTTAAAGTGGACCGGCACAGGTGGATCTTTCGAAACTCCCCACCAAAAAAAGGCCAACACAACACTTCCAGAGTTCCACCATGTTTGTCACCAATAACATCCCGAAACATGGGTATGATTGGCGCTTTTTCAAATATGGTGACCAGTTTAAAATAACCACATAACGATATTGTATGGGGGAATATTGTCTATTCCCCTGAAGCATTTTGCATAATAATTCCAATAATGGGCCCAGGGCCCAACACGGGCCTTGGGCCAAAAATCCATGGGCACCTGAAAGTACAGTAATAGACATCATTGTGGACCGAAACATCAGCACAAGGCGACACAAAAGTTGTAGGAGATACAAAGGATTGTAAAAGTATTTCATATAATGTGCCTAGGGGGCCAATTGATGTACACCCACAATGGCCTCTACCCCTACTACCTAAGGACCATTACCTGTAACCTTTGAATAATTAATTGAATCTTGTGGAAGTACCATGTGTGGAAAATTTCATAAAATGGCCCTCGGCCCCAGTGGGACCTTTTGACAAAAGATGATTTGAATCCCCAAAGGTAACGCTGTTTGACCATCATTATAATGAAGTGTCAAGAGAAGGAGCATTTTGCATCATTCTACATGAGGGCCCCCTGGTCCACACTGGGCCTTGGGTCCTCAAACCTCTATGACACCCTGGGTATGGCTATAACCGTCATTATGAGAACATCAGCACTCTGCAAACAAATTTGTAGAAGCTACACAATTTTGTCAGTCTTTCAATATAATGGGCCCTAGGGCTCAAAGTGGCCCTGGGCCCAAAATTCCTGAATACCCCCAATGGTCCTCTAATCAAGGACCATTACATGTAACTTTGAAGAAAATCAATTGCAGCTTGTGGGAGGAGATGCATTTCAAGTACCATTGTGTGAAATTTCATAAAATGGGCTCTCGGGCCAATGGTACCTTGGACCAAAAATTCCTGAAATTTCCTGAGCATAGCTGGTTTGAGCTAAAAAATCCTGAACACCCCAGATGAACACCCCAGATGGGGACACTGTGCACCAAGACTTGTAAGAGGAGCATTTTGCATAATTCCACATGATGGACCCTTGGGCCCACACTGGGCCTTGGGTCCCAAATTCCTGGGCACCTGAAAGGTATGGCTATTAGACCCCATGTGACCGAACATCAGCACTGTGCACCACAATTTGTAGGAGGAGATACATTTTGAAATTTTAACACAATGGCCTATATTGCCCCTTTAATAACCTTTGACCTTGACCTTTACAAGGTCAAACATGTCCCATGGGTCAAGGAATATTTGCTGTCCAAGTTTGGTCGACATCCATCACAGAATGGCTGTTTTGGGAGCCAAAAAGGCAATTGTTAACACACTGGATAGATAGATAGATAGATAGATAGATGATAGATAGATAGATTAGATAGATAGATAGATAGATAGATAGATAGATAGATAGATTAGATAGATAGATAGATAGATAGATAGATAGATTAGATAGATAGATAGATAGATAGATAGATGATAGATAGATAGATAGATAGATAGAGTGAAATGCAGATTCCAATAGCTCAACCCACATAGCTGGTTTGAGCTAAAAAATCCTGAACACCCCGAAGGTACGGCTGACAGACCATAATTATGACCGAACATCAGCACTGTGCACCACAATTTGTAGGAGGAGATACATTTTGAAATTTTAACACAATGGCCTATATTGCCCCTTTAATAACCTTTGACCTTGACCTTTACAAGGTCAAACATGTCCCATGGGTCAAGGAATATTGTGTCCAGTTTGGTCGACATCCATCACAGAATGGCTGTTTTGGGAGCCAAAAAGGCAATTGTTAACACACTGGATAGATAGATAGATGATAGATAGATAGATAGATGATAGATAGATAGATAGATAGATAGATAGATAGATAGATAGATAGATAGAATGAATGTTCCCAATGGATTATGGTGAGTTAGGCTATACGCCCCTCAAATGGCGCCGAACGAAACTTCTAGCCTAGGTGCTATATATAAATACGGGATATCCTGTATATACGAATAAACGTATAAAACGAAATGATATTCTGTGGTCTGTGCGCTTCACAGCGGAAATGGAAAGAAAGCGAACACAAACATAATATAGTTCAGTTTTAGTTTTAGTTTTGTTCAGTGAACAAGGGTCATAAGGACAAAATCCTCATGAGAGACCCTGACGCCACAAATCCCCAGGAGACGAAAAACCAAATGCTACAGAAATTCGCCCACACTTCTGAAAATAAATCAGACTAGTTCTTTTTGAGCGCAATTCACCTATCAGACAGAACAAGATCCCAGGAAGGCTATTCCACCATTAATAATCTCTTCTGCGAGAAGAAATATTTCCGAATGTCCATATCGGATATGTGTAAACTGAACGGTTGTACTGGTAAGCTGTGGATAGATAGTCCGCACCCTGAGGATATGTATCTATAATAGGTCAATGCTAGGATACCATAGAGGCCGATGTGGTGTGAGGTATGTGAAAATCAACAAATTTTGGAGGGAGTTGATAGTCCAGGAAATTGCTATTAATGTCAGAGGGCCAAGTCTCAGTGGACTCATGAATAAGACCTTTAAATTGCCTCCTTCTGACGATACTCTCCATATTTAAAATAAACTTTTTGCCCTGATGCCGGCATTTTTGTCGCATCAGGGAAATAGAGTACCGCGCCTAGCTATTATCACTCGTTAGTGTTCAGTTCTCGTTATATTCCTTGCATGTATCCCGACAGCATGCAGTTCAAAGCATGTCTGAAATTCCGAATCTACCAGTCCTGAATCATGTGTTACATAGCTTTTAGCTATCGCTACTATATGTGAACTTGTGCAAGCGTAGTAGGTTCACTTATAAACTAAATATAGTTCAACTTAACAGTAACAATTGTCCCTCACTAACGTTAAGTATGGATACACTAAAACGCATGGCCGTAAGTGTCCTCTAATATATAGCCGATCATTTAATAACGACAATATTCCTGTGCACGGTAACAGTTCATGTGATTATAATGATATGGAGGCAAAGGTCATGGCAGTACCTGGACGTTCGCCATTGGTAACTAACATTCAGCACGATCTTTCACTTTCAAAATAACACCCTCTACAAAACTAACACATGCATCTCCAGAACTTTGCGAATTTCCTTTCATACTCATGCAACAATAATATAGTATAAAACATGGGGAAATTGGTTGCGTTTGAAATGGCCGTAAGATACACCGTATGGGGAGAATCCCATCTGTCTCAGAGGCTGGCTTCAATTGAAACGGCCATAATAATATAATATATAAATTACTTCAAAGAGTACGTGTCTCGTTGGCATAATATACTCGTTATAGATGTCGTACTTTTGTACATTGGATTGGGTGAATAGCAGCCGAGGTTATATTCATGACGGTTGCTAGCTCAATGCTCTATCAGGAAATAGTGATAAATGAGAATCCATTTCGCTCACAGAAACGATCCCAGAGTTCCACTGAATCTGAAGACATAATGGGCGACCAACCGACAGCGGATCCGGAACCGACACTCTCTATGTCATGCTTCAACTGGCTGTATCTTCGTTTACCGTCGCGTTGTTGTGGATAGTGCGATTTTCCCTATCTTCTCACGGAATTGTAACCGTGTCGTTCGAAAAACACCCTGGAGCCGGTATCAATCATCCTCGAAGTCTCGGTGTGTTCGGGTGCTGATCGAGTCGCGATTTTTTCCAAATCCTCACGGATTCATCCTTTCCACTTCGGTATGTGAACAAAAAGGGGCGCCCAAAATTCGACATTGACATTCTGATGGGTGGCAACACGGTCTGCTTGTCTTTGCTTGGGCAACACACGGGGCTCTCAATAGTCGCCCGCGCCACAATATCCCCCGCCTTAACGCGGTCCGTAGCCGCAGAGGGGATCATTGCGTCTTCGTTGGCTTTCGCGGTAACGTACAACCCAACTCGTACGGTGGCGATCAACTACACGACGAAGTTCACGTCCTTATCAGCGTTACAGCGCTTGCCATCGCCTTCTCTACGGTCGCCGAACTCTTCTGTGGAGACTCCAACACACACTCGTTGTTCATTACGAAGACCTTCTCCATGATGATATTCGTGACGTTGGTGGGATACAGCGGTTTACTTGTAATCCACTGATGGCGTCCCGTGGGAGCCGGATTTTGCCGTTAATCTCATGTTCATAAAGTCGTCGTTCATTTGGCACGCCATTGTCGATATGTTGCTTGTTTATCAATACTCAGCCATAAACAGTTACTCTCAGTGCATTACGACCTGCCAATTATAACCTAATTCCGAACCTGAAGAGTCTAAACACTACGAATGATGAAACTCTACATTAAAGGCCGGCCGGACATACGATTTTTAGCGTTCTGCTGCTCTGGCTGTCACCACTTTTCAGATTTGCGGGCTGGAACGAAGAAAAAGCGGCTCTGTGGTGGTAAATGGCCTGAATAATAGTACAACCAACCATTTTTCGATATCTGTTTTTCTAGCACACTACTTCCTAAGTGATGTCATATCAGAAAACGTTAGGGGAATTGTCAGGACGCTCACAGATAAATGAGAATATGTGATTATTAAAACGCAGAGAGAGCTATTCCACATCAGGTTGGCTGACAAATAACGATCGGGTCTTTCATCATTACTGCAGGGTTTTTAAGCCGTATAAGAGAAGAACATTGTCTTGTCTCTCAATCTCGGCCATATACCGAGAAAATCGGATCGCAGCTCGCTTCGATACGTTGTAGTGTGATCTTCAGAGGGGTCGCCTTGCATGAACTCGCTGTTAACAGCGGTAGGCCTACCTAAGTCTGAAAGCTCTTTCAACATGTCGTTTCCACCTGAACTCAACTTCACGTCCTCGTCAGCTGTTCGTGTTCACTACCATCATGACCATTGACCCCAATGGCGATGGTGAGAATATTTTTTTTTCCAATGATTCTTTGAGGCAACTTGGGATGGGTTTGGGGAGGGGGGGGGGTCGAAGAAGATGGCGGGAAGGGGGTGACAGCAAGACACCTCCCTCATAAGTTGAGGATGCTCCCATCGACTCCGATTTTACCTTTTCGATTGGACATGAAATGGCGCCATATGTCTGTTAACCGTTTCTTACGCTTATGTTAGTCTGAACACAACGCCACCACGACACCCTATATATCTGAAGACAAAAAAATCGGTATGCAAAGTATAAGAAGTCGCTTTGGGGATATCACCGTAGCAATGTCCTTGGAACTGCTTGTATCGATTAACTTTGAAGACAATATTTTATTCGACGGAATGGGACCATGGGAGTCGCTGATGTTTGGTGCAACTGGTTAATTTTAATAATGTTGACAGGTTCTTCCAGAAACCCTAATACTGTCAATGGTACAGCGCCAATGTGGTTGTACGTTCGTTTGATGATTTTGCCAATCGGCTAACGCTTTGTTATCGCAGTTGCCATTACGACCTAATATATACAGTGCGCGTTCTTCTTGCCTGTCGACGGCGATTATCACAGGCTTATCATGCTGTTAGTACACCCCAGCCCACATAACCAGTCATCTCATTGGTGTAAGCACGTCAGCGGCGTACGCAGGGCGTTCCGACCCCCTCTCCCTTTCTCCAAATGACCCAAGGAATTTTTAAAAAGCATCTCTTCAGTAGACGTTTTACAGCTCTTGTTCATCGAATATTACTACAACATGTGTTCACAAATTGCATTTTATTGCCAACAGGGCGGCAGGGTTATAACTGATGGCGCACTTTCCTAAGTCCCGACCTGAACCCTCTCCCTCCCACCTAGACAAATCTCTCGTACGCCAATGACGCTCGTCCCCTAGGTCGGGTTAGCTTAGTTGGCAGAGCTCTGCAATGAGAATCGGAATGTCGGAGTTGAACGTAATAAATCGCTCAGCTTTTGTGCGGGGTTAAATTAGTGCCACATACATTGATGATAGGGGGATGCCGTCAGAAACTCAGAAAACCATTCGGTATGCGGATGCGGAAAAATCATAGGACGCAGCAGCAGCTAATTTAATTGGCTTCATAATGAAGATACTCCGTATAATCCGTTTGCCATGATGCGACATGCGACATTAATGCCGCGTCCGTACATCGAGTAATTTTGCCTAATCAGAGTTCGTTTAATTCCATCTGGATCGTACGCCTCTTGTGAACCTGTAGCTATTCCTGAAAACGCTTTCCGCAGCCGTACCCGCAACGCAAAACCGTGCCTCACGCGGGTCAATCAATTTTAGGGTCCTGACGCAATCCGCACCCGATCCTAGGCTAGGATCACATGGACGAGAGATTACACACAGCACTAACGTGGAAAGTGCCTGAAATGCAGAATTAAGAGACGGGAGTCCAAATAGCAGAGACACGCCATCCGAATTGATTCTTTCTAAAGCAAGTTCATACACATGTACATAGGCTGCTCATGAATAACGGCCTTACCGGAGTAACGATCTTTCTTTTTCCAATAGTTTTTTGCTTTGCCTGACAATCATCTTTCTCGCAGAAATGAGATTTTCTACTTCATTCTGCACACGCACCTATATGGCATAACATCCCAAATGAGTGACAGCAGGTTGAGATCTCCCCCCCCCCCCCCAACCTACCTCGATATAATTTGAGCATAGTCGATAAAAGGGCGAGGCATTTCGATGCCTCATCCACGATCGATATGGCCAGGGTTCCGTGCATAAACCTATTTGGTTCCCTGAACTCAAATAATATCAAATGAAAACCTCCAACGTACGTGTGAAGCACTCGGACGGATATATTATCGGGAAAATTATTCTGTTTACTTGTGAACTGAGCAATATCCTAATTAAGAGCTGCACTTCCAGCAAATTGATACCAGCTATTTTGTTTTTATTTCTACCAACTGTTATCGGTGGAATAGTTGTAACATAACTATTTCGTCTCGGATGGCGGCTGTGTCGAATTTGATCAGCAGGTTGACTCCACGACGAGGAAGACACCTGCAAACCGCATGGCGACCACGATTTCCTTTGGATTTGTGTGAACCTAACGGATGATAAGGCAAGGCGAGAACGTTTTCACTGCGGTGTCGCTGCGGTTCTTCAAATGTACCCTGACTGCTATTTTTTTTCCATAGGAGCAGAGGCGGGTGCGACATGGCACCATTATTTTGCCTGAGCACAAACGTGGAAAGTTTGTGGATAAGCTCGGCGAATGGTTCGGTACAGAAGTTTTCATAGCGGCTAAAACTCATCCACGCTTAGCGACTCCATGGAATATTAACCTGTTAGGAACACTTGAGCGTCAATATACATGAGTTGTAATATTAGTGGCCTCCACGTACGTCACCATGTAGTATTACGACCTCTGAAACACATCCAAACGGCGACTCCACATTCAAGTTGCATCAATTCCGCAACGCGCTTTGAGTATCGTTCAATTTCGTGAACAATATCCCCTGCAATTAACAGTTGTTTAACAAAACGAGGATATATTATGCGGGGAACTTGACCGTAGCCTGTTGAAACAGGCGTTTGACCTTGTTCACCTCGTTCAGCCTAATTCACTCATATGTGATAGAGGATGACCCTTTAACCAATCGGTGATTTCCCTAAACAACCGCCTATGCGACTTCGTTCCGCTCGCTATCGAATGAATACGGGCTCGGGACTATGTGGGCGGTCAACGTTCGATGCGCAATCGAAGATTATCTCTTCCACTAATTACACAAACCTGGCCAAGCCGACTGGAAATTACTCTATTGATCGGATCTAGAATTGTTTAGACAACCCAACCCTAGAATTGTTTAGACAACCTCCAACCGAGTTTGGGCATACGTTAGATGGATATTCTTTTTTAATTTCCTTTTCGAAGGACTCGTATTTCACTGAACTCGTGCGCGGTAGCCAAACAGCCGCAATCCGCCTGCGTCATAGCTACACCGTGGGCTCATTTTAGGCTTCAAATGCATCATTCTTCGATAAATTCTTATTTTCGGTAGTGTGAAAGGTTATTAAAAGTCTTCTTAAAAACCGACCAAATATGGGGCGATTTTTCGCGGAGATCTATTCAGGGTTGTTCCCATCCATATCAGTGCCCGTGTGCTACTGATGACTGACATCTACGGTCCACCTGAATCTAAAGAGCAGAATCGCAATTTCGGGGGATTTGTCAAACGAAGTGCTGAAGACGATATGTTGGTAATATTCGACCTAGGTATATACTAAAGAGTGATAGCCCCCTCTATTTAGGAACGGCTTCCTCAGATCATCTGCTTTAGCCAGGCTTGGGAAACCGGGAACCCACGATTTCCTTCTACACGTATAACAATAAAAAACCACAAGCCTTGGTAGAAACCTGTGTATGGTTTATTAAGTAATCAGTCATTTATTAATAAAACTCTGCGGTGGTCCAATAGTTATCTTCTGCAGAACATATACTACAGGCCAGAAGGAAAATACCAACTTTGTGCATATGGCCATGCAGGACTAATGCCACATTATCTGTTGATCAGTCTGTTAGTAAAGCGCCTACGCTCTATAAAAGTGTGTGAGAAAATAGATCAATACTCGGTGTTTAGATATATACCATCAGAACTACCGTCTCTGCTGTGTTGTGTACAGTATTTTATTTTTCTCTCAGCAGCACAGAGCAAAGCTGGCTACGTTAAGCCAAGTGCCATAGGTCCCTTATATATTCCGAAATTTAGTTTTGGCAAGAAAGAAAACTGGCCTAGCGAATCGGAACTGCACTCTTGGGGCAGCCAGAGCTGAACATTTGACCACTTTATATGTATACCAGGCACGCATGGTGTCGGCGAATGCAGAGGATCTACTCTAAACTTACCCACTCCCTCATTCGAGCTAGGAGTGGCGCTCACTGCGTCTGATATGACAGCAACGGCATTTCCTGAATTTTGAATAATACGCTATCCAGCAAAGGATTTTTGATTCCTTGACAAAAGTCGAGGAATCTATGTAGTCATGTCCGTATGTGTGTGTAGGTGTGTGACGCTTTGCTTGTAAACACCATAACTCGACCCCACCTGGATGGATGGATGAAGCTCATACTTGGTATGTGTGTTCCCATGATGAGTACATAATCCCTATTGTTTTGGGGTCAGGTCAACGGTCATCTGAGGTCACCAGAGGTTAAAGTCTGACATCCTTGTAAACCACAATAAGTCCAAAACAGTTGGTCCGATCAAGCTGAAATTTGGTGTGAGCTTCTTATGGGGGGTACAAAAACCCTTTGTTTTTGGGGGTTGATTGGGGGGTCATTCTGGGAGGACTGATAATAGTAAAAAAATTGATATTTCGGTCAATTTTGGCTTGTCAAACACACTAACCCCCACCGGGATGGATGGATGAAGCTCATACTTGGTATGTGTGTTCCCCATGATAAGTACATGATCCCTATTGTTTTGGGGTCAGGTCAAAGGTCATCTGAGGTCACCAGAGGTCAAAGTCTGAAATCCTTGGAACACGATAGGTCCAGAATGGTCACGGTCTGACCAAGCTGAAATTTGTTGGGTAGCTTAAGCTTTCGTATGGGGAGTAAAAGAACCCTATTGTTTTGGGTGTTGATCGGGGGTCATTTTTTGAAGAAATAGAAAAATTTGTAAAAAAACTGTTTGGGTCAATTTTGGCTTGTAAACACAATAACTCGACCCCACCTGATGGATGAAGCTCATACTTGGTATGTGTGTTCCCCATAATGAGTACATGAGCCTTATTGTTTTGGATTCAGGTCAAAGGTCATCTGAGGTCACCAGAGGTCAAAGTCTGAAATCCTTGTTAAACACGATAAGTCAGGAACGGTTGGTCCTGTGCAAGCTGAAATTTAGTGTGTGGCTTTGGAGTACAAGAACCCTATTGTTTTGGGGTCAGGTCGGAGGTAAACAGGATAAGTCCATTATTGCTGATCTGAATCAAGTTTAAATTTGTGTGTTTTTCTTCCTCATCAGAGTACATGATCCCCTCCTGTTTTGTCGAAATGGTTTTTTTTTGTGAAAAAAAAATGGGAAATCTGTGAGAAATGTCATATCCTGCATATAATGAGCTTGTACAATGTCCCATTTATCCCAGTGTCAAGGAATCACTAAGCCTTTTGGCTTTCTGGTCCGAGAGCCAATCAAGAAATTCCTAACAGCAATAGTGCCAGGAAATAGTCTGGGAAGTGCTACATGGACGACGAAGATCACTCAGTGGAACTCAATTGTTGGGTGTAACTTGCAGCTCGACATTCTGACAATTAAATTGGACATTCGGTCATCCACGATTATTACGATGCCGCCCTATATTTAGGGATAATGCACTCTGGAAACGCCGACGGCAACTACGGTTGGTAAACATAGAAGAATTCAAATAATTATACAATTGGACGAATCGGACCATTAGGCGCGTTGTAATTTCTTAGATTACGTAACTTGACTGATCAGTAGGCCACAGTTGCTCAGGTCGATACGTTTTAGTGGAACAATCTGTACGTTTTTGAGTTCGACATAGCCTTTCTAACAAGAAATTGCCGGAAACATCAGGCCCCACAAGAATGATTCCCCCATAATTTTTTTTCCACACTGTCAGTGATGATTGACATAGATCCTAAAGTACCTTTGTGTTGAGACAATACAGTCGCTCCGTCTGCGGAGTATTCAACAATGTTGCATTTATTACCACTCGACTCATATAGGCCTATTCTAGGCCAGTTAGGACACCTATACGGGTCTCAAGGTGTTTCATACAACGAAATTTAATTGGGAATCTGTGAACATAATTTCAAATACTACAAAAAATACTAATATGGTGATATAGGTACTCATAGGTACTCAGCGTTCCCAGAAAATGAATACATAGATAACTGAAAGTTCAAAGTGCCTGACGCGTATTCTAGAACAACACTAAACAGGTTTACAGCCTTATTAGAGAGAAGGCGCAATTTGTTCACGTCGTTCACGTTATGTATTCACGTCATATCGAAGCAAGCGAACTGAATATTCTTTCGGATTTATTTATATTTAATATATAATATACATAAGAGATCAACATTTTACAGCTGATGATTCCATTTTTTTCCTCTGACCTGTTAAGCAGTGAGTGCAGCATGGTTCTTGCTAACGTGCATCACTTGAGCGTAGGGGGAGCATTAGGGGAGAAGAATGCGATAACCCAAACATAAAAGTGGGAACCGTTGTCACTAAATGAGAACTGCTATGGCATTTGCAATTTCACAAGTACTTTATTGACAGAAACCCCATTGTGATTTTTTCTCAGCAGGTAAAATTGGAGTCCAGGTTCAATCAGCGATGGGTCATAGGCGTTCAAGGCGGAACTGGGGAGAAGCGGCAGAATAAGCTATGGAAATCAACTTCAGGTAAAATGACATAAAAAATCTGGCAAGAACAGGCGCCATTTGCGCAGGGTAACTAAGACGAAGGTTTGCCCATAGTTATCAATATAACATCATGTACAGTTTTACATCAATAGTCCATGCTGGCATGGGTTAGACGGGGGAACTCTGACGTCACACCCTCCTCCACTCCACTCCATTCTGGGCCAGGGCACGGTTCTACAACCCTAACTGCAAGGTCACTAAGCACGTCTTCGGCCCAGGTTTCCAGGTCTACTACCACCTCACCTACGATTCTGGACACAATAATATCATCACCTATCGGACGAATCTGACAAGTAGTGTTTTCATAGATTACATATTTGTACTGTATTGATCAATCAGTAGTCAACATATGACTGCTTCGGTTTGTCCCGTTCAGTTTAGCTCTTTAGCAAGAACAAGACCAGGTGCACTGCAGATCTTATTCCATAAACAGTCAGCATTCATTCCATGCTCCGTCGTGTTGAGCAGTACAGTGTCTCACCCCCCCCCCCCAAAAAAAAAAAAAAGTATTCGATAACGTCGCCTTTGTCACGACTTTACTATTATTAATACAAAACTACAAATTATCAAGGTGTTTCCTAGCAGGAAAGTTGATGTATGAACATAATATAATGAAATTCTAAGTAAACGTAATTTGTAGCTGGACTGTCCTTTTACTAGCAGTGCAACATATGGACACCGTCTGTATGATTTACAGTTATACGAAGAACTGAGACCTAATTCAAATACTATTAAGAAGATGCTCAGGTATTCAGCAAATGAATACATTGATGACTGAGCCTAGGGTTTAGAGGACTTACCTGAAGGATTATCTAGAGAAACACCTAGTAGGTTCATGGTATATACACGATCCAGGCGCATTTTGTTTCACGTGTTTTTGATTATTCGTACAGCCGCGAATGAATTAGGAATCTTGTGAACTTATTCAAGTATGGACCTATCGGAATATCACTTAATATAATATCATAATGCAAATAATAGCTGGTCCTTTATATAGCGCCTTTCATCATGGTGTCTTCCAGGTTCCCCTGCTCATGAAAGGGACTGGTTACCCACTCCAACAACCCGTAGAGTATGTGGCAGCAGCTAATACAGCACCGGGTGTACTCTAGTTTCTCACAGGTTCCCATTTAGCACCGGGTGGAGAGGGGCATGGATAGGAGAGCGTCTTGCTCAATGACACCAGGGAAAAGCTGATCAGTGTGTGGGAGTCAAACTCACAATCTTTCGATCCGTCTGAAGCTCTACCGACAGAGCTGATTCGATATCCATGAGGTCTGTGAAAGGATGTCGTCACCTGAGCATAAAAAGAACATTAGGAGAAGACATTCCAATCTTCGTCCCGAAGGAATGATAACTTTGTTAGAGAGTCAGCCTAATTCCCGGGGAATGGAGGTTTTGTATTCTTGCTTGGGTCGGTATAACACATCACAAATATGGTACCTTTTGCCTTTCCAATGGACACGGGGGATTGGGGCAGGGACGAACGAGGGGGTAGGCAATTTGAATGTTGCCGTCGTCGTGTGAGTACTTCCACCTCCACATCATGACACCGTCAAAGAGCTTCCTCATTTCGTGTACCTGATTACCTGATGAAGGATTCAAAGCCGAACAAAGTGCAGTATCCGGGTTTGCACCCGTGCCGGGACTTGAATAGGTGTGAACCGCTGCTTGTAGTTATATCCTACAAAACATATATATATAAGAAGAATGAAATCTTATTCTTATAAGCTGGAGGATGTAATTTTGGTATGTGAGAGAATAGAGCGGGGGGGGGGGGGGTATAGTACAATAAGCCAAAATGTCGGGTTAAGATACAGACAGAAGTGGGGCAAAGTGAACTAAGACACGAGTGTGCTCACAAGTCGAACCAAATGATTGAAAAACATGCCCTTTTTCTGTGCGCAGTGTTCTGTATCAGATAAAACTTCGTTTTAAAATTCTGACTGCAGTTATACAAGTCTTTCCAGTCAGATATCAGGAAGACAGAGAGAGCATAGCTTCCACATTACATGGGTTTTTAGTTCACATTTTCTTCATTAGTTGCTCCACTCAATCCACAGTGCTATTGCCTACCTTCAGAGGCAACCGTGATGGTAACCTCACTTTTAGGTGGCATTCGTTTTCTTACGCAGCCCCTTTCCGAGTCTATACCAATCGTCAACGGTAAACTACGTCCTGGCATTGATGGACGTCATCAGTTCAAATTCCTCAGAATATTGCATGATCGGGAGTTATAGGAATAACGCATACATGTTCCTCTTAAGCTTCGGAAGAGGCAGGCTTTGTACCTCGAAGCGACACCACTGGTCAGTTATCGAGTCAGGGCTGATGATGACGACTATCTTGGCCGACTTCCTGATTGAACTGACAATGTTCGTGGAGATGGCATTCCCGCACTCGTAGTCTCGGTATCTGATCCACCCGCAGATTCCCACCTCCCGCTCCAACTTTCGGAAAAACAGGAGAGCCCACTTGTGATACGTGTTGGCGAAGCTTCTGAAGAAGTCGTACTTGTAATCGGTGTGAACTTCGAGAGGAACGACAGGGGATCACCGATGGGCGACAGAGGATGCTGTTCCTCTGATAGTATGTTTACGAACCCTGGCCTGTCTTCAGAGGAGTAATTAAACCTCTCCAAATCGCATTCGAACCCTTGACAGCCCGCCCCATGACCGGGGATATTTTCGGGCCATTTTGCTTGCTTCAGCGCCTGCTCGACTTCTTTAGCTTTCTCCTCCTGAAAGCGTGCCCCTTTTGTCTCGCCCATGTCTCTCAAGCAGCGCGCCCACCGACGGTGAGTCACAGCGGGGTTGAAGAAATCATCTCTGGGGCACTTAACTGCGCAGCTGTACTGTTCACAGCCGCCCGCTGATTACCAAGAAGGTACATAACATAGCCCAGATCCGAGTAGGCTTCATGAACTTCTTGCGCTCAAGTGCTCTCTGAAGTCTCGTTCCGCTTCCTCGAGATAGCCAATGTTCCCCGCTGAACTAGTTTTCGTACATTGAAAGATTGAGTACTCCTCGATGTCTGAAGGCGAACCAAGACTTCTCCTGTCGGAGGGATGCATCTAGAAGAGTTCTAGCTCGGTCAAACTCCTTCAGTTTTGTCATCTCTGAGCCGACACGGCGCAGGACAATAGGGTGCAAGGGAGCGATACTCAAGGCCTGCTCATAACAGTCGACAGCATTCAATCCGTGGAGGTCGGTCACTTCTGGAAGTGTCAGAGCAAAATTCCGACTCGGCTGTTTTGCAATAGGATCCCAAGAAATGTCCAAGACAATGCTTGGTAGCCAACAGGGCCATTGTTAGAAATCACTGCATAGAAACAGGTCGATGCTCCCGAAAACCGGACTCGAGCCTGCTTTAGAAGCCTTCCCTATCGTTAACTGTGTGTTGTCTATAAAGCGCCAGAGCGTAATCGAACTGCCACTCTGTCTTCTCGCTTTCGCTTACTCCGTTTGAGATTTCGACCGCTTTCTTTATGTACGGAATATAGGTGAATTTCCTCTTATCCTGCTCAAAGTGACGAATGGTATGTGCGCGATCGTAATAGGAACGTGCGCGGCTGAGTGGGTCCCTCCGTGCGATGACAGTCCGGAGCTTGTCCAGGTATTCCTCCTGTTCGAGAATCGGGAACTCTCGGTAGCAATGACAGCTAGGTTCCCCAGAGCACAAATATTGTTGGCATCCACCTCGAGCAGCCGTCGAAAGGTATTCCTCCGCTGCCGACTTCATCCTCCATCGGTACGAACGAAAACCCTGAGGGTCAAACGGAGGAAGAAAAAAAAAAGAAAAAGTTTGTTGGAGGTGGAAAGTAGTGGAACCCAATGATCCACATATTAGAGACAAGTGGGTTCTCGGAGAGCTAGTCTAGCTTGTTTCGCGATCAGTGGTTATTTCTGTGATGGTATTTAGTCGTTTCAACTATCCTGATCTTAGAGGTGAAAAGAGAGTTGCTATAATTTGCCAGACATGATTGTTTCAAATATAAACGGCACTACCCAGTGGCAGAAACAATTTCGAATTCACTGGGACTGGGAAAAACATCAGGCCAGGTATACCATGTAATAAGTAGATGGAACATTTGGAATGCATAACTTATGCAAATTAGTCGAACTATTTGCATAACTTATGCAAATTAGTCGAATTATTTGACCTCCAGTGACCTTTGTCTAACTTCGAATACATCATGACTATTCAGTTCCATTGGAATTCAACAAATGTCATACATTCGCTTTAAATGACTTCCAATGACTGCAACTCACATTTTACTCAGGCTTGAAGTCGGACCACAGCCACCCAAGTTCAGTGAAAAATCGACAAAAGTAATTACATAATTAGCATATTTCACGCTGAACTCTTGTCAGTTCATCCACCTAATACCCTGTACTCGTGAGCCGACCAACATCACCATACTCATGAGGCTTGCTGTTATGTGGCTGACAACCTCAAATAGTAGAATACATAACAAGGCGATCGCCAAAAAGTTTCTCGCCTGGTTCCGCGATCGGTGGTTTGTTTTATTCACTACGCCACGAACAACTAACTAGTTCATGCAAACCATCATCATGTCAAACGAGCATCACATATTTTCACATATAACACATAAAAATTCTCAAAATAACTGACCAATAAGTTTCACTCTTAATACAAAGTCCCTTAATTGCTTTTTTCTTCTTCCATGCCGCCCGCCCCCACTTTTCTCTCCATTAATACCCAATTTGAATAAAGTTTCATAGCTCAGTCAACCCAAAATCCAACTTGACATGTTCTAAATCCCTTTAGCAGCCCGGGCTTCTTTGCCTTTTGAAATAAAAATTTCCTTCATTATTCATTGCCTTTTATTTTCCAAGCAGCCATGACCTGCCCCCCCCCAAAACTTTCAAAATTTTCAAAAAACTAAAAAACCAACCCCCCACCTCCCACCCAACAACCTACCCCACACAGCAGTCAAGGATGTCCCAAAATATATCTTCAGGAAACCTCCACATTTGTCTATCTATCAATTGCCTATTTTGACATATGAATGTTACAGTATTTTGTAGGTCTAATCAACCTAATCAAATTGGCTGGGTAAGAGAGGGTTTGCTTGTGGGCAGCTTATAACAGCAGTAAAATTGTTCACAGGAGCTATGGTTTACTCGTTCCTCAGTACTTTATTTATAACAGGAGCATATAGAGGATTCAATCAAATCATGAACATCAAACACATTTGATCCAGAAAATGTTAACAGACCATACCTACTGGTTGGCGAATTCTTACCAAGTTGGAAATTTGAATAAATTCTCAAATTAAGCATATACAATGACCTCTACTGACCCCAGCTGTACCTTTAAAATGATCAGGATCGAAGGTGGATCACATATACCAAGTTTTGTGGAAATCCAACAACCTTTAAATTGCATAATTATGCAAATTAGACACAATAAATGACCTTCCAGTGACCCCGACTTCATTTTTAAATTTCTCGGGAGCCATGGTAGACCAAATTCACCAAGTTTGGTGAAAATCGAAAACTTGAAAAAAAAAGTCGCCATAAATTATGCAAATGACCACTTTACTAAGCTATATTAAGGCCTTTAATCTAATCAGTTCACCTGTCATCCAGGTCCTACATGCCACGAGCTTAAACAATACATAATTACATAAAAACATACACATTTACATAAAGCTGAGCTCATTACCAACCCTAACTTAATAAGTTTGCTGCCCAAAATCTATTCAGATCGTGTACACCCCAACCCACAGTGCTACACGAAATTTCGTCATAATCGGCCGGCATAGTTTGTGAAAAACCCGCTAAGAGAAAGAAAATTGTGACATACACACACACACACACACGCCATAGTGACCACTAAGTCTCTTCCTGAATCTCATTCAGGCGAGACAAAAACGGAAGAAAGAAAGCTGCATATCCAATTTCGACTAGATCCGGCCAAAGAAAAATTCTCTTGACCAGCAGCTCCAGAGCCTGGTATGGGTTAGTGGATAATTTACCCTACCTCAGTGTTGCACGTCCATGACCCCACAGCTGTGCGGTGACCATTCTCTAGCTAGGTCTTGTATCGAATCAGACACCTATAATGAGAGTCGCAACCGGCGGTGTTACGTAGGCCTACCTCGTGACTGGCGATGCTATGTCACTGTGCGTGACTCGAATCAAGTCGAATGACACGGCGGAATGACTCCCTAGATACTAAACTACTATCGTCAATGTAAAAACCGTCACCAGGACTAGGACTAAGGTTATGCCCCTGTGGCGTACCCGCAATGTGAAGGAGGACGACACTATGTTTCCTCACTCAGTTCGCTCCCTAGATAAAGCACCTCGTTCAAGGGTCCAACGCGGTCTCGAACCCATAATATAACCACCACCTCTAAATTACACGCTCGACGCCTGAGCTTCTCAGCCTCCACAACGCTCCCACAGGGTTCCTGTATTAACGGCACATAATGAAGTCACTTTACCTTGAGGTTAACCATTGCGCAGTAGTAACTGGGCAGTTCGGTGAAGTCAACCTCCCTATCGCGGATGACGCTCCAACTAAGGTCGAGCTCTAGTTTCGTGAGATGTTGTAACTCCGGCCAGGTCAGATGACATCCCTGTTCCCCGATGATGTCTGTTCTCATCATCTCCATGACCTCCTGAAGTACTTGCTCTCGACGTTTGCATCTTGAAAGAGAAGAGAAGAGAATTTTTCAAAAATCTTTATTCAGTTAATTGCCTTCATGTGGTGCGCGCTCGTTTGGTCAGCAGTTCGGGAAACTATGAGACGCACACAACTGACCGAGCATCAAAAGCGGACGAAAATATGGCAAAACCTTGTTTTTCGTCATTTATTGGGAAAGTGCTGCGAAACGTAAAAGAGACCGAGACCTCCCCGTCCCCCCCCCCCCCCTCTGTTTTTGGTGATGGACTTGTTCGATGACAGCTATGGTGTACAGGATCACTGAACAAGTTGGCGAAAAATTTACGCTAACCACCGGGAAGCATGTGTACGACCTTTCCGGTATCGTCAGGATGAAGTCAACTATTGGGATGTCAAAGTGTTCAAACGTACCCACGTGCGAGGGCGTACCAACCGGGAAATTTTTGATTTGGAAAATTTTGATTATTTCAATGAGCATAGTCCTGATTAGGGAATCTCAGCATGGGTTTAGGAAAAATCTTTCGTTGTTTGACTAATCTCTTGGAATTTATGAAAGATGTTACATGTTCTGTTGACAACGGCAATGCTGTTGATATAATTTTCCTGGACTTTCAGAAAGCTTTTGACAAGGTTCCTCATGAGCGTCTCTTGCTCAAGTTGGAGAGCTTTGGCATTGAGGGGAATGTCCTCATAAGTGGCTTCATAATAGGGAAAACGAGTTGTCATTAACGGGCGGTCGTCTTCTTGGCAAAAGGTCACTAGTGGTGTTCCCCAGGGATCGGTCTCGGGCCGTTTCTCTTTCTGGCGTATATTGACGATCATGAAGTTCTGTTCATTCCAGGGTTAAGAAGTTCGCAGACGATACAAAGTGTATCGGGAGGTCGGTTCGAATGATGATGCTGAAATGTTCAAAGGGATCTGGATATAATTTCCAAATGGTCTTCGACTGGCAAATGTCGACAAGTGCAAAGTTATGCATGTTGGTTTTCACAATCGCAACGCTTCTTTCAGTTAAATGGCCAAAATATTCAGGAGGTGATTTCAGAAAAAGATCTGGGGGTTTGTTTTGAGTCTTCTTTGAAACCTTCCAAGCAGTGTGCCGAAGCTGCTAGAAGAGGTAATTGGATTCTGGCTTGATTAACGTCACTTCAGTGTTCCTTGATATGATATTGTTGTCAGGCTGTTTAAGCAACTGGTGAGACCGCACCTGGAATATTCTGTACAGTATGGCACCCTACTTGCAAAAGCAAGCAGGTTATAAACGTTCAGCGTAGGGCAACCAGAATGATTCACTGTCTGAAAAATTTATCCTACGAGGAAAGATTAAGGCGTCTCGGTCTAACTACCATGGAGCTGAGGCGAATTCGGGGTGACTTGAACCAGGTTTTCAAATTGTCCATGGACTCGATCAAGAACAGTCTCGATTTATTTTCAGGAATCACGGGCGAATTCTTTAGTGGTTTGGTTCATTTTTCTTCCTGGGATGTTGTGGCTCCGGGGTCGTTTATGAGGAATCTGTCCTTCCTGACCTGCTGACCCTTATTCACTAAACTAAACTAAACTAAACTCGGGCGCCATTCGCCATACAGTGGAAAATATAGAGGCCTAAGTATCATCCCCCTCCCACTTCATAAACAGTTCCATTTCTCAACAGATGATAACGTCGTTCGTCATTTCTGGAACGGAGCGGGTGTATTGAGGTGTTGCATCTAACAGGAGGGCACCTGAAATTGCATCTAACTCCCCTAACGTCCCTCCTCTTCAACATGTTCAACAGCCTCGAGAAAACAGGGTGAAAATTATAAAATATTTTCTAACGCTTGTGGGGTGTCCCCCTCTACCAGACCAGGTCTGAATAAAATACTGGAGAACTAGGTGGATGTTCAGGTGTGCTATTGCACTAGATTAAATCGACGGCCACTTGGGAATGCGAACATTTCCCCTAAAACTAGGTGAAAATTCAATATTGTTTTTAATAAAGTGGTTGTTTAGATGCGCTATATTGCATCAAACTGCATCTACAGTGACCTGAAAAGGCATTTTGGGGAAAGGAAAGGTGTCCTCGCTACTGAACCAGATGAAAGTACAAAATTATTTCCAAAACGGGGTGAATGTTAGGTGTGCTACTTTTTAGGATATGACACCAGATTACGTCATGGCCACCTGGAAATTACAATAAACCCGAAATTATTTTCTGAACGGAGTTTATTGTCCTAGGTGCTATATTGCACCAAATTGCATTTAAGCCGGCCTGGGAGTTCCAGTATCCCAAGGTGGATGGGCGTCAATTACCTTAGACCCTCGATCCTTACCCCGCTCTCAGGTCAGTTTTCGGGTCCGCCCCTCGATCGGAAATTCTTTTCCACGCCATTGCCCAAATGGACGATTAGTACCCCGGGCGTAAATGCGGAGGGGGGGGGGGTGTGCGGGGGATGTATCCCCCCACTTTGGGGGGGATGGCCTGTACAAACAAAAATCCCCATCACCCCCCCCCCCCGTTTTGTCGTCCCCAATAATCATGTTTGACCATGATATTCATCATAATTAGACATTCCTCACTTTAATTACAACGAAATATTTGTCTAAGTTGAGGCGACCAACTTAAGAGGACGAGCTCGTAACTCATTCCCAACAGCCCAATAACGGTCATTTACCTGACAGTCCTAAACTACCCTATCTGATTCGATTGAGCACTTGAGCTAGAACCCCCCCCTTTGCCTTCCGCGTAGGAGACCAGTCCCCCGTCGCATAGGTTGGATACAGCCGAGCAGTACCACGCAGAGACGCACAGAGCCACATTACCGTCACCAGTTCTGCCAGTTCCTGGATGAATTGTGTCGCAGGTTGGAAGATAATAACATTTCTCAGCCGACCTTCTCTGGATTGTCTTAGTATGCTAAGCTGGAGATCTTCTTGTGGGTACATCAAAGGACACAGGGTAGCCCAAAAGTACCCAGAACTGAACCCTACGGTCTTGGGAATTCAGCTGGCCATGTTCAGCATTCCACCACCGGGGCTGAAATCACTCCACGCACAAAGAAGCCTACCAGTGAATGCCAGAGATGTACGGGGTCTGTTTTCCGCAGGTAAAGCCTAACTTTCCAGCTTCTGCTCGTGTGCTCGGTGTCGTCCAGTGAATGCCGTGATGCAGTTTTCCAACGCTGAGAAGGCTGAAAGACAATGGTGGAGGAGTACCAGTCACAGAGGCGCTCAAACGCAGTTGATGTGTGTAACGTGCACCAAAAACTAACGGTACTGATGTGCAGAAACTGGGCCGAAACCTTTTCTATATCGGGCTCGGACGACTAACGATGTGTTTGGACTATTTTAAACTGGCGCCCATCACACGGCCCATGCGCATGTAACTTGGTCGTCCTATCACTTAATTGGATGTACTTGCCCGTGACTGACTGTCGGTGAAAGGTCTGCCCTCATACCATAACAGTTATGTTGTCATACATATTTAAGTCTTATGCGGCATTTTAAACTGATCACATGTAAAATAGCTTTCGAAGATGCAACCATTCTCTTTAACAATCCACAACACGTGGATAATATCTTCATTCTTGAAGGCTGAGTAACACGCTAAAAAACAACCTCAGTGCCGTTTCATTTCCGGGCGTCCTGGGGAGGGCGTGAAAGCAAAATTGTTCTTGGACGCCTCCGCCTCACCTATGGTGGCGGCTCTCCGCTTAGAATAGTCTCCACCAAATCTCCCCCCCACTTCAGTCAGAACAAAAAAATCTAACCCCCCTGATAGTACTAATTTCAATTTCCGTATCTTGGACGACACGTGTAATTATTTCCCGCGCTTACAGACGACACGCGTCATTTGACTCATATCATAGCAACCTCAACAAGCATCACGTCCAAAAGAGGAACCACCTTGATGATTATATAATGGGTGAAAAGAGTTAGCAATAATGGATTCAACGCCAGGATCAAACGTTCGTAGCTTTTTTCGTTGAATTGGGCTCAAAGCAGTTAGCTTTGTAGAATATTGTTCCTCTTTGGAACTGAAACGGCACTATGTGTTCCGCAAAAGCAGTCCGCTCAGCACGGTAAAGAGACTTCTCGATCAGGGGTTGCCGTTTCCTTATATCGAAAAGGAATGCCACGGACACGGTAGAAAACAGGAACGGTCTACAACCAAGCGAGCGTACCAATGATATACAGGAGTCCAAATAAGACTCCATTGATTACATAATGAGATAAGGGTCGGAAATATGCGTGCGAAAATTACAAGGAAAAGTGGTATGAGTTCAGAGCCTTCAGGTTCTGAGACAGCCCTATAAGCCTCTCAGCATTTATTCGCGGGGGGAGAAGGATGGCGGCTACAGTGTGACAGCCTGAAACTGAATTCCATACCTACCATCGGTTCTAACAACATATTCATAGTACCAGGGGGCTGAGTGACGCCAGGAAATCAGACATGGACGATGGTTTCCAAAGGGAAGCAGCATATATACGTATACCTTCAAATTAACAATTTGAAATGTATTCTGGTGGGCAAGAGTCTATGGAAGGTGAACACTACAAATGAATCGTTTCGATTTTCGCAACACAAGAAACCGAGCCAGTCAGCGATATGTTAAAGAATCATTCTATATTTGAATATGCTAATAACTTCACTGTGACTGTAGTAATCAGGAAGTCAATATCCTCAGGATAAGGCATAATGTGCCCGAGTGCTGGAGCGTCGTACTTAGACATCTATAGTAATATATAACGATATATTTGGGCGATGGGCTTGGATATCTGTATGTTACATATAGGCCTCCCATGTCCATATGACTCAGCATATTGATGTCTTTTTCGAAATTTTGGAGACTTTGATAATCAAAAATATTGTGAAATAGATTAATATACAGAATCATCATTTTACAGGTTGAAGTTTAATTTTATTGGTTATGGCCGCCGATGGTGGATTTCGGCAACGCCATTGTGACCTGGGCTAAGTGAGTGCACGAGTGACAAGGTGTGAGAATTTGAATATCGATATATATGCAAAATTTGAAGGGGCATTACTTCCTGGGGATAACTTTCGAGCGAATGAAATATTTGGACATATGCTGAGAATACTTTGTTCTATAATGCATTCGCCCGCATGCATGCAGAAGAAACCAAACCGTTCCACGATTGCATTTGAATAAATCACAGCCTAGCTTGAATGAAAAGTTGTAGTGAATATTGCACAAGGAAAAGAAGCTCGTCGTTCACGAATGGTGTTGTTCGCATCGAAATATTAAAATATATTAAATTAGGGCACGTCCAGAATAATAAGAATAGCGGAGTGACTGAATGCACCATGCACTTCATGGACCCTAAACCTTGATTGCTTTACTTACGGCACTCCTGGCAGAGAGGGCCACAGACCTCATCGTCGGTACCACTCCATAACTATCCGGGCGACGTGGGTCCTAGGTGAACCCAGGATAAAAAAATTCACACGGTTGAGCTTCCCCCCTCTTCCATCATACATTGCTCTCGGCAGAAGGTGACAGTGCCTATCGCGGTTTACTATATATACTCTCATATATGACTTGGCTACCACCGTGGTTATGATGTGGTACTATCATGGTATACTACACTGCGATATCGGGATATGGATATCAAAAGGATGTCACACAGGATTCAGGCTAGTTCAAAGATAACAAAGAATGTGGCGGGCTAACAACCTCGGCTACAAACAACACTGCTCATGGCATCAGCAGGAAATATCCGCGAATCAAATTCGGCTTCGTTTAGTCTTCCTCTACACTCGAGTGAATTGCAAGAAAAAAAGTAATATGGCGGCTGGCTCTATGGTTGAAGATGTTGAGATTTATTGTAGATGTGTCAAGCGAGATAGGTGACCCGGTGATGTGTATAGCGGCCATGCTGGAATCGACCAGTTCAACGAGGCAAGGCTTCTCTGACATGGTCGCAGCACATTCTTCGTCACGTCCCCTCTAGTAAGCAAATAGCAACAACAGGTAGGATCCTTCGAACCGATGAATGAACTAATATTCGCAACCGAACCTCTGCTATACACATGTGGGCCAATAGTCAATAGTAGCCTATAGTATAGTAAGATACATGACCTTGCCACAAAAGCTAATCTACTCTGTCGGATTCAACAACTCCGGAAGCACTTCGGCCCGTCGAATGTTGTTATTCGATCTGTAATACTTCTATACATAGGCTATGTTCCAGGAGGCCTATGTTCAGAATGTTAGCGAACACGTACTGACACAGAGCCAGAGGATACTAGTTTACCCACCATGATCCAGCGAGGTAGCCTAATATTAAAACTCACAGTGGTCAGTGTCGGTTCGCTACGGAATAGTGCAAGATACATACGTCAGCTACCAATCTGCAATATCCTGTCCCAATATACAACACGGACAGACGGGTTGGCGAGAGAGCTCTGAGGAAATATTCAAATCGGCGATGTTCCGCCCAGTTATCACTATGAACTCCAGGTCGCTTCCTGTCAACACACGTTCGCATAAAAGTGATGCTTTTAGCAGCTACGCAAGACGCCTACACACAGGACAGTAACCCTATACATGCTATGTCAACTGACCACCATGCCTAGCCTCTGTGAAAAAAGCAACACTGTGGGTTGCAAGTAACGAAACAGGAAGTTTCGCTATAAACAGGTATTCACTGTTGTGGCAACTCGCATGTTGACAAACCTTCGGAATAGGCACATATATATGTTACAGCAGGGAACACGCGTAAGCCAATTGGTTCAACGACGAAAGGCCGATAGGAAACTAGACCTACGCGACTTCATAGCCGTTGCCATGAAAACTGAGTGGAAATTCAATACACTTTAAAAGTAGAACGATCTACTATGGAACTGTTTGATTTACGTATTATCCTCGCTGTTACCCATTCTAACTTCAAGTTTGAAACACCGTTTTTTTATTTTAAAAAAGGTTGGGGGAAATATTGAAAGGGTGGGCAAGATAAGCCACCTCAAAAGTTGGGTAAAACCGATTTGACTAACAATAGGACACATCTCATGTGGGCCTATTGGCTCATAAAGGAATGGATGATCAATAGTGGGTCAATTCTTTAGTTGTTTTTTTTTTTCAGGTTGAATACTTGTCACGGTTTTTAACAGGTGCATCAACAATGTGTATAGGGCACTCCTTGTATGGTAATTTCAACGACGATGTTTCAAGTTCTCAACGGGTGAAAATTTATTAAACGGGAAAGAACGACCAATGAGCACATGAAACATCTCGTAATGGTAAAAGATAACAGGTTCCATAATAGGGACACTCCATTCTATTGGTTAAGACGATCGGTTGCGCATAACCGCTCCTCCGGACGCCCGGCGCGTGCCTGGATTCCATGGTCGGAGGTGCGATTGCACAGCGCTCCGCAGCACAGGTGAGAAGGCGTTTTATACGTAGCCTACGTCATTAATTAGTCGGTAGAGCTCCCAGCCAGTGGCGTACTGAGATATTTGTCTCGGGCGGTTGAGGTCGGGACCCAAGGGAAGAGCGCCCCAATAATAATCACCTCCCTATTGGCAAATAAATGCAAATTCATACCCCTCTCCCCCCCCCCCCCCAGATACATGCTGTTGCAAAATTTGATAATCAACTGCTTCAAACGTCCACTGAACATGAAAAAAGGTTTTTGTGTTAAGCAATATTGGTCACATGGGTCATGAGGGGGGAGGGGGGGGGGGGTTCTGCCCCCTGTGTACGCCACTTCCCTCCGGTTGTAGTTAGGAATGTTGCGAATAGAATGAACGATTAGCTTCTCTGTCGCCCCTCGGGCGTAGCTGTTTATCTCATTGAACCAATCTCCCCTTCCCCACCCAGTTCCTAACTAGGGACATGTGCGGCTTCCTAGCGCTGTATTAGCTGTTGCCACTTGCGAGTTGTCGGAGCGCATGCCAGCTACTGTGTACAAAGTATTTTCTTCTGTGCACTTTCAGACACGTTAGTGGCGTATCGGTAATAAAGCGTTGTGTAATGACTCAGATGGGCCTGATATAGCGTTGTCTCGGCACAGCATACGTGAATAACAGTCTGCGAGATTTAGACGACAAGGTTTTCAAACTAATCTATGTTGCTTCAGACAAGAGTCCAGGCACATAATTGCGAACAGACCGAAACGTCCAGGTCACCCATTGCAAATCATGTACAAGGGCATTTAGGGACAATTGCTTCCTGGGGAACTCATCACGGGGTGTTTCCCTCTTCCATTGCATGTCTGCAGGAGAGGTATACTGTCTCGAAAGAGGCCGGACAAACCACTCCGACGGCGACAGTCAATACGTAGAATTGTGGGGATTTCTCTCACTCCGTCACCCTGTGTAGTTAATCCAAGTGTGACTGATCTACTATTGTTACAACAGACACTAGGACACACTGCTCTAGAGTTAAGCTATCATTATCGTATTTAAATAGTGCAGTTTTGACTTTAGACATGATCATTGCCAGCGAGGTACCACAACACATCGACAAAGGAGTTGTCGCCCATTAGTTACTACACTTCACCCTCGGATAGTGTCGATACATCGTGAACGATTCTTATCCTCGATAGTGGAGTTTTGTGTAAAGCATTTCTTGTAACTCAAGTTACCCGTGTACAAATCAGTGTTTCAATTCCGAGGTTTAAACTCTTGCGCCGCGAAACGTTAGGTAGTTGAGTGACGTACTCTTACAATACAGTACGTTGTGGCTGTTGCGTCATCAGTTTACAATCCCCGCCTACACTGTTGGAACAAAACTGCTCATACTGCTGTAATGGCAGCTGGAGCATAAAATTTTGTCGGGGAGTGAGAAACCAAGAACACCTCCGCCCCCCCCCCCCTTCTCCCCCGTTCCATGTTGAGGACCCATTTTATCAGGATGATGAAAATTGAAACAAACATTGAAACAGGGACGCGAGGGTTTTGCGATACGTGCGGTTTCGTCCCAACTACTCTCGACAGTGTTTATGATCATTATTGGTCCTGTACGAGGTAAATTCCCGAGTTTTCAATATTACCTTAGTTAATTCTAGGTAAATTGGGATGCTGTATGTTGTCATGTATACTATTCATTATGATATTCATCTGTGTGGATATTATTTAATTATTATAACTTCTCTCGTACAGTCTGTAGGAAATTGTCGTTAATATTCAACCTTGGATTATTTATCTGTTGGAACGGTGCAGTGCCGCAGATTGCCGATCATAATATAGATACATCCAAAGACGAGCACAAGATCTACATGGTTTGGAATATTACTTGTGAGGTGAGAAGATACCGTGATTATCGAACAATTCAAAAGGGGATCGACGTCGCAGGGAACAGACAGAAAGATATTGGGTGAGTCATACTGTATATCATTTATTACCCAAAAGAATAGCTAGCGATTACAGCTATTCAAAAACTACAATACCACGGTTTTTCGTGAGAGGTGAAAGACTAATGCCCGATATTTTCCTCCGACAAATGTCCTCTTCTATTGACCACTAGAACATGTACTTATCAAGTATAAATGACCTGTATGGATGTGTCAGACAGTGTGTGACATGCATGGATCAGGTCTGAGTGTGTTCACCATTATGAATTGTATGAACTTCGAACCCCCCCCCCCCCCCGCCTTCCACTAAAACCCCGGTGAACTTCTTAACACTGCCCACCCACCCTTACTCTCATCAAGTATGTAAGATATAGACTCCACTACAATGGCTATACTAGGGTTATTATGATCTCTTTAGGTATTGGAAACATTGCTCCCGAAACCAAGTGATGGTTTTGCAGGATTTTATGTCTACATAGGTAATTATGTTTGAGATACTATGTCGACGCTGCTTGATAAGTGATAATGTAGCCTCGGCATACGTATATCGCAGCAGTCTGTATGTATGATGTATACAGAATATTTAGGTATAAAAGAATTGTGTGCTATCAATTACACGGATTAAAACAGGCATACACACAGCAAAGTCACCTCAGAAATGGTTCCTGGTCCCTCACCCCGGTTGACATGTTCAGGGACTGTATACCCAACTCGCCTAGATTTTTTTATACTTCTCATGTGCAGTGAAACAATCTACACAACTTGTGTACAAATTCTACACAACGGAGCGAATTTTACATCTGCGCGTGGTGCACTAGCTACACCGGGGAATTGCGTAGAATCCTACACAATTTATGTTAATTTGTGTATGAACGAAATTGCTCTATATCATTACATGTACGAACTATTTTGAAATGACACCAAAACTCTTCACAATTTACATTGTTAATATTGGGGGTGGGACTGAAAATTATGGGGGAATATATGAGTCTTGTGCTAGTAGAATAAGTAATTTTCGTCAGGGGAGTTTCGGAAGATCGTTCTGTACACTTTTGAAAAATGGCCCCCCCCCCCCCATATTTGAGATAAATCGCCGCTCTTGCATTTGATCGGTCACGGTGTTAATGCAAACCGAACAATTATTGGCTCATCTCAACTCGAGAGCCGTCGCAGTACATGGTTAGTTATTGTGGTAGAGCGCCATCGGTCCATGACAGTGCTCCACTGACTCCGGTATAACTACAAATGATTAGTGCTTCCAACAAAGTGAAAACTGAGTGCAACTTCTTCTTTTTTCTGTCCATGCATTGCGGCCACATTAGTCAACCCACATAATTGTCAGGAAGTAAATGGGGACTGTCACAAACGATTCACGTCTGGTCACAGTGGTAGGCCCCTACTCAGGAGCCCCTATTCATTATTCCGACCTCAAAACAACATTCATGATTTCAGCATCGGAAACTCATTGCCACATATTGCATGTACCAGCGGGTATTACACAGCAAGTAAACAGTGCAGGGGATCACTGCGAACGCTCAGTTCGACATATACAGTATCATACGAGAGCCCACCTATACTGGGGGTCGGGGTCATGGCCCCAACATTTATGACAAGAGTTTCTGAACGTTTTCGCCCACACCGGAAAGCTGGTAGCGTTGAAGAGGATATCGCGCCAGTGAACCTCAGACAAACCGGGCAGACGGACAACCAATGAGTTAACCGAATTTTCTACTGAAATTGCCCGGGGAAATGTTCGCGCCCACATTAGTCTATGGTCGTTTCATCCCGTATAAGCTCCATGTCACAGTTCAGGTGCTTGCTAGCGGAGGTTCCTGCAGAACAGCGCCAACGATAACTGTGCAGGTAAACCCGGGATACTTTAGTTTGAAGAGGCAAAGGCTTTTCCGCAGCCCTGCAGCCTCAGTGCCGCTCGTATGACAAAACTGAAAATTGGCAAGGGCCATTCGATATCACGACATATCAAAACCACGTTTACTGTGGTAAAACAATGTCGTATACTCATGTTGTGAGAAGTAATGTTGTTGATTACATGCACAAAGCTTCGTCGAGTTCCAACATTCGCACGTCGTTTCAAATTATCTCAGCTGTAGACCACTGGCGTCCACTTATGCCAGGATCGAATGTTACCCACAAGCTCCATTAAAAATTCAACAAAACTATGCAACGTTGACCTCAAAAATACCTTGAAGCTTGCAATGATTGTACTGTCAGTGACTGTTCAAAACCCCAGTCCGGAAGCCTACGTTTTCAACCACCATCAAAATGGTCAAGGTAATTGCTGACAACGGTTCAAAAACTACCCGGGCTCTCGAGGTGACGTCATATGGTAGCACATTCACTGGAGCCAGTGGCGGCGTACACAGAAGGGGGCGGGGATTGGGATCAGAATCCCCCAGCCTTGACCCGTGTGACCGATCAATTTTTTTTAAAACTGGTCAGTGGACGTTTGGTTTGACGATGTTCTTCATCAAATGGTGTTGCAGCAGACAGTGTTATAGGGCCCGAAATGATTCATGGGTAGGTTGAGGCTATACAGCAGGGTGCATTTCCCTCGGGTCCCGACGTCAACCCCCCCCCCCCCCTTTGCACTGGGGGAGAAAGAAGTTGTTTGTTTTCCCCACTCCTACGCTGATGTGAAGCACGAGAGCATCAAAACATCAATTAAGGTAGTTGGTATGGTTCGACTAACTATTCGAAACGTTTCATCATACAAGACATACGCGGTACCTGTTTCCAACCAACATTCACTCTGATACACACATATGACAGATTCCGCCCAGAAAAGCCTCAATTATGGAATATACATAGCGCGTGGTTCCGGGACCCTCGAACCACAATATACAGTTTATCTCAACTTTATATCACGCACGTCACAAGCGCGTCGGTTGGAGGGTCGGTAAAATAGATGGGTGGGTGGACGGACGGACAGGCAGACAGACAGAAAACAAACGAATGAGGTTTCAGACTTGGAAAAAAAAAGAAAATACTCACTGCATTTCGCTTGCGCCGCACTCCCGGCCTGATTGACGGTTTTCTAACCGGCATTGTAAGAAAGGGTCCAGAAAAAATGTGTTGATATGGTGGGAGCGATTACTCTGTATCCTTAACAGTTCCCAAACTTGATGTTTATATATTTTCTCGCCAAAATTCCCCTTGCTCTTTCATTATCTACGTTCAAAGAGGATGCTGATCGAACGATTTCTTTTTTCCCAAATCTCCGCTTTCACTAGTTCCAGAACTCAGTTGAATATGTCCTCGTCTGCATGTCATTTATCCAGCACTCATCTCATTGGAAATATAACGAAGAGGAAATGAATCACCAAGAGTACAGTCTTCGATGAGGAACTAACTTAAGAGACACTGGCTATGACAGTACTGTATGGCGTGCCAAAGCGAATTTTCCATCCTTACTAAGTATGGGACATAGGCCTAATAGTACTATGAAAGGTTCAATCAAAAACAGCTAATGCTCGAAGCCCGCGAAGAATAGACATAATATTTCCGATTTGTCAAATCTATTATTATATACTAGGTAACTGGACAAGTCCTCACGGCCTCCTTAAAGAGGGAAGTTCACGGTTGATGTTTAATGGAACGTGCGGTGCGTCCGCGATGGTCGGGTTCAATTTATAGTTTATACAGTTACAAGAGGTGAAGATCGTATGTCATTACCCGATTTTACCGAATAACCACGTGCTCATGGCTCTCCCCTTCAAATAGAACATTTAAACGTCATTAGGTACAAGGTCTAGTTGGTCGCTACATTCGCTGTTTGGTTTAAGAGCTCATGGCCTAATACCAACATCACATATTGCCATGCTGGGGAAACACCGACTGCGGACTCTCATTCGATGGAGTCAGGGTTTCCGACTTGGATTTCGCAGATAATGCTGCATAACTCGCTCCGAGTTCATGGACTCTCTGGTTGATGCCCTTCGTCGGGAGGCAAATCCATAGGGCCTTCAGGTATCATGAACCAAGACTAAGATCCGGTCTTTTGGTGGAATCTTGGTCAGTGCTGCTGGGTCTATCCAAGTGTTGGGCGAGAACGTGGAAGTCGCCAAGTCATGCGTTTACCTCGGCAGCATTATTAGTGACTCTGCTCCTCGTCACGCGAGGTAGATGCCTCGAACTAGCATATGGGGTCATGAAATCACTGGAGACTGGTGTGTGGCGGTCGTGATACTCGAGCAAAAAAAACTGTGCTTCCAGTCTTGCTATTTTCTCGTGAGTCTTGACCTCACTGTTGGGGGCTGAGCTGACGGCGTTTGGATTTCTTTTCGACTACCTCACTTCGTCGCATCCTCATACCGCTGGCTGGATCACGCCAGAGTTCTCGGGGAGGCTGGATGATAAATGCTAGCTGCCCGATTCGCAATCACCTAACTGCAGCTTCTTTGAGCATATGGCAGTATGTGGCGCGCTTACCAGCGGTGGATTCTGTCCACCATGCCCTGTGTGAACGAGGCGTGGTTGGTTGGGGCCGACCGAGGGCACTCGTAGCTCATGGTAGGCGCAGCTTCGGGGGTACCCCAGAGAGTTGGAGGGATGGGCCAGGCCCAGGCCCGGTCGCTGCTGGAGGAGACCGCGCGATTGGAAGCAGCGTGTGGATGCGGCTAGGTGCCTTTCGGGCGTGTGCTCCCCTGAGTGGGGAGTACAGAAACCTATACAGCATAATAAACAATAAACTAAGGGTAACACTAGCCTATACAGTTGTGACATCAACGAAGGCTGGGAGATTATATATTATATATATATATATATATATATATAATAAAACTCCCAAATTCGTGAGATCGCCATTCTACTGCGTCGTTGAACGTTAGGCTCCGCCTCTATATAGGCCTTGGGGCCATTAGTATGTGAACATTCGACAGCGAGCCACTGCTACAGATGTTTGAAATGGCAAACCGCCAAACGCGTATTAACTCTCCCTGCGTATAGAATGGCAAATACGAGGCAGATATGCGGAAAACACCAATCGCCGTTCCACAGGCTAGCTTCCGAAGTGAAACCACGATTCTCTGAATACACGTAAATTCCGCGATCAACATGAATGAGTGGGGTGGCTCATTACTGAACATTTGCGTCATGTAGTGTCCTAAAATAGGAAGGGGACAATTCCTTCCTCCTGAGCACCTCCTGGCGAAATGCAGGCTCGGAACAGGCTTCAAAAATATAGGCGGCACTTGTCCGAGCGATTGCAGGTGGTAACGCTTCGTACGAGTGATCTGTAGGTCCCCCTAACCAGGCAAGTAAATGTGCCACCCTCCACCTTTCGCGGTAAACTTCAGCGTCACACTTGGAGCACCTCTTCGGCAGGTTGGCAGGCAAAGTCACACCAAACCCACAAAACACGGCATCTCGTGAGCTATATATAATCAACCATGACAGATAACACAAAGAACAGGCAAACAGCGAGGGCTGTTGCCAATGAAAAATAGGCTAACAAGTCACCCGTGCGTGACACGACACGACACTCACTGAGCACCATATATGTGTCTTCCCCATGGAACATGCAATTGCATATAACGACGAACTGGCGAACACATTGGTCTAATGAGGTAGCCATGTGCGGACGCAGCGCCAATGTCGCCTCCTTCTCGTCGGCCGCCAATCCCGCCATGATTCTTTCCAACCAAATTATAGGCTACAGGGGCTAGGCTAGACAAAGGGAGGGGAGGCCTATTGATAGCGTTATATATGAGCGAAGATTGCGACAAATTTAACGCACCAACCACGGCCTGTGTGTATATGTTGTCTCGGCGGATATTATTAAAACAATATACTTCACTTATTTAGAATAATTATATGGTGTCGAAGGTCAATCGGGTACGGAGATACGCATTGCCGAATAATGTACCGTGGATTAATTTGGGAAACGTCCCCTTCACCCCCACAAAAGAGGGTTTTGCAAGTACCCCCCACACTCTGGAACAACAACATAGTCGAAAATGGGCAACTTCGATTCTTCCCAACTGTACAGAGAGTGGTAACAGTGTTGAAATACACTGTAAAGATATCGCTAAGGGGGGAAATCTCGTAATTCCTGGGTACCATCATGCGCACTGGCAAACCGTGAACTTGATCGATGTTTTGCCTTATGATTAAGGCTTATGCAACGTACCACGCATTGCTGGCCTATGAGTGTTTTGCTATGGGTAGCCTAGGTCCAAATCAGGAAGTACGTTATTATGCAGTGAACTTCCGAATGAGCCAGCACGTATTCACATACCCCTCACCTGCTCACTGGAAGTGGGTATAAACATCGCGAGTCTATTATGAGGAAATGTTTATAGCCTACAAATATAGTAGCCTCGTTAGGAGAGGGAAGTCATGGCGGCAAAAGACAACATCATTAGTCACGGCCAACGGTATCAAGAGACAAGGAAAGCTCGCCATAGATCGACTCATGCCGACGCAGAACTGAAAGACCAACACGTGACTGCTAATTCAGGTGCAATCTCGGCTATACTTCGGCAACATCAGTATAACTAGCGCATGTTGGCCGTGTAGGACCCCCCCTGCGCGCATATAACGTACTGGACCAAGAGGGTAACCTCTGAATGAACATTACGACAGCGGGGGAATACCAATGACGACAGTTCCTGATTGAGAGACCAATGAGACAAGCCTGCGGAATGCTTCACCAAGAGGCAGCCTAGGGTATTCACCTGGCCAGTAACAATACTCGCCCCCCCCCCCCCCCCCCCACCTCCCCTGCCCTCGTCAGCTTGGAGAATGTCACAACACGGGGAAGATCATGCAGACGAACTGAGCAACACGGTGCTGTAGCTCAACGCGAATGCAATTATTTTTGTGTATCAATCAGTCAATATGACATCCAGGTGACCACGACTCTCGACAATTTCTTGAACACCCACTCCATATAGACTGATGGAATACCCACATGTTTGACATGGGACAACCAGCTAACGCCGACATGAATGCGTCCTAGCACTCCTAGTAGACAGACTGACCTCGCCAGTGGCGTGACATCACCCCAGCCACGCTCCACCGATTCCAAACTGTGCTCGGAAAACAGAGGCGTGAGCACTCCTTCTCTTCAGCGACCTGCAGGTCAACAGAGCAGACTACTTCCAGGACAAATGGTTGAAGGTGGTTTGAGGGATAACGAGGGCTATTCTTTGGAATCCTGCACGAGTCGGAGAAAGAATTGGGCGTTGTTCCAAAATGTAGAAATATAAACATATGATCGCCAAAGAAAAGGAAAAAAAATGTTTGGTACTAATTTCTTCATTCTTAGAAATCAAAATCGTCAATTCTCTGCATCTGCCTTCAATCGACTGCGATGTTATCCATGTTCTAATAGTGGCACTTATTGTGCACTTATGTTGTCAATGGATGCCTAACCACATAAAGACTGTTAACACATACATGGCAGTTATTCCAAACCATCGTGTAGAAAAGCCTATACATTTTAGACATAAAACAAGGGGAAGTTACTTTTCCTTGAATACGGTGATGAACAAATACAGGTACCTGGCCAAACGAGTGATTTACTTCAGTCAGTCACTAAGGAACAAGCTGTCCCTTACATACGTATATATCAGTATATACTAACTCCTCTCTATGACAGGTAGTTGGTCACTTCTGGGGGGATATTATCTCTTAAATTATTGGACGATCAAACAATGTTAGAGGTGTACTCAGCTAGTATGCATCGATGAATAATAGGAATTCAGAACACGGAAACAAATTGAACATTTCCATTTTCACCTTATGACCATGGGTAATGAGAGTATGAACAATGAATTACAATACTTGTTCAATAACTGTTCACATATACTCTGAATTAATCCAAAATAAATAATATTCTGCAATAGCAGTTTGTGGAGTGGTATTAAAGTCATGGCGGGAAAAAGTAGGGAATGTGGGAAGCTCCTTCCCCGGAAATTTGGCTATCTGTCAGTCTGGAGGAAAATTGTTGCAATCTCGAGGGAAGTTTCGCCAATTTGCTGTTAAATTATCAGATTTTTGCTGCTCCTCTTGCTGGGAAATTTGCACTTTTTCCAGCCCTGATCAAAGTGTTTCGTTTGTTCCGTTTCGTTTATTTGTTTTTTTTCCACAATGACGTTTAACAATAACAGAGATAATTCCGAATAATGAAAATGTGGAAGTGATATTCTATCTACTACCTCCTCTCCCTCGCCTCCACTACCCCTACCCCACACCATGGAGCTATTATATTTACTGGAGAGGACATCAGAGCGCGTATTGTGTGCCCTGTTCATTTTCCAGTCAGAGAACCAAACGCAAAGTGAGGAGGCGCACTATTGTGTTTAACATCGTAACATACATTCATTTTTTACTCTCTCTCTGCGAATGTCTCTCGACCATAGACCCCCGAAACTACCTTCGTTGCTCCATAATAAGTTAGTGGTATACCATAGTGCAGATTCTGCAACAACTTCAGTGAGTGTTACCCTTTGTTCCAGAAAACGCCGGGAAAATCAGTGATCTATTCGGAAGCCAGAAACAACATAAATTTAATTCGGGAATACGAATCAATTGCGTCTGGCATAAACACCATCGAGGCGTAAGGTACGACATCACAGAGTGAACTAGAGCTTAATAGTGTGAGGCTCGAATGCATAGAGGCTGTCAAACGGATCATATTCTAATCTTACGACGAAATGCGAATCTTTCGCCTTAATGGCCATGTCACTATAACACCACTGTCAGTGAGGGCTCTTTGCCATAGCACTCGGCTCCACACTGACTTCGGTTGTGTATAGGAGCTTCAGTACAGCATGTCCGGAACTTGCCCACACCTACACTCACTAGGGGTACTAGGTCTAGTAGGCAAGTCAAACGTTTCATAATTTCGATGATTTATTGGACATTCGTACAGAGCTTGAGATTTTAAGGCCATTAATTCCATATACAGGTAGAAAGACTTACTCGAGACCGAGTTTACATGGGGTTATCGTTGATTGATGATGGATGCAGGATCTGTTGCTTGTCTAGTGCTGTATTTGTGAACAGATTTGTTTGCTAATAGAACCGTTAAATTCATTATTTCCATCCCCGTTCGAATCAACTCGATGAAGAGATGAGTAAAATGATTAAACACAAAGGCGAGGGAGAGAGAAGGAGGAGTTGGTCAGGAGTCTTGTGGGACCTGTGAGGAACCAAGTGAACAATGGGGTAGGGAGGATATGGCGCTGGAGATATCAGGTTAGTGGAGTCTTGTGGGACCTGTGAGGAACCAAGTGAACAATGGGGTAGGGAGGATATGGCGCTGGAGATATCAGGTTAGTGGAGTCTTGTGGGACCTGTGAGGAACCAAGTGAACAATAGGGTAGGGAGGGATATAGCGCTGGAGATATCAGGTTAGTGGAGTCTTGTGGGACCTGTGAGGAACCAAGTGAACAATAGGGTAGGGAGGGATATAGCGCTGGAGATATCAGGTTAGTGGAGTCTTGTGGGACCTGTGAGGAACCAAGTGAACAATAGGGTAGGGAGGGATATGGCGCTGGAGATATCAGGTTAGTCTCAAAAATTATAGTGTCTCGCGACTGTTCTTCTCCGTTCCGATATGATCTGGCTCGCCTGGTCTTGGTAATATGCCTATTTGACCACCTACGAAAGCATCTGTTACAGTGTTAGTAAATATGCTAATGGCTTGGAGGATTGGTGACAACACTTACTTCTGTGGGAGAAATTTCAAACACAAACTGCAGATCGAACCACTGCCTCCCTCCCCCCACCCCCGCCCGAAACCCTCCCACAGTTAATATGATTTTCAATAATTGGATCACACGTCGAAACTCGGCAGGCCCTGAACTGTTCTAGTATTGCTGGACTGGTTTAAATCCTCTTTGTATTGACTGTTATCCGCGCAGACACGTGGTTATCAACAATAAGACTATCGAAAAGACCCCGCGGGGGATCGCGGTGTCAGTCCATTGTCCTTAGGGTACAACAGTTAAACAGCCATTCAGAATTAGTGGGGGTATGCAATTGTAAACATTGGAATGGGGGGAAATAAGAATGATGATCCCCATTTTTTTTGTAGCTGATTTGCTGTTGATTTAGCGTTCCTGCCATACGTTTTATAAGTTGCTCAGCAAATAAGATACTAAATAACTTCTCTGTGGTGATTCCCTATCGCAACTTCTAATCATTCATTTATGCCTTCTGACAGGGCAAACTGCTACGTTTAACCAATCGTGCTCGTAAACAACTCCATGGTGTTTACGGGGAGCCGCACAGGAATAAAAAGGCTGACTTATAGGGGAAGTAATGACATGGCGCATCGGCAAAGCATTCTACACTTCGCTTCGATGAGTTCAATTCACTTCTGGACCTGGAAGTAAACATGATTGACATCTTTACAAGTGAATGCTCAATTTGACCCTTCAGTGACCCTCTGAACCCTAAACAATTGAGCATCCCATAGGTACACGCAGGTACCACTAGTCTTGATAACACCCCAATAATCTGTAAGGAGAGAAGCATTTCAGCTCATCATGCCCCTCCATTGTCCCTTGACCTTAACTATCTTAATACCCTGTAGGAACCATTAGTCCATGATAAACACGCCACTATTGCATATAAGCCCCATCTTCGACCTCATTTCATCATGTGCCCATAAACATTGTAACCAAGTTTGGTCAACATCCGTCAATGAACGAACATTGGAGAGCCGAAAAGGCAAACGATTACAGCCTTAGTAGATAGTAAGGCTGGCGGTGGCGATCACAATGGCTCAAACCAGCATAGCTGGTTTGGGCTACCGAAGAAATATCTTGAACATCTCTTTGGCATTGGGGCTGACAGAACGAACTGGACGAATGAATCTCGTATCTCGATAAAGTGCCATTATTTCGGTTTTTTTTTTTTTTCCCCTTTAGGAGGGTCCAGGTGGATTGCGGAAGCCACAATTTAGGGGGGACGCAGACCAAACATTTTGCTGAATTGATGTGTGTTACTATCTAAGCGGAGCGCCACCATTGGTTGGCGCGGTGCGTGGATGAAAATTTTTTGGTTTTACTAACTTCTCAGATGGCCGGAAACGAAGCTTCCTGAGCGTTGTGAGCTCTTTGTTCCCAGTCATAAAACAGGGTCATGTCTGCAAAATGGTAGTTTCAATAAAATGTATGTATGAAGAACGATATGCATATCAGATGTTTGAGACAGCAAATTCCCGCTGAGGGATAGCCCGGGAAAGGGTGTCACACAACTTCTTCGATCATTACGGTTTATTTCCAGTGCCATGATCGAGACTGAGTAATTATGATGACCACCCAGGTAGCCCCTTTCCCGCCCAGTTGGCCATCTCACTGTGTTCACGTGGTTAGCGTATCGGACTTGTATCTGTTGGGGTTTTGGGTCGACTCCCGAAGGTGGGACGAGCCAAACACTGGAAAGATTAACATGTTTTAACACTTTGGTTCCTCGCATTTTACAATAGTTGGACCCAACTAACAGTGAAAAATTATTAGTACTTTAGAAGAAACCAAAGTTGGTGTTTTGAATTACGTACGAAAGACCTTTTTCCACTTGTGAATGAAGAGTGTTGTAACAAACAAAGTGAATCAAGGTTTAAAGATATGTTATTGTTGTATTGCCAAATACGGTATGCAAATTTTCTAGCAATTTTACAGTATACAGTTCGATACATAATCTGCTATTTTGGTGTCTTTTTTATTTGAAACTTAAAACCGGAAGCCATTACTGCAAGAGAAGTTAACATGATAAAGTCATTCACAGACATTCATTTGGGTATTTCTTCTTTCATCATAAAGCTGAACAAAAAATGCAAGCATCACTTTTCTCTGTTTAATCTAAGGCTTTTTTTTCTTCGAATGTCCCACTTTTGTTGTCGAGTATTGTGGCCTTGTACCGTGATGCAGTGGTGATTATTGTCCATCTTGAATAATCTAGTAGGCCTAGTCAGAGACTAAGCATTACAGTCAGGTCGGTCATCACTTGTATTTGCCAGAAATACTGACTCGTGTTTCCTCTTGTTCTAGTTCTTTCACATTTCTCTACGCGGAGGTAAGTATTTCCCATTCGATTACAGACTCCACTACAAGCTGGCGAATATCGCAGACCAGGCGGCAACGGGCAACGGTTCGGTACGGCAACATGTTGAACTTAGAACGGATACTGTTTCAAATTATTTAGGGCGTTATAAATCTATTATCTATATTCCATCATGTTCCGCAGATCGATATGATAGTTTCAATTGTCGATGTTGGTGTTAATTTGCGCCGCCTATGCTTTAGGTTCGTTAGTTTCCAACAAAATTTGGAAGATGTACACTAGAACTAGGCTCGACAAAAGTGGGCACAATACTGTAATATATGCGATTTTTCAAACTTTGCCGTATTGGATTGAAGCTTGGTGAATATGTTCTTTTGGGTCATGGGAATTATTTCAAAATGAAATCAGAGTGACATCGGCAACCCACTGAATGATCAATGGGGAGATACACACGCGTCGGAGGTTTATACCCGCCTGCCGGTGTCTTAAAACGAGGCAACCGTAACATTGTGCGTACAGGTCGAATTCCGACTGCGATGGTATTGTTTATTGTGAGCGTACCTAACAAAATATTGATTCTGCTAAAGTACACATCCGGCCAGGTCAGGCATTCGGTGTATATATCGGTAGTCATCGCTGTTACGAGCCTCTCCAAGACCCCAACAATCCCAAAACGAAAGTTTCCACTTTTTCCACCACGTTTTTTTATGTCGGTTTATTTAAGTGTTACCGGCTTTTTCTTGACGTGGAAAAGAGGGTAAGAGGCAATCATCGTGTCCACAACACCCCGACCCCGCGACTAAGGGAAAGTCCGTTCACATAAATTCATGGCCAAATCGTGACTACTTAGAGCCTACATTGAAATATCATTGTTACGATATATCGTACCGAAACCGAGTTGCAATGGAACAATTTCTCCTTGTGACGTAATGCAAACGTCGACGACGAGTCGCCGCTTTTCACCAGTGGGCGACCTGATGAAAAAATGCCTCTTCAGTGGCGTTCTGTTATATTTCAAGATAGGTCTCTATTTACCTACCTGGCTATTTTAAAATGTGGGACCGAGTTGACACTCGTGTGGAATTTCACTTTTCGGTATTGAAATTTAGTAGTGATGTAGTGAAGGAAACTGGAAAATTTGAAAAACTCAGGTCCAACAGATTTAATTACGAAGTATTATGCTTTGTCAAATAACCAATTTCTTGAACGGACAGTACGCTGGTGGCTGTTCGTAATGGTGGGGAATTAGGCTGTACGATGCATGTTTCTGCTGATGCAGCGTTGTGACAAGTGTGTCAACTCATGTCCCATAAAGAATGATAATACAAGGGGCCTCAGAGAGAAACCCGTGAAATAAGTTGAGCAAAAATGAGGTAGTTTTTATTGAGGGTGGGTGAGGTGCTTTTCGGACGCCAAAAAGTGGAATTCGACCATCTCACTTAGTGATGTGAGAAATCGAGTGCAACACTGGTTTCGAAGACAACTATTTGACTGAAGTCCTAGTGTGTTTTCCTCCTTAACTACTGTTCAATCAAGCAGCGTAAACAGGGCCATCACTAGCGGCCGGGGAGGGGAGGAGTGGAGGATCCCGAACCTAGCCGAAGAAAATCCACAGGTACAGATTTCAGACATGGCAACAACAACAAAATATACCAGCAGGTGAAGGTACGTTTTGTAGACAGGTACTCTTTTTAAAGTCTTTTGGTATGACCCGACCGGGAATCGAACCACGGTCTACTATCACGTAGGCCTATTGCCAAAAAATTAGCAGATCTTGACCCGACATTTTAGAACGTGCTATGTTCATCCAACAGTGTTTCAACAGAGTTGAAGTGGTGGCTCCGGGCCAATGATTTTTTTATTTTTCGGAGGGGGGGGGGTGAACTGAAATCGCCCCATTTTGCATTTATGCTATACCAAAATCGTAGGCTGCAGTGCAGTGTATGTGAGGGGCGGAAAAAAAGCTACGGGACCGCGTGCTTCCCCAACCACCTGATACACAACGGGGAGGGTGAATCTGTGATCCGGTTCATCGCCTTAAATGTCCTGCAGAAATAGTAAGAACGCTTGAAAATCGATTTGTGATGCTATACACTGGGAACAAATTATTCGAAACGTCCACGCCGTGTCCGCATTTCAAGTTAGCGAAACATCTACGCGCGTCCCGCACAAATGTAGTATATGCAATCGCTCGAAGATCAAGGCAATATCTTTACGCGCCTCTTTCGCAATACATCTGCATAGCCCTTAGCAGCATTTTTTTTTTTTGGGGGGGGGGTGGGAACAACTCAGGCAAACGGACAAAGTTCAACAAAATATACGGAAGTTCTGTGAGAGAAGCGTGCGAAGAACGAAACTGCGCCTAAAATTTCCTGCTGCGTGCATGCATCATTTATTTTGTGCTTTTTAATACTGGATTGTTCAATATTCTACATTGTTGAATTCAAGTAACCTCGTGGATTCGGCGTAACGTTTTTCCGCCAACCCAATTGGGAGGGTCTCTCGTCGACCGTAATCCTAGCCTACGGAAAGGCCGGATCTATAGGTGCATATGCTGGACGAATGTTAAAATGGATTTCGTGAAGAAAATGAAACTGCTATTTCTCTCTAACAAACTCATTAGGGCTATAGTAGTGCGTTGAATTGCCTGGACAGATATTCCATTGAATTATTACCACTCCGCCGTGATGCGCCGTTAATGCCGCTTTGGAAGGCTACGAGTGGCAATATCGCTACTCAGTGCTCACTCTATATTATTTGTACGTATTTTGCTGTTACGGAGGCGATTTGTAAATCTCTGCCGACCATTCTATCCTATTCGCACGCCTTAATTCCCACAGTCAGCAGTCATGCTCTAGCGGCTAACCCTACTTTAATGGTTCCACACCATATGGCCTCATGCACTGCATTAACACAGAAAGGAACTTTATCGAGTTTCATATCAGCCGAGTGGAAAATGATGATGACTGGAGATCTATGGCAATGGGCAGTTCCACGGAAGGGGAGAGGGCCTCTAGGGAATTCCACCTCAATTCACCGACCTTTCCCACGCATATCCCAAGTAGATCTGTCACCCTACTGTCTTTGTGCATACCACACTAGAGTAAATGTCATAGGCCTGATCACATTTTTCAGCCGGGCCTACTCCGAACAACAAGATGAGAGGAACGTTTCCAGATCTCTAATAAATCCTTCCACCGGAAACGTGGGAACACCTACCCTCAACCTCCCCCCTCCAAAAATTATCGTGCCTATATGTCATCGAGAAGAAACATCAGATTATTTAGTCTCATGTTTGGCAGGGTCGATCAACCAACACTACTTTGCAGTATTCGAGTGTTTGGGTATGAGGGGGGAGGGGGGGGGCTGTAGGGCTCGTAACAATACCCAATCGGTATTCAATCAAGTCTCCAACAAGTTTCCGAGATATCTTTTTTTTTTATCCTTGCCAAAGGCACAAGAATCAATGCAGTCACGCACCGTGGTGTGTGGTGGTGTGCAACGAACATTTTGGAGGACTGTCGTAATTAAAAGTTTCGTTCGTCCGGATAAAATACATATGTGACCGACTTTGACTCATTTGACCTTTTCACTTTGACCGCTCAGTTTTGACCTTTTTACCTGGGATTTTGCCTGCTTTTTGTATTGGCCAGATGCGTCTTGTTAAGACAAACAAAAATGTCATGAAACAACCATACTACGATGCTCTTATCACAAGCTATCTCAATGAAGGTAAGGTCAAGATAGCTAAAACACTGAAATTTGGAGAAATTTGGCATTTTACATCTTTTCGTCAGCATATATCTACTGAATGCAAGTATCTATTAAGTTCAAATTAATTTTGTGGATTGTACACATGAGAAGATTAACCCGATTGGTTATTCGTATCAGGTCAAGGTCACTCCCAGTACACCATAGGACAATCCTTTAATCTCTGCAACGATTCATTGTACAGAGTGAGAACAACATATGCTAACCACACAAATATTTTCCCCCAATGAAGACAGTACAACTTCTTGAATTGGTCATTTCATTGTTATTCCTGATATGTTTTGAGTATTGGACTAGCACCAATAGTTCCCCCAGTGAAGACAGTACAAATTCTTGAATTTTTCATTTTAATTATTATTCCTGATATGTTTTGAGTATTGGACTAGCACCAGTGACCAGCCTATATGTACCTCCTGACGAGTAGTGGCGATGCTACGGTGGTGGTGGCAACTTTGGTCATACATGCACCCCCTCCCCCCAGGTTTCATGGCAGCTTCTGAAACTTTGAAAAATGTAGCCCTACTTGAAGCTGCATCACTGCATTTATAAATTGAACAAATTCATAATTGCAGGCAGAAACGCCTCTTCTTCTTTGCGTAATAACTTCCTCTCCTCAGTGTTTATTTTTTACATTTAACCATCCCAGTAGCAATTTTCTCAAGGAAGTACAAAATGGAATTAATAAACCTGGAGATCAATGGGGAGGGTGCGAGGGGGGAGGGGACCAACTGGCAATTTTTCCATAGGCCTATATTTATATTTACTTGAGGGGGGAATGCCAAGTTTGTTTGCTCGAATTAATTGCAAACGGTGTATGATCTTCGAATTTCCCATTTAGCATTTATTACAGCAGAATGCACCCAGAAATGTCTGATTCAATTAGAAACACCTATGGGCCACGATCCTCTTCAACCACTGCCGGCATTGTGTGTGTGTATACTATAATCAAATACTATAATACTATAATAGCCCTTAGTTTGGCTTGTCAACATTGGTCCCGGCCACAATCCCCCAAAGGATTTAACCTCTTAAGTTGTGGTGTGTGAGACTTGAGTAACACCAATCTTTATAAACTTTTGACGCCTTCAACATTCAGTGTGGAATGGTACCTGACACTGGCAATGCTCATAGGACTGAGACTGTGTAATCCAATTATTCTCTGTTGTCACTCGTCTACTGATATCTGATTGTTTACATTTTAAGTTAACACCTCTCTATATGCAGCACACTTTCCAGGATGTAAATACTTGACAGGCAGACTGACTATTGGGTATTATTACCTGTGATCATAGACAAGCCCCTAATGAAGGATTACTGTTGTGTGTGTAGAAGCGGAGATGTGTGAGTTGGGAGGAATAGAAAGCAAAGGTCATGGAAGCTTCTGAAAGTGGGGAAGGGCACAACATTTGTGGCATTTTTTCGCTATTGAGCAAAAAGTGAGGGCATACCCTGTACCCCAGGCAGAACTGGGTAGGGTTTGAGTCTATAAAATATCTCTCTTCTTCCTCAGTGCCTCTCTATCTGGTGTTGACAGTCACTTGATGTGACTATTTGGGAAAAGTGGTTGCTGGGATAATCACATTTCAAACAATTTGCCAGAGGTCATACTGGATCGACATTAACTGAGCCCACGTAATTCAGAAATGTCTCACGTGGCTATATATATATCTATATATATATATATATATATATATATATATATATATATATATATATATATATAATATATATATATATATATAAAACACTAGAAAATTGCAAAGATCTTGTCTGTTCTATTATCTATTTGTATTATTATCATTCAGCAGATATATTTGTTTATGGATGGTAGGTGCGCCCTGGGTGGGCCATATGAGAGACATTCCCCAAACCCCCCATGTAGGCGGAAATATGTTAAGTTTGGGAGAAATTGTAAATTTTGACCCTAAAAATGTCAATAAGACATTAGATGGACTGTTAAAATGGCTATTGATACAAGTTTTTTAAACAGTTATGCACTTGTCAATTGCATGACCCACCCCTTGTACCCCAGACAACGTGAGTCATTGCACTCATGTGGGTCAACAAAATGATGCACCCCTCAGTCACTTTTGCGCCTGAATAATAATGCAAATTGGATACACCCAGAGTCACTTTAAAAGACCACAGACTACTCTGCTGTACAAATTGAAATGATTGACTGGCAATGACTTACCCCTCGGTCACATTAGTGATTAACGACATATGGTAGAATGACCAACATATGAGACACCATGCTATTGGACACACCTTGCACTGCCTTGTCCAGGGTAGTGGAGGGATGCAATTGACAATATATAGGCATGTGCACTTCTCTTTCCTTACACATATACCCCCAAAAGGAGATTTTGTTTTTGTTTTTGTTTTTTACATTTGTTGATGATGTTGGTCGTCCGATTAAAACGAACTGCCCACTTAATTAAATCTTCTGCTTTGAACACCCAGTTTAACTTTATGAGTGAATAAATTTCGCCTAAAGGATCCATCATCATTTAGCCGCCGCAGTCTGCCCGACCTCGTGTTACGGTCGCTGGTACTTCCCACACTGAATGTAAACCGTTGGACCTCACTGGTTATGAATCGTAACTTTACCTTCTCTCTTTAAGATCACTTACTTACCAGGTTTATTTTTCAGTATGTTACTTCACTGCCCTCAGATGACTTTTTGACCTTGGTCAAAATCCACAAGCATCTCTTGCGGTTAGTAATATTGCAGGTGATTGGGTCGTTTTGTGTCAAGTTGTGAGTTGAGTGGCAAACACACAGCTTCGGGGTTTGATTATAGCTGAATCATCATGGTGAATTCCACGACCGTGTAAGGGAAACATGTCGGGGAAAAAAGGCAAGGAATCACTACGCAGAGTTGCGTTCTTGCTTATATCAATTTTATTTTCCATTATCGCGACAACTGACGGATGTGTCCTCCCACAGCAAGTTGCACTCCCCCTCCATTAGATTCGATAATTTTGTAGTATGCCTATATTACATTTATTGAAGCAAAACTTCTGGAGTAACCGATTCCCGCCAAGCCATGGCATTGTCAATGTGATCTAGAAAATGACCTTTCACGTCGACGTCCCCTGTGTTGTAACGTCTGATGTCTGTGTTTGTTCATCATGACTAGATGTTTTGCCATCGCTCCACATGGCTATAGAGAAGTTCCGACGGCAACAAGGCCCGGCCTATACGTTCATTTGCATACTGGCCATGTAGATATATAGGTCTAGTAAGCCTGCGGTATAACAGGCAGCGTGACCACTGATCTATGTAATAACTCCCTTCAAATCATGCGTTCCCTGGACGTATTCCGCTTTTTGAGGCTGGAACTCAAGACCTTTTTGTTCTCTCGTTGTTACTAATATTTTGTAATGTGCTCGATTTTAGCTGTGTATTTCCCCTACATCACCCCGTAAAGGCTTTGAGAAACCTTGAGTTTGGAATATAGCGCTCTAAATCACATTATTATTATTATTATTAATATTCTCCTTTCCGGCGTTTACCACGTTCCACCCACTAGGACTATGTCAACCAACAACCAGTTCGGTGAAACCTACTTTGCCAGTTCGCCCATTCAGAATGCACACTCGGCAACGACAAAAACGAGTGAAACGGTCAACTTTGTCTGGCGGGAATGTGCGTCAATGCGATAGGGGGTGGGTATTCTGCGGAGGGAGAGGGGGGTGAGGTCGTGATTCGTATGGGACACGCTCTCACAATTAACTTCACGTACTTCTTCACCCCTTCATGGAGAAGTGGGGGGGGGGGAAGGGGGGGGGTGTGCCGGGTAGTGGGTACACAAAACATGTGGCAAACATGTGCAAATATCGGCCTAGGAATGAGTTTATGATAGGAGCATGTGAAGTTCAGCTGGACACGTACAGCAAATATTGGTTCATTTGGTAGACATGTTCAAAGTCACAGTTAGGGCTACACGCTAAGCCGATTTTACATCCAGTACGTGCCCGTATATGAGACGCGGATACCCGTGCATGACTGCATGGACTTGTCAGCCTCTGTGTAACCAATCGTTTTCCGGAGAAAAACATCACTAGTTCCTTCTAGATTCTTCTCTTGCGGATGTGTGCAAAGGTGCGTGCCTGAGCTGAATTGCGCCAGTGGATGTGCTGATATTAAAGGCCTACTGCTATTTCAAAACTGTTTGTTCCGTTCTGGTATGTTTCAGCAATATATACCACAGTGACAAGAAGACAACCACATCCCCACATAAATGTTCTCCATAGCTTCGGGATTAGCTGCGCTCTGTGAATTCAGGAGGACAGTTGCAACAAACCGTGAGTGGCCAGAAAAGTCCGGGAATAACAGACCCATCGAACTTGAGAATGAAAACACCTCCGACGAGACATAAGCCTAATAACAAATGAATAGCTAATCTGAGCCTAGCGCACTAATAGTCATGCTAAGAATCTGAGCTAGAGCACTATAGTGCTGTAGCTCCAACTGCACCATTGTAACCCTAGTTTAGATAAATAATAATAATAATATAAGAAAATGATAATACTAATAAGAATACTAATATCTCGTTTCTCATTAACCATTTCCCTGGTCGGATACATGCTCGGAGCGCTTCACAGAAATTATTCTTGAGCACTAGTGACTTGTCACACCCGTACCATACAGCACGAACTTCTAGCTTGTTCTCTCCCGACGCATTATTTCAGTAAGTCACTCATTTCAGTACGTCACTTCATCGTGTCCCCTGGGGGACTCCCCGATATTAGGCAGCCACATACGAAGCTCGATACTCTTCACAAGTCCACCTGACAAGGTACGTTTGTACCCAGTTAATCGTGGGTGGCGTGGAACATTTCAGGGGACATGCCTTGTCCAACCGCCCTGCGGAACGGGCTTTTGATAGGCTCCGAAGTTTTGCAGTCTGGAGATCTTCGCAAATAGGCCTAAAGGTCATCAACAGAATAATTATTTCAAACTTTTCCCCCACAACACAGCCACAGTTGTGGGATTCAAGGGAATTGGATGTTATCCACAAATGTTCTTTTTCAGCTTGTCACGTATAATTTAGTCCATGCTCTTAAGCGACATTCAACACAGTCCTAGGCTACTGCATCCGTCGCATCAGTAAAGTTACCAAGAATATCAATCGGATATTATAGCTCTGCATGTGGTTTACCTAATGATTTGCAGCACGGCGATTGAAAAGGCGGAAAGTAGATTTTTCAGTGATATCACCTGATCACATCTTATATTTGAATGAACCCTTATTAACCCTTCGACCTCAAAGTTTGTAACACTCGAAAAGTCCTATTGATTATACTAACTGCAGTTTTAATGATCATCCGATCTATTCCGTAGCAGGAAAAGCCGCTTGATCGCTCGAACAAAATGGCCAAAGTTGACCTTCAGCCGACTTGAACGAATTGGCAAGGAAATTTAGCTTACCATTGCACACTATACCGGTACTTCAACCGCCCAACATATCACATCCTGATCCACTTAGATCGGTCAGTCGATGAAGATGAAAACTTGCAGATTTCACCCTCATTCAATGTTCAGCCAGCAGAAGTGGGAGACCGGAGAAATGATTTTACGGACGAGTACAGGTTCCAGTTGTCCTAATTGTAGGGTACAGTAAATCACTACCGATTGACATCGCGGTATACTTGCCTATAAACAGACGATATCTCGATAGAATGCATGCCAATTAAGATCACAAGTTCGAGTCAATCTCTCGTCCGAGTTCTCCCTCCAATTATAGAATGAATTATATAAGCTGCCAGTATAGCCAGGGCCCTGCTGGATGTATAGCACATGTTCATGTCAGCCACAGTCCACTGGGCTATTATTCTCTCTTGTGAATATCCCGGCCGGGTAGTGTAACTATAGAACTGATGGATCCATCTATGATTAAACTCATTCTCATCTATCAGTAACTTGAATAGTCTGTGACTAACTTGCATAGGGAATATCCCTCAGGCGTTAGGCGGGCTGGCATCAGTAACTTAATTTACTTATTAAAAGTCAGTCAATGGATCACATAGGTTTCTCTCTAAGAATTAGTCTTTTTGGGCGAATGTATCGCCGACTGTCTTGGCCCTGGCAATAGGAACAGACTTCCCACGCAGCAAAGTATTCCAGTCTGGACAAGCCAACATTATCCTTCGCGGAAAGTTTCAACAGAAATGAAAGCCCGTCACGACCGAAACCGCGCATGAAACCGAGTCTTGTTGAAATCAGCGCCTCGCTTCCAAGTACCATAGCCAACAAATTTATATTATAACTCAAATAGGTTATCTGCATTATAGCCATATGCTACCTGTTATTTATGAAAACGGGAACTGTCTCACTTTAGCCACACCATGGCGCGACTATAACGCTTAATATGGTCAGGTTTAATCTGGCTGGCCTCGTACAGTAGTTCCGCAATTGATGCAGTAAAATAATGTTCACCGCCACGACGTATCGGGTAACAAGTTCGTAAAGTCGCAGTATCAGCGCGTCAAAAGCCGTAGCGGATCATGGGACTGGTAGAGAGGTCGCATAACTCGATTGAGTATGATCAGTATTTCCGGCGCAATATTCTGGTATTGAAGGCCAAGTAACTCTAGGCCTACATTTGACTGACGGGGCCGATCGAAAAGAAGGCAGCTTTGGCGTAACGATACCTTGTATGTGAGGCACACTTCGAGGGCAATACGGCTGGCCCTAACAATCCGTACCTCATAAGTGGCCTTCATCCACCTGAGAGGATCCCTAACACTCATAGGTGTAGTAACCAGGTTGTCACAGTAAATCGTGCACAGTCGCTTGGTATTTCGGTTGTTGCACACAAGGTACCCGCGAACAGTGAGATTTCTACTGCATATTTACATCCATATTCTCTAACATGAATTGTGGCAAGAGTAGGCCTAATGCGGCAATGGAGGTTTCACTTCCTCCCCCAAATAGTTTATAGTCCAATAGGAAAAATGCGTAGACCGTGGGTCCACGTATAACCTCGTGAGTTACTAAGTGATCCGAGGCGAGCTTTCAAAATAACAGCTACATAGTATATGGGTACGCAATTGTCAGGTCGCTGTGACGATCGTGATGTAGTAGATGCACGTCGTCGTATACCACTTACATGATTTCACTGACGTAATTGGGGTATTTTTCTGGCAGTAGCCCTGACGGAGGGGCTTTCACAGGCGATTGCTGGCGATCATCATGGTCGAAGCGGATCGCAAGAAGACAGGCCACATGACCCAGACCTCCATGAGCTGATAGCTGGCGTAGCTATCACCCCTTCGCTACCTGACATCAAAAGACTCCGGTTGAGGCATGTCAGCATGTCCCAACTAACTGATTATGGCACGCACACCTACTCACTGGTGACAATCAACGGCAGCCCCCAACGTCAATCGAAAACAATTTGCGTCCATAGTGTCTAAACATCTTCGCCCAAAGATATCAATACCATATTCCTTCTAATCATGCCCGGGGGGCTCGAACAAAATTTTCAATGCGGACGCTATTTGGACTACCACAAATAGAACTAGACATGTTCAGGCGGGTAAACCGACCACGTGTACATCCCCGCTTTGAGCAATCATTTTGAAGAAGTATCTAACAGGGCGCCATGAAGTCCCCCATTTTGGTCAAAACCAAGATAGCCTTCATCCACCAAGTTTTGTAATCCATGGAAGTTCATAGGCACATGATTTCGCAAATTTGACCCACGATGGTTTTGAAAATTACTTCTAACTTTGAGAGGAACAAATGTAGCCCCATCACAAAGTTTCGTTCAAACTGACAAAGTGGGAAATCGCCATTAAAATTCGGCAAATTTGACCCTCGATGACATTTGAATTGGCCGTCCCCAGTGATGCCACTTTCGAATCATACAGGGATTTTTTTTTCTTTTTCACCTGTGCTAGTTTAAAGTAATTTGTTACATATCATCGGCCTGTAGGCGATTACAGGCGACAGGCTGTCGCCACATAGCGGTGGCATGGTCCTCTGAGTTGCCCAGAAGGTCGTAGCCAATTCCATGTCATGATCCTACCATGCCATATCAATAGAGGGGTTTGACAATGGCCGATCCCTACCGACTCATGTTTTTTTTTTCTTTCTTTTTCAGTATCCACAGCCAGTCCTACACTCGGCGAAAACCGCCCCAGCCCGTGCTCCGGATAACAGACCACCGCATTCTCGGCGCCCAATTTAGCGGGTGGCTGGACTGCCGAAATAAAAGAAGCCAACGGTATTGGCAAGAACGGCGCGGCAACTGTGAAGACCGACGCAAACTTAATTTTCTCGAAAAATGGAGAATGTGTTTACAGATTCCGAATTGTGATGCCAGCTGGACAAAAGGTAACAAAGGTATTTCTTACAGATTTATACCGGACGAGGGTTGACCTTGCCATGGTAAAGGTTGGTGACCAATCCACGTCAAACGCACAGGAATCTGCGGTATAATGGTGCCAAAATATAAGCATTATGTGACAAAGGGAACGGGCGACCTTTGCATAGTTACTTCTTGTGTGGACGTCTCAGTGATGGAATTCAGTTAGGTGGAAATAAATAGCTCGACAAAGGAAAACATTGCCAGATCGACAAATTTAATTTGTGGGTTCCGTTCCTGACATGTCCTCTAGTTCGCTGAGCTCGTTTAGAAATGATTCGGTCCGATGAGCCATGACCATTTTCCTTCGATGACGACCGTGCCATTCATCTTTGTCACGACAAAAATCGCATCGCTTCCGAATTCTACTGAGACGTCTCTCATCATGACGTAGTGCAAATCGTGCCGTCGTTTTTTACGCCAGTCCCTACCAGACCACATGCCTCTCCAAAGAATGCAGAGTCGCGATGTTTCTACTACGGGTTTTATACCGAACATTTTCTCATTCGTGGTTTTTGGCGATGATGCCATGCAAGGTTTGCCTTGAAGAGATCGGTGAGTAGCTAGACTGGCGCTACTAAACTTGGATAGTTAGGTGATAGTACATAAATATGGTATCCGATATTCCTGATCATAATATCAATATTAGCCTTATCAACAATAGAAGCGGTCAGGCTTCAGGTCCGAAGTAGTATTGACTGAACATATCTAAATCAAACAATTCGAAACAAGGCAACGGTCATTCGCGTTAACCTGCGGGTGGTGCTGATAGCCTACAATGAACTCATTAACTGCATAGCACTCCAGAGGGAAATGCTGTTACAACGACATAATAAATTGCATGATGCTTAGAGTTAAAAACGGTCATGTTATCCTTTAAATTGACACCGGTGAGTAGAGGACACATCAACACCCAACAACCCATATTTGAAGGTCGTGATTTCAATATGTAGGAATTATATAACGTGAAAATTAACCTTAGGTCACGTCACGTTTATTGACCATTTGGGGTACATTCTGCCCCTTCTACCTGCCCCCCCCCCCCCTCCTTCTCGCAGGCCTCGTAATTGCCTGTGATCGGAGAGATCCTCATTCTTATAATGTTGATTCATACGTAACCTATGAAACTCACCGCCATCGTCCACCTTTGTTAAAGAGATCATGGTTAATGTTTCCTCTCAGTAGACAAAGATGTTTTGCTCCACAAGAGTTCCCTACCGTATGTTATCTCTCTGGCAGAGGCAGTAAACCCCATCAGCCCACTCTACCTTCCATTCCGCAGATGAATTCACGGACGTGAAGCCAATCCGCTGTTCGTTACACAAGTCTCAACAAGTTTCACCAGACCGACGCGACTGCCGTCAGCCAGTCACACCCACGTGCCGGGTTCCCCGGGTTAACCCGCATGTTCCAAATGTACCGATAAGACTCGGCTCAGCGTTGACTAGAATGACGCTAAACCCAGCTACAAAAATGTGGAGTTCGAGAGGATACTCCAGTACCACGCAGACTACGTGCGTTCCGGCAATATCCAGAGTTGAATATCGAGGAAATATCCAGGCGCTGAAGAGCAATTAGAAGCTACAGTAGGCATAACTTCCAATACATTATAATCCGGTGTGTTTTACGTCTAGACAAACGCGACCTTCTGTGGTCATGTGCGTTAGTCCAATAACGTGTAAAATATCACTCCGACAGTGACTGGGAACGAGTTTCCGGTCCTCGAAAAAAACCGAGAATCGCAATATCGGGCGAGACAGCAGGGCAGCATGCGACAGGTAAAGCGAATGTAATGATTTGGTGCAATCGATGTAGCCAATCTACACGTACCGTTTACTCAGCTAGCAACACAACTAAACTGATAGGCATGTAAAACATCAACCGATGTAGATAGGGTATTTTATATCGTAGAATCTGTATGGACACAGCAAGGACCTCTTTTGGGATCCGGTTAGCTGGTTAGCCGGACGGATGGGGGCGGGGGGGCCGTTCAGCAGACTAAACGCCTCTGTTGGTTTGATGTAGTGTTAGCTATGAGGACAGTATGCCGCATAAACGCTCTTAATAAAGAGGCCAGGATGTCCTCTCCAATAAACAGAAAATCAACAAAGTTGAGTGATTTATTGAGGCCTTGATAATTTACGTTAGGCTCGAATGACCTTCAGTTACACTGAAAAACATTTCCTTTTAGCTGAGGTTTGTTGAGCAGATAACAGTATCATGTCTCTCCGGCTGCCGTTTAGTCGGCATCGTGCTGTTCGGTCGTCACATTCACTCATAAACTTATAAACCGTACATGCGATCAGGTTTGATGAATTTGGTGAGGTGGATGAAGTGGATGACGCACATTGTCACTGGCTAGCCAGTTACTTTTTCAGTTGGCATAGTTGTGTGATAGATTAAAATTAATCAAATTAATGACCCCAATTTCCAACTTTTCCAATGAGCTCTCTGGTGAGAGAGGTTTGTTTACATACTCCCTAGCTCTGCCAGAGCAGGCAGCAATAGTGTTTTGATTCGTCAGCGGTCCAGGTGAGTGTCCACAGTGAGACTAGTTCCATAATGAAAACCCATGTCCAGGGGGATTATGATGTCTGTCAACACGTCAAGTTCTAGTTTATGTTGGTATAAAAAACTGGTAACTCAGAAGGAGAGTGTTTCCACATGTTGGGTTTTAGTCGGAATTAGTTTGTTTCAATGGTGTCATTTTCAGGACTAACCATAACTGAGATTTCTAGCAGCAAGACGAGAGATGTTTAGTGGGGAAGTATGGTAGTTGCAGGTGGGGAAAAAAAATCGGCTCCTTAATCGTTTAACTGATCCTACACCTACGGCAAATTTGCCCGCAGCTACCGAGACGTTTACGATTTGAGCTTCTTCGACTACAGGTTGACTTGCGGACCAGCAATGGAAATGTTTATTTTTAATCATCTTTTTGTCCTTTTTTCCTGTGATGAGTATATGTTCACTGAAAGTTGAAGGCGAGTCCGATGACGTAATATTTTTTTTTACGAAAGCTAATATTGACCTCAGGAGTGAACACCAAATTTTTCTTAGAAGAGGAACCTCTACTAAGTTCGATGGGAGAGTTTCAGTTTTTTTATGCCTTCACATAAAATTGATTCGGAACAGTTATAAATGTAAAAGATATGTAACCTGCATGTCAAATTTTAAATTGATTGATTGAAAAATATAATAAACGATGCGATTTGTAGAAGTTCTTCCACTTGACGAAAGAGCTGTTAGTCTATTATGGCGCGAGGAAAGGGAATATATTATCAAGAAGAAATATTATGCCAATCAAGAAATATTTTCTGATCGTGGAAATATTTATTCACAATGAAAATATTGTTTCCCTCAAAAATATTTCGGAAGCACAAATATGTAGCGGTGGAAAAATGTTCGTAAAAGAAATAAGTTTTATGATAAAAATATATGTTAGATATATATATTCCAATTATATTTGCAACAAAATATGCGTTAGCAACGAAAATTGTTTGCAAAAATATATCTATCTATAGAAGACCGGAAATAAGTAATGTTGGCAAGAGTTATTTTTGTTTCCAGTGAAATATAATTACAAGAAATAATTATGTGTTCTACAAAATTTGTTTGTAACCAAAAATATATTCCAATTGAAGATATTGTCCATGACAAGAACTTTTCCGCACACGCAATAGTGTAGATACTAGGAAAAATGGTATAAAAAAAAACAAAATAATTTGGCTACCTCATTGTTGGCAACAGAAAAATCATTTGCTGTCAAAAAATTGTTTGCCACGGAAAATATATATATCAACGTAGCCTCATGGACAGAGCCGTTGCTTTCTATCGTCCTAGTACCGTGAGCCCGTGAAATGCAACGTGATCTACTGTTACTGTACTGAGGTTCCTGCGTGACATTTCCGTCAAACCTCAACCGGGCTTTCACTTTCGTACTATATGAGATACCGATTCCACGGGCTGATATAGGAAGAATCTGATTATGAGGAATCGCAATACTCCAACGAAACTATTTTTTTAAGTGGTTCATCATATGATGATGCATGCTCGAGATAAAGCGAGGGGTCCGCAATAAAAACGGATAAATGCAATCGCATTGATTTCCATTGTCCTGACGTTGTCGTCGTAATGTGGAGTTGGAACACCGATGCCCGGAGGCATGTCGCGTAATTTTTTTTCTCAGGATAATTGGGCACCAGGGCTATAGAATTTCACTGCTTAGGGGATATTATTGAAAATTGAGATATTGCCAAAATTATATACTATTCCCACCATCACCATGGGTTCAACGTCAACTAGACCTGCGGCAACGGCGCAAGAACTTTGAGCCATATTACTCGATTCTAACCTTGATTTCGAGCACAATGCACATTCATGGACATCCAGTTGGCATCACCTTCCTCAGAAAAAAATACCCGGGGGCCCGGCATCGCCGGCGAGTTTCCGGTTTTACGTGTGTACATGCTGAGTAGGAGTTACAAATACAACTACAAGTACTAACTTACTGCTAATTTTAGTCGGGTCGATTAAATAAGATCTCGGATAATAATGTACGCAGTACGCAATCAGTATGGAGAGGCTGTCCAACTCGAGTGAGTCGGCCATAGGACAGGATCGCAAACTTTTCTTGCACCGGCCCATAGGCCGAATGCTCCCCCTAACACTCAGTAACAGTGTCCCAAACTAAACTGTTAACTGTTAACAATAATTACTAGGCCAAGTGGATTCAGCAGGAGATGGCATTCCCTGTTCCGGCCGTCGAGAGGAGCGGGGAAGGGAATAGAACGGACTATTTGGTCACTCAGGGAGCTGGGTCCCAGGTGGGCCAGCTTACTACAAGGCCCTAGTAGTAGATGCCGCACCCATCACTTCAAGTTCAAGTTGAAGGATTCTGTGGTAGTTTCGCGTACGCGTGGTGCAAGGCGTTGATGCTGCTACGCAGTGGAATCGATGAACCACTGAAACGACTGTACTAAGATACGTTATAATATATTTTTTCGTTGATAACACAAATGGCAGAGCACCAACAAATTGCCGTTGCCAACATATATTTTGTTGCAAACATATCAGGGAGGGTTGCAAGATACGTTATATATATATATTTACGTTGATAATATAATTGTTAAAAGAGCAAATAAAATTTAATTGCAAAAAAATATTGTTGCGAACATATTAGTGCGGCAAAAACAATATTTGTGAAATGAAATATATCTACATATTCTATCATGGGGAAACGTATTTCTTTTATGAATAATTGCTCCATCGAAACAGTATGTGTTCGGAAATATTTTTGAGGGGAAACAGTAGTTTCAAATATTTTTGAATATGTTTTCCACAAGCAGAAAATACATCATGCCGATTTGGCAAATGAAATTTCTTGAAATAGGGATAAAATTTCTCCCATCGCATAATTTTAACGATAGATAAATTAGATAATATATATTTCTTCATGATAATATATCCCTTTTTTCCGCGCAATAGGTAGGTCCGCATTACCACGGGTGAACCTCAATTTATTTTCTGTTTCATTTCTGTTTTCACCATTTTCCTCAATTTTTCGCTTAAAAATGGACCCATTTGGGCACATAAAGAATAAATCCCTGTACTGCCCCCAGAATATTGCCTCTAACTCAGACCGATTGAGGAATGCGTTACAGAGTATTGAGTCACGGATTGGACCTCTAAGGTCCTCATGGTAGACCCGAAAACAATGGGAATCATTGTATCATTATGGGTAACCCGCCCACGGAGTATGAGCTTGATCCACCGTGACTTAAAGGCTGTCCATGGATCATATTTGCACGAAATTCGTATCCCGGTTTCGATCAGCTGCGCGTAATTGTTCTTTAATGTTCTGAGAAACTAAATGGAAGATATTCCAATAGACCCCAAAGTCACTTGATCATTTTGATGATTGATCTGATAGCGTTGGGGAAAGATCTCTTGTATTTTTCTTATAATATGCTAATAAAATCTTCGAGGCACCTACACTCCGTAAATACGAGACGTTTAATTTTCCAATAATGTGAGCTAACCTGTACAAATTAGCACGCAGCTGCAGGCCTGCGAAGGCACGCACCACATTAACGTTCGAAAAAAATTGATGGCTCGAAATTGGCATGAAAGGACAAGAATGTTCAATTGGGTAATATTTGGCTGTTAATGTTCACTAATTAGCTTTAAAACATATCTGTCAATTGAATTTCTGCTTCTGGTAGGCGTCCGGATTAGCCTCAATTCCCGAAAGAGAAGAATCTGCTCGATTGGCGCATATTTTTACACGTTCTGTATTTTTGCGGAGAAACCATACCTTTCGTCGTTCGTGGTAATTCGAGTAAATATAGCATTTCAGTGTGTTGATTAGTGTGTCCCACTATACAGCTATATGACTTCTGGACTCTGGCTACAGGGCTCAACTAAGGTTCACGTATCGGTAACCCTGCGTTTACTTTTATGTATTCATCCACGAACCACCGTGATGTGTGTGGGGGCGATGCAAAGAGCGACCATAGACTCTACAACAGTGAATGCTACAAGTTCCTAATTCATACAGGAATAACGAGATATTCATATAGGAATAGATGGGATTCTCTTTTCTTTTTTTTTTCTATTGTTTGAACAGTTCTTGATTTAGATCCCCTCTATATATTCAATTGTTCGTTCGTTCCCGTTTTCGAAAGTACACAGTGACGTCATAAAGAGGGGGTCAGCGAGAGACAGTGTCAGTTACATCCCCTAAATGAATAGACATTCAAGAAGGATTAGAAATGTTCCCCCTCCACCCCCCAACTCTACCCCTAGAGCAATCTGTTTTCTGGGACGAACATCGTTAAACGATACAAACTGACCCGCGAATAGGAAGAATATGGTAGGGGGCCTACTCCTTGAAACCCCTTTCAAACAAACAAAACTAGAGCAACAATGGTGCTGTATCTCAAACTGCAACTGTCACCCTATCCTGAACTTCTTAGTAACATGCGGCAATCCATATGCTAATAAAGAGGCCAAGGATTTCTAATTTATTCCCCCACAACAAATAAAAGTAACATTCGGAAAGAAACATTACGGACCCCCAAACAGCCATTCTTTGATGGAGGTTGACCAAACTTGACCCAATGGTCATTGACCTACTTCAGACCGTCATCATGACGCCAGCATCAGCAACCCGGACCTGAGCATCCAAAAGTTGTAGAAAACTTTTCTAACGATTCACATGATGGCCCTAGGGTCCACACATTGGGCCAAACTTCACAAAACACAAGGAGCTTTACACACTTCAAAGAATCAATTGAAACGTTGTGGGAGGAGAATGCATTTCAAGTACCATTGCGTAAAATTTCATAAAAAGGGTTTCTCGCGGGCCCAAGTGGGACCTTGGACAAAAAACTCCCTGAACAATTTGAAGGTAAATGGCTTTAACATCATTGAGGCCGAATGTCCAGCACTGTGTCAGAATTTGTAGATAAGCCTTTTGCGTAATTCCACCCAATGGGCCCGGCCCGACATTACTAGAACACCCAAATGGCCTCTCCCTAAGGACAATTTACCGGTAACATTTGAAGAAAATTATTGAAGCTTGTGGAAGGAGATGATTTCAAATTACCCACATTGTTTACAATTAATGAAATGGCCCCTCGGGCCCAATGGGACCTTGGATCCAAAATTCTGAACACCCCAAGTACATACAACTGTCATTTCCCATCATTATGACCCGGTGTTAGCACTGTGCAGCATCAACATTAGTGGGACAGGAGAAGCATTCTCATTTCACATAATGGGCCCAAGTGGGCCCACACTGGGCCTCTGGTCCTAAATATCCCTGGACACTCTGAAGGTCCCGTACCAGCATTATGGCTGAACATCATCACTGTGTAACAAAATTTGTAGGAGATACAAGATTTGCAGTATTTCCTATAAAATGGAACCCTGGCGCCCTCTAACCCTAACCCAAGGACCATTACATGTAACTACTTCGAAGAAAGTCAACTGAAGCTTGTGGGCGGAGATACATTTCAAGTAACATTGTATGAATTTCCATAAAATGGGACCAAAAAATTTCCTGAACCTTTGAAGGTACGCTGATGACCATCACTATTTACGAATAATCAGCACTGTGCAACCCAATTGAGTAGTGAGGAAATACATTTTTGGAATTTTATACATAAGGTCCTATATTGCCCTGTTAACGACCTTTGACCTCACAACAGTCAAACTTCCCATGAGTCAATGAACATGTGTCCAGGGGGGGGAAAAAGAAAGTTTGGTAACATCCATCACAGTAATGACTTTTGGGGGGCCAAAAAGGCAATGTTGACACACTAGGTAGTGGTTGGTGTGGGTGGGGGGCGGTATCGGTCGGGGGGGGTCGGTCGGCAGGGTAGATGACTGCATCCAATAGTCAACCATCATAGCTGTTTGAGCTAAAAACCACAAGCAAGGAACACACCACCGTTTCCTTCTGGCGACAGGGTCTCATATAGGATTGTATATGTTATATAAACACCCTCCAGTTGACTTGGAATTAAGCCAAACCCCGGTAATCCGGGAACAAAAGACCCTTTGAAACAACACTTCCTATGTGTCACACATTTACAACCCATCAACCTCTGCCGAACAATGTTGTTAACTGATCTAGCCACTTCCTAACAATCACAAATTTTTGAAAAACCTCCCTTGAAACCTTCCTATCTTCGGTACCATTATCGCTTTTATTTTATAGGTACGCCTATCACGATCCCTGTCACTCAATCACTCGAGACAGACCTCCAACTATGAACCGCTGGTGTGAATCTTCCACCACCCATTCGAAGGCGTAACAAAAGGATTGCAACAGTGAGTTCAAGTATCATGGCGTACGTAGAGAATGGGTTCGTATTAGACCCCCCTCCCCCCACCTCCCTGGACCCATGTGACCAATAAATCTTGTGACACGAAACACCTTTTTTACTGTTCAGTAGTCGATCCACATGCCGCTGTTTATTAAAGTTTTTGTATAATAGTAAATGTGCCTAAGGGCCCATAAATTGGAATTATTTGCCAATCGGGAGTTCGAGGATCGAAATGACGACGCACTTCCCTTGGGTCCCGTCCTCCCCTCCCCTTCCCCTCGGCGAATCTCTCGATGCGCCACTGAGTATGAATAATTCTCAAAGTGTTACATTTGTCTTTGTTCAACTGTATCGTAGTTGCTACTCAAGAGGGTTGGTGGCTTCCCCCTCCCCACCCCCACCCCACGTCACCCACCACCCCCCCCCCACCCAAGACGCATGTGGGGAAGAGACGAGGTCCTCGGACGGAGGACGTCATGATCTCGCCGAGGAATCCGATGTGGGACGCTGGGCTGGGGTATTTTTGAGGATTTTCACAAGCCGATCCTGTTATTGATATTCAATCCCTTATCTGGATTTGAAATGCCAGGAGAGATTTCATTCATTCACTTCACCACCCCGCATGTCCATGACGAACAAAATTCACGCCACGCCGTGCACTATCGACGTTATCTATCATGTCCGCAGGCAAGAAACGGGTTGCCACGATCTTGAAATGTGAAAGAATATCTGAATATTATCGCCATCTCTAAAAGGCCGGCGATATCCCCATAATAAATACATCTTCCGACGTTCGTTGATACATATATGGCCGGTACGATATCGTTATATATACATTACATTGCCTCAGTTCGCTATCCGACTAATAAGCTTTCCACAACATAAATAATACCACGAGACATGTCAGAATAAAAAAATATCTCGTTCTGATATAGGCTTTCCCACGTAAAGACTGTCGTCCCATTACAAATATACCCATGATCATCAGTGACTGTCCAACCGTTGCATGCTAAAGCACTTCGCCTTTCTCTCCCGAGGCACCATTTCAGTACGTCACTCTATCGTGCCACTTGGGGGCCCACAATGGCTGTCATACGAGATTCGTGATCTTCATGAGTCCCCTCACAAGTTACCCACTTTAAATCGCGCGTGTGGACACCGCCTAGGTGTTAGACACGCCTAGGTGTTAGACACCAGGCTTCTAATCCATAACACAATGTTCCAAATTCGATATGTGCACACTCCGCATGCCCCATCTCTCGGTAGGTGTCTAGAATGGAATAGGGTGTCCGAACATAGAATCGAGAGGTTCGATATTTTCGATGGGGTGATTCTATTTTTCGATGGGTTGATTATTTCTTCGATGGGTGGAGTCTGTTTTCGACGTCTGATTCCAACTTGATGATTTTGTACGTTTCCCTCTTTCATGGTCCTTCCAAAAGCCTGTCCCACCCACCCCCCCCCCACCACCCCCCTTCGTGGTATCATCCAGAGATTGCTCTGGTGGGTAGCCAGGTGCTATTGTGTTGTTGCATGGTTTCTCTACTGTTCGGTTTGGAGCACTGATGTATCCCAACTGATAGGAAAAGCGGTCTTACAGCGACCTTGTCAACAGAAAGGACTGCAATAACTATAGAGGGGTTACACTTATGTAGTCCTGGTAAAGTCTTTGCAAGGATCATCCGTACGAGATCATTGTCAGCTGCTTGCGACATTCACGTCCAAAACAGTGGGTTGCACTCCCAGAGGTCCACAGTGGATCGCATCTTGGCTTCCCCCATGTCTGTCCGAGCGGATGCGGGAATTCGGTAGAGACTTCTTGTACCAATTATTAACTTCGCAAGGCTCCCGGAATATGTGTGTAGGGAGTATTCTCGAGCAGCTTGGGTGCAACCCGTCTGATACACCTGATATCCTCTCTGTATTTTGGGAGTGCAGGAATGAGAGTGCTGTGACGTGTGCTGTAGTGTCTTCGACCTCTTTCATGTTTCAGGGGAATTGGACAGGGTGTACGCTAGCTCCAACACTTCCCATCACTGTATGGACTGGACTATGGAGAAGGTTGCAGATACTACCGAGTGTGGGGTTTCATTCAGTTGAGTCAAGGTTCGGACGTCACGGGGTATTCGCTTACCTCGGCAGGGTCATCGTAACTGCTCCATTGCGATCCGGGGGTCAGTAGACGCCCTGGAATGGCATATTGGAGTTGGAATCACTGGATAATGGATGTGGGGTCGCGATTTTTGAGCCAAGCACCAAGCGTGTAGTTGGCTATGTTGTTCTTCCAGTGTTGTATATTCTTTGTGCGGATGCGAGGCGTGTAAGAACGAGTGGATGGTACCGTTTGTTATGGGTGGGTTTTTTTTTGAATTTAAAGGCTGCACAGAGGCGGGACTAGTGCATGGCAGTCAAGGGGGGGGGGGGAGGTTTTTTTTTTTTCTAACCACCCCCTTCACCAATGAGAGCAGGATCGTTTAATATTCGGAGATTGCCCAACCTATATCCCTTCCCCATTCAGGGTCGCAGCCGATGGACGGGATTCAGGCTACATTTCTATATATGAGGATGATGTGGTGTGCGGTATAGATGTAAAAAAAAATGCGCGAGGGAGGAGTTGTTCTAGATTGAATTAAACCGTATAATAACTCATGAATTAGGACGTTGAATTGCTTATTTGGGAAATTGAGGTATTCCATAAAATCAATGCGCTGAGAACCAGTGTATGAGCGTACAGTGGGCGCTGGAGCGTACCTGTCCACCTGATAAATAAGTCGTTGGCAGCACGATGATTGCAGCGACTGCAGGCGTTTGAAAGGTCGGACTGCGAGATGCCAGCAAGGAGTGAATTGCAATAGTCCAGCCTGGAGAGGACAAGTGATCTAAAGCATGTGCGCATGTCGACTGATCAATGAACTGAAGAATTCTGTACAGATTTCGGAGATGGAAGTTAATGGTTTTGCAAATGTATCTTATATGGTTATCATGATAGGTGGTTGTCAAATATCACTCCAAGATTCTTTATAGTAGCAGATGGGGTTATAATAGAATCACCACTTTCAACTTGAGGTGGGATAAAGCAGCAGTGGGCACATATCTCGGAGGAGTAATAACAAAAACCTGTCTTGGAGTCATTCCATATATATATATATATATATATATATATATATATATATATATATTATATATATATATATATATTATATATATATATATATATATATATATTATATATATTATATGGTGACGTGAAGGGGATATTGATACCAAAACTAGAGATTTTATTATTCCTCAACAACCCAAAAACACGCCCTCAACCATCTCGGTTTTATACCCTTCCCAAAACCCACAAAAATCGGGATTCGGAAAGCCAAATCCCCATATTTAGACCGGTCATAGCTGGAAGTGGCTCTGCCATTGAAAACCTATCGGCGTTTGTTGACCACCACTTAAATCTGAAATGCAAAAAAAACTACCATCCTCGTTCGGACACTAAACATATACTGGAATTCATTGAAGACATATTAAAGACAATGGCCCCCTTGCAAAGCGATATTTTATTTGTTACCATAGATCTCAAGGCCATGTGTCGACCCAAGTAGGCCCCGCCATTTGGGGCCTCCCGACAAGGGTGTCAGGGACGCATAATTAAAACAAGCGTTGTGCATGTTCCCAGAGTAAGAAGAAAGAAACCTAATTCCTACCTAGAGATGTTTTCGACTATACAACTTCGTCTTCGGAGACCAAAACTACATTCAAATTCACGGGGACATCAATTAGGTCCTAAATGGCTCCTGGGTTACGATGCTTGGGAATGCATGTTTTAGGAAAAATGGAAAGAACATAAATGTGACACCTGCAAGATGGGCTGCTCGCTTGATATGATACGTATGGGGTTTGTGGAAGGAAGCAATGAACAGTTTTGTTAAGGAATTATGGTGCATCCATGATATCATTACGAGTAAAATTAAGCAATTCACAATCAGAATTGGGGAATACTCATTTGCCTTGCTTAGACTGTCTCCTTACACTGGAGGAGGGTATAATCAAGACCAGTTGGAACCTATAAATTCAGGTGTACAGACCTATGTATGTCGAATACTCCTCGTTACATGATAAAAGAGCTTTAGATAAACATAGCATACGTCAGGCTTCGATACAAATGTATTTGTTCTGAAGCCACTGACAAAGCCTTAAGTTTTGAAACCACAGCGAAGAGAATCTCACTCGGAGGGGGGATGGGGGTGTACCCACGTGATCGTGTAAGAGGCAAAATCACGAAGGATGATAGTCAATCCAGGGAGGACCTTTTGAAAACGCAAACAAAAAGGTTCAAATAATAAATAACATGGGAGAGCGCCACTAGTTCATAACTAGAAATCCCCGCCTCCCGCCTATCAAGGGAGATTATTAAAGGCATCTACAAATTTTGCAACTGTCGGTAACTATGAAGAATGAATGTACTTCCCCTCCAAAGGTTATTTTCCGCCAACCCCCCCAGTATGCCGGAAGCTAATCGGAGGGCAAAAATCTCCACAAATGCGTTCCAGTGCCAGGAGGGGTTGCTACCGTAACCAAGAAAACACCGTAACTCATTGACGGGTAGAGCCCGCAGTGAAACGACCACTTTCAGGTGTGTAACTCTATGGTCAAACGTTTCCAGATTTAGGAGTCAGTCACGTGCACCACTAGATCAGTCATCTATCTAATAAATGCTAGACTGTCAAAACAATATGTAGGTGAAATTGGGGGTGGGTGATAAACAGAGACACAGAGACATAGACAAAGAATTCAAGAGAAACGAACACTAAGCCGTGGCAAGCATTTTGGCGGGCGGCCTTCTTGTTACTAAATTCGAAACTTAGGGTTACTAGCCCTGCATGACTGTGACACAAAACACGCGGGACCGAGGGGAACAATACTGGATAACACAACAAAGGACTTGCCAGCCCAACGGAATAACCGTGAAAAAGTAGCCAAGCGCACTAGTCGATCATTCAATCTGGGGCTAGTTGTACTTTGTATATAGTAATATTGCACAGTGTAACATGATATGTTCTTGAAGAAGGAAGCGTAAACCCTTGCGAAACGTCGAAATGTTAATAACAGGGTAATCGAAGAAAATTATCCGCTACGTGTATTTTTTTGTTCTTTATATTATATATATATATTATATATATATATATACTATATATATATATATATAGATATATAATATATATATATATATATATATAATATCTATATAATATATATATTAATATAGTATATATATATATAATACAGTTTATATAGATACAGTATATATGAGCAAGAGGGCAAAAAAACATTTGATAAAAATGTTTAAAACAAAACAATGCTCGGTAGAGGTTATAGGCGGATCTCGAATGAGATGCAAAAAATTACGGGTTGAGCTAGAACAAATGTGAGTAAAACAAACGATATATTGTGGAGGATCTAGTTCCGTTCATCGGTGTCGAGGCAACTTCAGTAGTTCCGGACCACGGACTTTTACAAGGTGTGTTTGTAATCATGTGTCGATCAAGATCCTGATCATATTTCCATGCTGAGGAAGGTACCAGGGGGACCGAAAATTTTCATGATTAATAAACTTGTACTCAACAACAACGTCAAACATGCGAACTCTATTCCTCATTTCTTGTTATATCTTTACAAACTGAATAGAACACTTATTTAGAATTCGCCCCATCTAAGCTCACGTGAATCCGGATTTTTCACATGCGGGGACGTGCGGACCGCATACGCAACCATGAAATCTTAGCCTAAGCAAGCATCGGCAGTACAGCGGTGGTTGAGGTACACTTGTCTTGTGCAGAACGTCGTTTTTGCCTAACAAAATTTGAACACTTATATTAAAGAAGGCCTAACGTCTTGCAGTACCTGGCGGGAATGAGCAGTGTCGTTTGTATCACCCCATGATGAGAATAAGTCCCATGAAATACGTCCCATGAATAGATTGATTATTATAAAAAGATTAATACCATATTTGCTTTGAGACGATGTTCCTATTCGATTGTGGACGTCACGTGAACGCAGCAGTCGCTTCTCGCCAAATCTAAACATACGACGTGCATTATTAAAGGACGGCCGGTTACATGGTATGCAACACCAGGCGAGTTATGGACGGCCCCGTTCATTGGACAACTCGACCGTAAATCATCCCACGTTATAACAAAAAAAAATCATAGCAATTGAAACCTATCATAACGACGACATACTATAAATGGTAGAATGTGTGAACATTTTGCCGAATTGAGTGTCCCCTGACACCCCTGAGGATCGCTGTCCATTCTTGGTACTCTCTGGCTCGACTCCATGTTTTGATGACCTGACCCCATGCGTTTGGCAAATGATTGCAATTTGGTTAGCAAACAACATTTTGTGACGTTGTCTTATGGCGAGTTGCTTGAGGCCGATTGTTGTATGCAACGTTGGGAAAAGGTTCAACGGGCTTCGCTGTGGCATGTTCACCCAGATAGTCCAAATGACACTAGCCATCTGTTGGCCAACTATGCATGCTATCCGAGACAGATAGGATAATTTGGTTATAAATAGAATTGACATGCGCTCACAATACAGGCTACTGGAGCTGAGAAAATTGAAACCGCAGGAGCCCAAGGCTTCAATGCTCCTCGACTGCTGGATGGTCGATGACATTGGAGGACATGTGCGCCCCAACCCTAAAACATGGGGACAAAGTACTCATCGTGGAGAACCACCTACCCAAGAGAGCTTGATCCACTCATGCAAGTTGAAGTTAAGTTTTCACAAGCCAAACGTCAAAGATATCTTCAAACCACAATTTCCTCTTTTTTCACCCAATCCACACTAAAAATGTTAGGTTTTCTCATACTTTACTGCCCATAAAATATCTGCATATTAAATCTCAGTGTGATCAGACAAGCACTCCAACTTAATGTGAGCCAAGAATTCCAGCCTTGCCACATGCACTTTTAAAGGACAACTGCAGCTTGGTACACAGAATGAAAACTGTTCTCTAGTCCAAACCCCTTTCATACGATGTTCCTATGTGGAAGTTTGGGTCATTGAGCAGAAATTGGGGAGGACCAATAACCATGAGTTCCACCTGAGCAACATGGGAAACTAGAAAGTGTCGGGCGGGTAAACCGCTCAGACGTATAGATCCCCGCATCTCTTATTCCAAGGATTTGGTGAACATGAAACCGGACAATATCGTGGCAGAATATATTTATAGACTTGTGAAACGTGTACAGGTAAATGGATAATTCCATGAATGCACTTGTTAATTGTCTGATGCACCCCTACAGCCCCAGACAAGGTCTCCTTAAATAAGCACATTTATTCAAGATCGACCTTTAACCACATGGCCCCCGACAGAGGTTCAAATTCAGGTCCCTAAGTCCACACATGCAGGTCAACAATAATTCACATGGTGAACCAACCCGCCTTCGCAGATAGTCAAATTTCCGATTATAGACAAACATCAGTTTTCGACATAAAGTGACCTCGAATGATCTTGTATGATGTGACCGTTTTTATGAGAAATGTTACTTCCATGGATACATCCACTCCTGGGGAGAGCATTTGAATTCTTGATGGAACACACCAGTTGCTTATTGCCGAAAAAGTACTAAAATTGAACTTTGACCCCTGTAACTACCACAGTATGCATCCGATCGAATCGGGAGTTGTTTCCTCCATAAAGCACACAAACTTCTATCACATATCCCAACATAACCATTTCTACTTTTTTTGCCCGTAACTCCTTAAATAAAATAAGCACATTTATTTCAAGGATGCGACTTGAACCACATGACCACACGACAGAGGTGAAATTCAAGGTCAGAGGTCACACACATGCAGTGTAACCAATTATATCACAATGGTGAACCATCCAGCCTCGCAGAGATAGATATTCAATCTCCGAATAGCCCAAAAAAACAGGTTTTTTGACCCATAAGGGGACCGAAGACCTTTAATGATATGACAGATTTTTATTGAGAATTGTACTCTCCATGATACATCCACTTCCTAGGAGCATTTGCATTCTGATGACACACCGTGCTATTGCCGAAAATGCTAAAATCAGTTTTTGACCCCTAAGTGACCTTAAATGACCTTCATGACATGGCGGTTTTATGAAATATTGTTACAATCCATGTGATGCATCCATCCTAGAAGCATATGGCATTCCAACGAACATGTCCAATGTTATTGCGAAAAAAAGATAAACTCATCATTGACTGATCAGGACAATAAGAGCAAAAAATTGTCCCACAAATTTACCAGTCAGTGATCTTGATGCGATTGAATAAATTTATCAGGACTGGGTAGTAGTCTATTCACAAGTTTCTTCTTCCAAACTCCATAAAGTGAGATAGAAAATAATGCATTAATTATCTCTGAATTATGCGAACGAATATGTAAATTAAAACACACATAATGATCTCGTGATTCAAACGCAATTGAATAATTTATCGGCGACGTTAGAAGGTCCTATCACCAAGTTTCGTGAGAATCCAACAACGTTTTAAAGCCTAATTGCTAAATTGTGGCCAACTAATTATGCCAAATTAGCCTTGCAAGATGACCTCCAGTGACCCTAGGGCCACATTAGAAAATTCATCGGCACCTGATAGTTGGCCTAATTCACACGTTGCATGAAAAATCAATGAATGAGTTTGAAAATATCACATTAAATATGCGATAATTATGCTACTGGCCAAAGAAATGCCAAAACTTGACTCGGATGACCTTGAAAATTGTCGCCATGTTTTTCGGCTCCAACAACTACCCTCAAACCAACGTTTCAGTGTGAATGCTAGACTTGAAATTTTGCCAAAAAAACCTGCACAAAATAGAGGGCAACAAATATACGATATAGCCCATGTTCAAACATTTTCGAAGATTTTACTCATACGGACTTGTGTACCAGTTGGGAGTAAATCGGATAAGGTTAAAGATGCGAGCGCTAACGCCGTAAAGTTCCGTTGGCGCGGGCGGAGGGCCCAGTGCCAAAACCATAATATCCCGACACTTCCAGTGTTGAGGGGAATAATGAGGATTTCAGATATATATGTTCCCGTAATTTAATGAGTGCTGATCCCTAAAGTTCCGGGGGTCCAGTACAAAGCAAAAGAGGGAGAAAAAAAAAAGGACCAAAAATCCTTGGAAACATGATAATTCAAAGAAGTTGTTCAGAGCAGCTGAACTGTGGTGCGTAGGATTCCCATGGGGAACAACACGGTACACTATGTTTTGTGCACATGGGGGCATTTTCGCCAAAATGACAGAAGCCAGAAGGCTTAGTGATACTCGAGCTCGTTATGACAACCTTCAGCCAGACCACAAAGACAGATGGGAGATTGTACCGCTCATTATAGCAACCTAACGTGCTGACTAATTCATTTTCCCAACAACCAATAGGGTTCCTGTCTCGTGATAGAAAGCTACACACTGAAATTTGGAAGTTCTCATGACTTTGACTCTGGAGACTCTTGAACCGGACCGCAACAATATGTAATATGTACTCATATGGGGAAACACAAATAACCAAGTATGAGCTATCCATCAGGGGTGGGGTGAGTTATCTGGGGACAAGCCAAAATTGCGCAAAAATTCGGACTCCTTTTAAAACAAATTCTTATTTTGACCAAAATTCATCCCGACCTATACCAGAAACAAACAGGGCAGGGGTTCCATTGTACTCCCCATAACAAGCTACACACCAAAATTTCAACCTGTCAGACCAACCATTTGGAAGTATTTGTTTACAAGAGTTTTCAGACTTGACCCTGGTGACCTGCATATGAGTAGGGCTCATCTGAGTCATCAGAAGTCAAAAGTCTGAAAAATGTCAAACACATTAGGTCCCAGATACATGATCAAAGTTGTGTTGTAGCTCAGTATAGCTTGGTAGGCGAAAGTACAGAAACCTCTATTGTTTCCTGCTTCTGACTTGTCCTATGTTGCCCTGATGAGTACTTGTGCTAGACTAGATAGACCGGTTATGGGATGTAGCGTACAACGAATTTGTGACCCTATGAGCTCTAGTGGTGTACTCTCCTGTTTGCGCCCAAAGGTGGGTATCAGCGACACAAAGACCTAAACAAACATTTCTGTCCCCGCCCATACCCAGCCACGTAGCATTACAAAAACTAAAAAAAAACACCAGCTGACGTGAGTGCTGGTATCGGCTTTTGCCGAAATAGATTGCGACCGATGTTCAGGGGCATATTGAATCAAGACGATAGCTTGTTTGAAGTGCCCCTTCTAGGCTGTAAAAGCTCACACCTTTCCCATGAGTCACCCTGGGTTCTTTGTTCACAATCAATGGCAGGCGAGGAATTGGAAAAGTGAGAAATCCCTGAGGAACTCCACAAATCGAGGAGGGAGAGAGGAGGAAAACAATTAGAACATCTCAGAATGAAATTGAAAATCTCTCTTAAATTTGCCGTTTTTTCTGATAGTAATATTGACTTTGCTGTCTGGGAGGGAGTGATATTTCAGAGTAGATCTCCTGTTGATTTTCAGACTCCGTAGGAAAGCCCCAAGGGCAAAACGAGGACAAGACTTGGAAGAACCCAGGAAGAAGAAAACTTGACCCTTCACTGGTTGATATAGAGGCTCGGAGGAAATATGCAATCTCACTATTCTCCTAGTGAACAAGTCCGCAACAACAACTTCCCCCTGAAAATATCTACGAGCTGAGAGTTTATTGAGGAATTAAAATGGAGTTCCCGAGGTACAATGAGAGAGAAGCTCTTCACACTCCTTCTTCGATACAGCCAGTTCATGTCTCACCGTTGCAGGTCATTAGTTTAGAAAATATGAGCGGATAGTTGTGTGTTACCTAATTTTGTTCAAGCTACTAATATATCCTTTTGGCCGTGTATGCTCTTCAACCATGGCCTGTTACGGTAAGACCAGGTGCCAGAAGTAAAAAAGACAACTGAAAACTCAGGAACATTGTTCGCGTGATCTTTGAAGGTAGGCAGAATGTAAAATACTCAGGTTATAGATACATAAATCAGACAAAACGAGACTGCATGGGAAGGGAACCCTAAATAACTATGTGGCCTAACTGAATATAGGAACTGTTTCATTGTATCCAAGGTTGCTCACAAGCTTTCAGAGGCGACCTCTGTACAATGCTATGCCAAAAAAGGGCAGTCCCCCACAAGAAAGTGGCTGACATGCTGGTATGTGACAACCAATGCTGGGGGTGCAAATCGATCCGGGTTGCAGATGTCCGGGTGCAGATGCTCCGGGCTGCAGATTGCTCCGGGCCTGCAGATTGATGGGAGCTGCAGACTGGTGGGGCTGCAGTTTATGGAAGCTGAAGATTGCGGATTGATGATATTTATAGTGGCTTTACGAGTGGTGTGGGGGGCTGGCAGAATTGCTGGAAGCTGCTCACTGTTGTGGGGGTGCAGATTGCTTCCGGGCTGCAGATTGCTCCGGCTGCATAATTTCTGGGAGCTGAAGATTGCTGATAGGATGCATAGTGATATGGCTGCAGATTGGTGGGGAGCTGCAGATTGCTGGAACTGCTCACTGTTGTGGGGGTGCAGTTGCTCCAGGCTGCAGATTGCTTCACTGCAGCCTGGTGGCCTTCAAATTGAGGGGGGCTGCAGATTGACAGGGGCTGCACACTGCTGGAGGGTGAAGAATTCCCTGCTGCAGATGCTGCTTTCCACTGCAGACTTTGGGGCTGTATATTTAGGGGGGCCTTGCAGATTGCTCCAGGCTGCAGATTGCTTCAGGCTCAGACTGGGGTCGGTCTGCATTGAGGGGGCCTGCAGATTGCCTGGGCTGCATATTGACAGGGGACTTGGCACACGCTGGAAGGTGAAGATGGCTCCTTGCTGGACAGATTGATCAGGATGCAGACTTGTGGGGCGATATTTAGGGGGGCTGCAGATTGCTCCAGGCTGCAGATTGCGTCAGGCTGCAGAAGGGTCGGCCTGCATATTGAGGGGGGCTGCAGATTGACAGGGGCTGCACACTGCTGGAGGGTGAAGAAGCAAAGATGGCTCGGCTGCCAGATGGCTCCCGACTGGCAGACTTGTGGGGATGATACTTAGAGGGATCAGATTGGCTGAGGAGAACATTGCTGGGGGTTGATTACTGGGGGCTAGAGATGCTCTGGGCTAGTGATGCTTCAGGCTGCAAACTGCTAGAGGGTGCAAATTGCTCCGGGCTGCAAACGGTTGGAGCTGCGGATTTATTCGGGGCGGCAGACGTGGGGACGCTTGCACATTGCTGGGGGATGAAGACAGCTGGAGGCTGCAGATTGATGAGTCTGAAACATCTCAGAATCTTCCAGGTAATTCCTGATGGTCTTGCTGACAAGGAAATCCACAACACAGAATCTGAGAGGACCAAGATTGACTAATTTTGAATTACTAAGCTGATTCCAAAACCGACTCGGTTGTACTAACACAGCCTACAATGTGTTATGCTCCTTGGAGCTGTAGGCCCATGGCTCATCTTGATCAAGGTCCTCCATCTAATGTTCTCATCTACATAAACAAAGGTGCACCCCGGGATTAACACAAGACATATGGGGGTGGTACTATAATTCATGTCCATCATCTTTCAAGTAACATTGAAACGAAATGACTGGATAGGTTTTAACCCTAATCAGTTGCATTTACAGGCGTACGAAATGTGACCGATCATGTAGCACTAGCCAATCACCCATGGTTTGATTGTTAACAATTCGAACACAACTTAGGCAAATGGAATCAGACCATCGGGTTTGCACTTGCGGAGTGCGGTGCAATAGGGCCGGCTCTACTCTCTCAATCAACTCATTGAGTGTTGATTCAAACTCAACCTGTGATGATTACTACCACCTGAAAGTGCCGAACTTTTATCTTGGACTGGTTTATTCCTCAATAAAAATCTCATAATAGACAACCTCATTTCAAGGGCTTAGTGTATAACATGATAGGGAGGAAAAAATATTGGACACTCAATAAAAGCTGCTGGATCAGTACAGAAAACGTTTGGTTCCTGCAGATTCTGGGCAATTCTTTCCAATGATTTTTCCCTGACCAAATAAAGGATTTCCATGACCTTCGTCTATGAAATCCGCACAGAATTTCATTGGACATCCAAATAGAGAGCCAAAAGCGAACCCAGCAGACAGCAAAGTGACCCATCACTTCATGAAAAATTTCCTGACTTTTCCATGATCGACACTTTCACTGAATTTCGAATCTTATCCAGGCCTGGATTTTTATTGATGAAATTCCATGGACTTTCCAGGTTTTCCATGACCGTGGGAACACTGTATAAGAATTTATTTATATGGGAGGGGAGGGGGGGGGGGGGGGGGGGGGGTGGTGGCAATATTGAGGACAGACTGAGAGTTCAATGAATGAACAAGGACTGGAGGGAGATGGTTGGTCTGGCGGAATGGGTGGACCAGCTGGCGAAGGCGAAAAATGGATAGTACCTAGTACGGGCAACGTGTGGGGAGTTTGGTGATCATGTGCTGAGGATGGACCAAGAGCACAAGGAGGACCATAGAAAACAAGACATGTATCGGGAATTTCTTGTTTTGCATGACCATTTTGAGGAGAAAACTGCAACTGGGTATACAGTCCGTTCCTCGAGGAATGCCCTAAAGGTTTTCTGATGTATTGTACCGATTCTAATGACATGCAAGCACCCAAAGTAATATCTCGTGCTTATATATCGTGTGCTTATAAAGCGCTTTTCCAGGTCAAAGACTGGCTCAAAGCCGGGCTTTACAGATATTACCCCTGTATCATTAGTGACTTGTCACAACCCTGTAAGATGGTAGCACGCATTCTGTTGTTTGCTCCCGACGCACCATTTCAGTAGTAACTTCGTCGTGTCCCCCGAGGGCGACTTCTCAAAAGGGCAGCCACTACATGCTCACTACTCTTCACAAGTCACCTCACAAAGGTACCACTTTTACACGTGGGTGGGTGGGACAGTTCAGGAGACTTGCCTTGTCCAACAGCACTGCGGAAAAAGTCCTCGGGCGTCCAATGGGCTCCGAACTGCAATCAATGGTTTGCTGAGTCTGGAGCTCTACCGACTGAGCTAATCCGCTCCAATGCAAGCACCCAAAGTACAAGATTTCACACAACCAACCACAACAACATGGATTGGGTGGCAAGTTACACCCTCCAGCGTGATATGACTCCTGCATGTTAGCATAGTGGCAAAAAGTTTCATTAATGAAGGTGGAGTGAAAAGGGAAGTGCAGTTGAATAACTCATGTGCTAAGAACCAACCGAGTGAAAAAAGATTGGCATGTCAGATTCGATAAAATTCACAAAACAACACACCACCACACAGCGATATACAGTGTACAGTCGGATATCTGTCTAGTCATCTCCTGTCAATTACAGGGTCTAGCATGTCAAAACTGTGGACCAGAAACAACCTCATTATTATAGCAATCAGGCGGGAGGCAATGAAACTGGAGCCTTTGTACACTAGGACCTCGGTATACTGTATACAGGACAGTACATCACAAAAAATACCAACTCCCACTAAGTACCCCTTATCCTTAATGCCTTGAAGGGATGTCAGGCCTCTAAGCCCGACTATAACCTAAGCGTGACCTCAACAGCCCACCCCCACCTCCATTGACAAGATGATTTCTAGCCTGGCCTTCCTCCTTGTACCGAAACCAACTCTCAATATACTGAGTCAGTATATTGTAGAACACAGCAATACTGCACATATGGAACAATTGATTCTGTTAATTTGTAGTATTTCAATGTCTTTCAAACAACAAGGCGACGCCAAACCAAAAACACCCAAACCAAAAGTGACTCGCGGTTTGGGGATCTGGTTTGCGGGGGATCGCGTGGTTATCGGTGGGTTAGATTTGGTTTAAATAATTCACTACACAACCAACCAAACTACATTGTTCATGCAGAAGTTGCAGACATTGTCATGTTTAAACCACAAAAAAATTCCTAAAAGAAATAACTGACCAATAGTTTGACTCCTTATTATAACAAAAGTCTCTTAATTGTTCTTTCTTCTCACACCTCCACCCCCCCCAACTCTTCTTCCATAAATACCCAAATTGAATAAATTATGGCTAGACAACTGACTCCTGAACCAAATCCAACTTGAATGTTCTAAATCACCTTAGCAGGCCTTGGGTTTTTTTGCCTTTTGAAATCCAACGTACCGTATTATTTTATTGCCTTTTTTCCAGCAGCCCAGAAATCCATCCCCCCCCCCGCCAGGCGAGAAAAGAAAACACCCTCCGCCGCCTCCCCCACACACCAACAAAACTAGCCCCACGCAGCAGTCAACGATATCCCAAAAAAATATATCTTTAGGAAACCTCCACATTGTATCTATTAATGCCTATTTGACATCAAAAAATTTTAACGAACCATACCTACTGAGGTTTGGCGGGAAATTCTTACCAATTGGAAATTGGAATAAATTATGCAAATTAGGCACACACAGTGAGCTTATAACAGCAGTGAAGTAAAGTATAAAATGTCACAGGAAGCATGGTTTACTCGTTCCTCAGTGCTTCATTCTAGCAGAAGCTTATTATATGATGGAATTCAATCAAATCATGAACATCAAACACATCAGAGCCAAGAAAAAATGTTAACGGACCATACACTGAGTTTGACGAAAATTCTTCCAAAAATGGAAAATTGGAATATATTAGCAAAATGGAGGCACATACAATGGACTCCTAACTGACCCCAGCGTACCTTTAAAAATGACCAGGATCAAAGGTGGAAACACCAGGGATGTTGCCCACACGGGCGGCACTGGGTTGGGGGAACCAGGCACTCATGCATTTTACTGGCACTCAAGACAAAATACCTAAGTACCCGGCACTATTTAGTGCTGTATGTGCTAGTAACTATCCTATGACAGTTACTGCTCCCCAACATACTGTTAACAGTTTCCAACCTGGCTTCTCAAAATGCTGGGCACATCTTGAACACAATCTACTAAGTTTTGTGGAAATCCAAACGAAACTTTCAAAAATGGCATGAAATATGAAATTAGACCACATCATGAAATGACCTCCAGTGACCGCCGACTTCACTTTTAAATTTTTTGGGAAACATGGTGGACCACATACACCAAGTTTGTGATGAAAAATCTGCACAAACTTGAAAAATTCACAAATTATGCAAATCAGGACTTTAATTAGCATATTTAGGCTGAAAATCTAATCAGTTCATTTACCTGTCATCCAGGTCTACATGCCGAACTACGTCTCTGTAGCAACATACAGTTTTTCTTGGAAGTAATCTTGCTAACAACTTTAAAACAATAAATTACATAGAATAAGTTAATTACCCAACTTAATTAACGATTTTGCTGCCCAAATCTTTCCAAGCAGATCGTGTACACCCAACCCAGGACTACACACAAAATGTTTGTCATGGATCGGCCATCACGGGTTGTGTGGAAATCCTGCTAACAAGAAAGTGTGACATTTTTACACACCACACGTACCACACACACACATACACAAACATACACACAAAGTGAACACTAAGTCTATTCCGGAATTTCATTCAGGCGAGACAAAAAGAGAAGAGTTTTAACACCAGGGGCACTGAGACCGCACCAAATGGGGCGAATGAATTTAACCGGCTGCCGCAATGAAAGTAAAAAACTGTGTCACAGCAACTGTTAGAGCTACTGACTTGGCTGGAACAGGAGACAATAGAGTAAATATTTGCCCCGGATAATAAGTCAACCATGACATTCCATATAGAGAATAAAAAAAGTACAAAGGTCAGTTGGTCTATAATAAATAAAACTGTCTGCAACTAGGGGTAATAGCTCAGGAGGACTCTCGGTTGGTTTCGATTTACTTTTCCTTTACTTTGAAGTGCTTTGCAATATTTACATCTTCTTTTTCTGCAAATAGCCCATATGCACACATATTGTGAGAAAATAATTGAAAACAAACATGAGGATTTAGACTGCATGAGTGAACTACAGCCTAAAAATACTATCCCTATAATTTTCAGAGCAAATCTCATACATGAGAAATAACTACCTCAAAGCTAGGTCAACAGACTGACCAATACAAAACACTTGATAGGCGCAGGGAACATCCTCTACTAGCTCAAAAAACACCCAGCCGCGAGTTCCAATATCCTTCTCAGAATGTTATGATAAAACTTCCTGATACCGGGCAGAAGTTCCTGACAGCTGAATCGATCAAAGTCAATCTGAAGTGAAAGAAAAAATAACTGGGTTATAGCATTGTTGATAAAGGTTTCAAAACAGTTCAACACAGTTTTGCCATTAAAGGGATTCTCCGGTATCTTTTTCCCTGATAACTGCATAAGCACATGTGACCACACAAGAAATGAAAAAATCTGTAAATAAGAGAAAACTTCATGATTCATCAAATATCGAGGTGGGTTACTGTTAATGCCACTGTAATCAGTCATGCAAAAGTTGGATTAAACTGTCAACCCAAACAAGAGGTACAAACATGTTAACTGTTGAGTAATTTCACATAATGCCTGTGATGGTCCCTCGATGAGTTTGAATGAAGTTCTTCTTGTAGATGAGGGCAAATAAAACGATGGCTTCATTCTAATACCACTGATGCTGATTGTCGTGATATTTCAAAGGCTGAATGACTATATATATATATATGAGACAGAGGATTAGCGGAGGCAAACATTTTTCAAGATGCCAGCGGATAATTGTTTCTTGTGTCATATTGTGTGTGTATGTGTGTATTGAATTTGACACAGGTAATTCCCCCTTTTACATCATGTGGAATAACAGGTTTTAACAGGATGTGTATTATTTTCACACACATTCCAACTGAAATTTGTCGAGTTATTTTAAATTCCTCAAGTACAAAATAACATCATGTTTGACATTTCAATATTCGTGAACTCAGAAGCCAGACATGCAAGGGTGATTTTTCAGTCCGTGGGCCAAGTCACAACTTCACAACCTAGTAGTTACACATTACTTGATTAAAACATCGGCCTAGTGGGGTCATCAAGCCCTCAGTGCCATCATGAAAACGGGTCCCACAGGCTGTGAAGGGTGCCATGACAGCTTAAAGGTGAGTATGAAGTAACAAAAAGATGGTATTGAATGCTAGTCCAGACTATGAGGCAATATCAGTCCTCAAAATGACCTGGAAATGACAACTGCCCGGATTTGAATAAGGAAGAGGCTAATATAATAGTGGAGAGAAAAAACTGGAATGACGTCAGTCCAAACCGTAGTTCATACAACTTCCGTTACTGAGGTACAGTTCGTGAAGTGTGTGAATGTGTACTGCCCAAAATCGAGAAGCATCCATGAAGCAATAATAAAAAATAGAAATGGTGTAGGCGATTTAAACGCCACGTGTATATCCCCGCGTCTGAGCAATCATTGAGAAGAAGTATAACACCCCAATAAGACCCCATTTTGGTCAGAAACCAGATAAACCTTCTCCACCAAGTTTTGTTTAATCCATGAAGTAGATAGGCACATGAAATAGCAAAGTTTGACCTACGATGGCTTTGAAATGACTTCCTAACTTTTGTGAGGAACATGTAGTCCGCCATCCACCAAGTTTCGTTCGAATCTGACAAAATTTGGAAAATCCGCAATTTTGAACCTTGATGACCTGAAATAACTTCCACATTTTTCGGATCAACATAGTCCCTACCCACCAAGTTTCGTTCTTATCTGACTAACTTGAAATTTCGCGTAAATTATGCAATTAGTGGCCCCCCAGTTTGCATGATGCCCCTTTCGTAACTCATCCGAGCTTTCACTAGGGTCGACCTGTTTTGCCAAGTTGCAGATCAATCGATAAAGCGTTACAAGAGTTTTGCGCTACGCCTAACGTTTCCACGGCGGCGGAGCCTGGGACGGTGGCGGCGTTGGTGGCGCGGTGGCGGCGGCTACACACCCAAAACCATGATATCCCCACACTTCCAGTGTCCGTGGGGACCTATGATTCATCTTGCACAACTTGCAACTTTTTTTTTTTTCCTATTTGAATTTACACATTATTTTCACTTCGAAGAGCATTTAGCCCATTGAGCTAGAGACGAGGGAATTTAAGAATTTCAGCCAATTCACCCTTTTGCAACACAATTCTCCATACGAAAAAACCTCACTAATTGCACCCGAACAAAGCACAACAAGACCACATATCTAATAATCAGCTAGAGACGAGGGAATTTAAGAATTTCAGCCAATTCACCCTTCTGCAACACGATTCTCCCACACAGAAACCCTCAAACTATATGGCAACCCGAATATGCTAGTAATTTCGAATAGTCATGCATTCCCTCATTAGTGGAGGAGTTTAGAATTTCGCCAGCAAAATGGCTATCATTGCATTATAGACTAATAAAACTGCTATGTTTGTTAACAACACTTGGGATTCCCCTTCGTATTCCTTTGAGTGGCATCAACCACCATACTTCACCATAAACATGAGTTCCATGACTCTGTCAATTATCAACTTTGTTGGCCTTGAGTAATCTCATGAAAACGTTCCCCCATTCATACATTATAGCACCAATGGAGCGTAGTGTCACCATTGAGGCACCTTCCAATAACAAGTGTTGTTTCCAGTTATGTTGCATCAAAAACATTTGTATTAAGAGCTTGTAGAGGACAATGGTCTTTTACTTCCTTCCTTTCACTTGTCCAATACTAAATGCTTTATACAGTCATGTGGTGTTTTTTATTCCCATTCACCTAATAACAATATACTCCAAGGCAAAATTTGGACAGATGAAATGTATTAGCATCATTGTACCCAGAGCGCACATCCAAGGTCCCAGGTCAAACTCAAACTTTCCTCCAGGGGAGAGGCCAGTAGGGCTCAGCAGGTGGACTGAAGGTCCGTGATGGAGGCTGCCATTCTGTCGGCGACCATTAACCTACCCCCCCCCATCTGCTTTCCTCTATCAACGGACCTCACGGAATGTTTTGGGAGGACCGATTTGCAATAATTTTTGTTGTTTTTACTGATTTTAGTAAAGCCTTTGACAAGGTGTCAACACAAGCGCTGGCTCATAAGTTCAACATGACGGCATTAGTGGTCAAATCCTCACTTGGATAAAGTCATTTTTGAACCAATCTTACCCAGCATGTTGTCATAATTGGTGTGAAGTCATCTTTGGAATTGTCTCATCAGTGGTCCCACAAGGTAGAGTACTAGGTCCATTGCTGTTCTATTCTATACAATCATGATCTTCGACTGTTATAGCATCCACTATCAGAATGTTTGCTGCCTGATGACTGCCCTGATCGACCGGACATCAATGGCATCAAGACAGTGACATGCTCCAGCAAGATCTAGGGATAATTTTTCGCAGGAGTAAGACTTGGCAGATCGATTGAAAGCTCAAAATGCAAGTCAATGATTGTCACAAAAGAGGCAGTGGTCCGTTCCAATAGGTAATTGACGATACTGCCTTGAAGGGTGGAAGAAAAGAAACATCCCTAATCTTGATAAAACCATCACTTCCAAAGCGCTCATGGTTCAACTCTATCAAACAATATAGTTGGTAAAGCCTTACAAGTCCTCACTCTAATCCGTAGACATCGGTATGACCTGTGATACTAAAAACGAAGGAATGCTTATAAGTCTCTGTACGTCCCTGTTGGAATAGGAGCTCCTCGGTTGGATCAATACAAAGCGTGTTGTAACAATAAGAGCTGGAAAATGGTTCGCGCAAAAGCTGCCAGGATGGGTTGCACAGGAGCAACGTCGGTGGTCACCAGTGTTGCAGGCTCCTGCAAACATATTGACTGGCCTACTTTGCAGGAGAGAAGGCGCCATGCAGACCCTCAAGCTGTTTCATAATTATTAACGACATATTGGCTTCACCGGTTCCTGATTTCATGGAGTAACAGACTAACTATCGCACACGATGATCCATATCAGTGAATGGAATAACTATAGACATGTTATTGTTAATACCGATGTCTTCAAGTGGTCATTTTGGCCAGAAACAATTCCAGATTGGAATGCATCTAGTCTCACTATGCAGGAATTCTAGTCCTGTGGTGTTTTCTGGTGATGGTGTAAATTCTTTATCATCTTCATCTCCGACTCCTTCAATAATCTTGTGCCTGTTGTGTGCTGTCCCTATGCAGTGATAACCACTAGTTGGTGTTTTCATAGTACCAGACAGACAAGACCGGGAACAATGTTGCCAAATGGCTCTCTCTCTGGGTCTCTCTGAATGTCTCTCTTTCTTCCTTTTCAATTTTTTATCTATGCTATGCCTTCAGGCGCCCCCACTCTGCAAACCTGTTGCGTTGTGTTTAATAGACTGACCTCTGATGCCTTTGAACCTGACTCCAAACAATAGGGATCATGTACTCATATGAGGAACCCACTATCTAGTATAAGCTTGATCCATCAAGTTTACTTCCGTAATTTTTACAGAATCTGAACTCTGGTTCACACCGAATAAAAGCTCTTGCTCTTACCATGGAAGAGCAATTTCACTAAATTCACCTAGTCAACTAGAATTCTGGACTAATCATAGTAATCAAGGTATTTCATACTTTACCCCTGTTGACCCTCAAGATGACCTTTGACCTGCCCCCCCAAAAATTATGGTTTTATAACTCACTCATGGTCAAGCTGGGGGTTGATCTTCATCTAGATCCTACTACTAATTGAAACCTAAATGTTAAATTGTGGTGAACAACCATAACTGAATAGAACACCCAAGATTGACAATTTACACCATAATGGTAATGGTTGGTACGAGCAGGCATAGGCGCGGGGGTGCATAGCAGGGGGGTGACAGGGTGTAAGCGGCGATCTCTGATCCGTGAGCCCACCCAGGGGGAAAGGTGAGGAATGAAACATGCTTCCTATAGTGCTGCATATTCCTGAGAGTTGACGCCCTGAGCCATTTGTCATAAAACCACATACTGGTGGAATTTCTTACTTTCATCTTCCACGACCCTGCCATGCGCTCGCCGCACGTAGCGTGGTTTCCAGTCACTTCTGTATGTGAACCGCATCCCCACCCTGTCGTGGAATAGTTGGGGAATGTGCTTGCGCCTTTCTTGTGCACTCTGCAATGATGTTTTGCAGGACTTCCACGCGATGGACCATAATTCCATCCAAGTAAGGGGGTGGATGGGGATGGCATCCCCGATGGGTTTGCCAAAGAGAATCATTGCGGATGGGGGAGGCTTTGGTCTCGGGAGTCAATGGTATTCCTGTAAGCCAACAATGGCTGCTGAACTTGTCCATCTCAAGAGAACTAGTAGGGCTGATGTTGTATTTGATTCCTCTTTGTTGTCTCATGCCTCTGTTTGGTATGGGGGTTCGGCAACACAGTGATCCAGTGCTTGTGTCCGCAGGTCAAGAAAGGCCTTGTGAGATGGCCTCAAACTGCGGTCCACCATTTGAGTGTGCGTACTATACCTCACAGGAATCCTAATGTGACAAAGGCTCTCTGAGATCCTTCACAAGGCCCTTGCTCGCAGACTCCGAATACCATGGGCCGTTTTGGAGTGGTCTTGTCAACCAGACTATGTATACCTGGTTGGATTGTGAAATGAGCACAAAAATAGGCCGCTGCGAAAACGGTAGTCTGGTTGGTTGATCATGGGAGGAAGCTGCATCGGTCGCATTTTGTCATAACGCGCTCGCACCTGTGGCCTGAGTCCCACAATCTTAGTTAATATCATATGTCATATTTGGAGGATGTAGCTCACAGCTCCGGGATGACAATACGCTCACCCGATGCATGACATCTATACAGCACAGGCTGTCCCCCTACATGTTGTGCGGTAGTGATTTTGCTTAATGGCTGGCAGTCATCAGGGAGCCACTCATGATATGGATGATATGCATTAGGTACTCAGAGAGTTGTCCAACATTCGCTACGAATCAGATCCCAGTGAACCATGTTCATACACTGTTGCAGTTTTTTCTAATATATCCAAAAATGGAAATGCTTACATAGAGCTTTTTGGACGTGATCAAAGCGCACACAGATATCACCCCTGATCATTAGTGACTTGTAAACCTGTACATAAATTTAATATGGTATGCACCTCTCTCGCATTCACTTTCCAACCCACCTTTCAGTGCGTCACTTATAGTGTTCCCCGGGGGAATTCGCAATAGGGTGTCAGAGCCACATCCGATGCACGCCTCCAAATCACAAGCTCACCTAACAAGGTTCCTACTTTTTCACCGTAGGGTGTAAACATCAGACAGTTTGAGGAGAATTACTTTCTAAGCGGCATAGGAAAAAAGCCCCAAGCTTCGTGGGATTTGAACCCAAGATCTTCGGATCACAAATCTGGAGCTCTGGCACACTGAGCTAATCCTCCTCTCTAGCCGGACCAAGTGTTGGCGTGTCACCCTGCACTATCCTCCGTGCCACATGACCGACACTCACAGGGGGACACGATGGAGTGACAAAACTGATACCGTGCGGTAGGGACTTAGTGAACAGCAAGAGTGTGCGTGCTGTAAGATCGGTGTGTGAAAAGTGGCAGATGATCAGGAGTAATAATCTGTGAAGCACTTTAATTGTGTCTTCAACATGAAGAAGTGCGGCATGAACATTATTATCAATTTCCAATCTAACTCAATTTGGGAGGTTATTCATTGTCAACCATGGTTTCTTACAGACACTCTCGTAACCTCGTAAGAAATGCGTGAGTATGTGTACAGCACAGGACTCTGCCAGAGGAAAAAAGATTCATTCAACGGATAAAATCATGTAAGTATAGCTGGTTTTCCATGCCCAGATCGCTGAGTATTGAATTCTAGACATTGAACAAGGTAGTCGGGTAAACCCGGACACTCCAGTGTCCGGGGAATATGATTACAGGTTGATTCTCTTTCCAATATAAGTGCGCGCACAAATGCAAACATCCAAGCAATAAGCATGAGTGTTTATAGGAACATGTGATTCACGGAATTATAAACTATGACACCGAAAATGATTAAAGTGTGTCACACCAATATAATTAAATAGGTGCAGAAACGTGTCTGTGGGAAAACCATATTGAGCGGGAATCTGCAATCAAGGGCATCGAGTTCTATATTAGTAGTTGGTCTGATATTAGGATCGAGGCTAACTTTCTGCCCTTCCACCCCTCTTTGGTGGAAGTCCAGGAGGTGATCATACTCAATTAAAAAGCGCCACCCATGTTTTTATCAATGGCCACGATTACAGCTTGCTGCGCATAACTCTGCGGAATATAGCCTGCCAGCGTGCTTCTGCCTGTCAGCATTAAGGGTGAACAATAAGCTGATGGGAAATATTCCGTGTATACACTGTTTTACGACCTCAACCCCCTTGGAGTAAACAGATTGTCCTTGGGTGGTTTGAGACTCTTGCCACTCGGTCCAGAGATTTTATGCTCCTTGTCCAAAATTGGTCACAAGCTGCATGGGTTGGGATTTTTATTACAACACTTTTCTTTCGAAGTGCAGTGGGGTTGGAGCAGTTGGGAACTTCTGGGACCTATTCTGCGTATGTGGAGACAAAATTGTGGCAAAAATTCAATTTTACCGTGTTGGACTTGCCGTGTTGCTCGTCCAACACTTCCAGCGTGAAGAAGTGGATTGCAAGTGTAGTTCTATAAGGGCCGGAACTTCTATAGAATGCATCAAGAGTCATGTATTTTCGAGTAGGGAAGGATTGCTGCTGCAATCTTTATTCTGGTTACATCTGAATCTTATGGGAACTTTGTCAAAATTGGGAAGCTTTTTCTTCACTGATAATGAGAGGGCCCATATCCTGAAGAAATGTACCTCACACTACTGGTGACATGTCGGAAGCAAAACACCATGAAATAGAAGCATCACCTGGTCTTCAAGAGAAGTCATTCAAGCTCTTTGATTAGTGTACATCGAAGAACAAAAGCAACCTATGTGTTATAACGGTAGGTTGTTACGATTAATAGTAATTATTCAATATGATGAACATTGTAATATTAATAACCCTTTCCTCCCATTCTGGGCTCAACCAATAGGCTGCCCTTCTATCAACCCCGTGTTTTTACCAGTATAAGTAGTAACATCTAAACTGCTGTTTTCCCCATTTTAATCACTTGCATCAAATTCCGCTATTCATAGTTTGATATCGTTACCTAGTTTACCTAGTTACCCCCACTCCGCCGTTTCCATTTAAACAGTTTTTCGACAGTAGAACTAATCTATGATTTTCATATAAAACGATAGGGCCCTTAGGCATTATTATGGGGGGAACTTTTCCAGTCTATAACATTATCTTCAACATGTACATGATAAAAAAAATATATCATAAAAAGGGCAGGAGAGGAGACTTCCCAATTTGCTTGATTCTTGCACTCCAAAATTTTGAACACTTTACCAACTATATCTCATGGCCCATCAACTTACTGGGGAAGATCTCAGGGTAGGCTAACCGGTTTGGACAGAGAGGTAGCAGTGGAGGAGAGCGGCTTCCAGCCTGGGGAAAAATAGAAGTAGAGAATGTAGGTGTAACCTCCTATGAAACCGATGAAATTAAAATGAGTAGATTCATTATATGACCTCTAACGTGTGAGCCATGTGAGCAGTGTCTATCCAACCACTCACCGTTCCAAACCAAATTTGAGAATAGCGCCCTCCAGTCAGGACCAAGTGGTTTCTGCTTTGCACTACCGAGTTTGAAAGAGTTAATTTCATTCGTCATTTTCCAACAGAAGGCAACTCTCTGTGAAAAAGTGTTGTGCATAAGCTTTGTTCAGGAGAAAATAAGTATTCACTTGCTACTGGAATGAGTGAATACAACCCTTCTCTTGCCTTGGATAAATCCAGTATGCCTTGTGTGTTTTGGTTTGTTTTTTTTCATTAAAAAACCCAGGCTCTGGCTAACATTTTTCCCGAAATTCTCGATAAGAGCCTGTGTCCCATGTGACACATCATACGACGCCTGTTAGATACTGTTCTGCTCTGAAAATTCATTGCATGCAACTCCACAAGTGATGGCGCTATGCATGATGCCAGGACTGAGGCAAGCAAAAAGACAAGCCTCAAATCCTGTCAAATCTCGGCAACAATGGGATTTTGGACAGTGTTGCAAAAATGTGACTATGATCCTGAATTGGCTTTAGTTCCATTCCGCCTCTGGAATATTCGAGAAAATAAGCAAGAAAATAAGCAATAATGATAATAATATGAATGCATCGTTTCAGATCTCATCTCCAAGAAAAAACCTCAAGCGAAGTACAGCACTCAAATCGGAAAAAATGGTGACCAACCCGCGAATTCTCTGAAAAGCAGGCCAGCCATAACATGTGTATTTGTTTTGCTACACGGACCTATTCACAAAATTTCAAATTTTGGCCTAAAACTATTTTTCCAACAACTTTATTTTCAATGGTAGTTTTATGTCAGTCAATACAAGGATTGACTACAGTATGGGTTAGCTTCGTGGCTGAAAGAGGACATGGAATAAAGCTGGATGGGAGCTTTAGGAGGAGTTGATGGGGTGATGTTAGGTTTATGTGTGACACCCTCGAGGTATATTCGAATATATCATGTGGCCAGCAGGTTGCTGCCTATTACATAATGTGCATTCTCCAGCACCAATCAGAGATCAGTATTACCTTATAAACGTATACAAGTGGTGCACGCCGCACTGAATGACTTATTATGTAGTCTTGATTTGAGTTGGAAGTTTTCAGAGAGGAAAACCAAACTTGTTATAATTATGTTTGCTAGGTATAGAATATAGGGGAACATGGTCCAACGTCAGTTTCCTTGTGATATTGGTATCCTGTCAATAACCCAAAGCCGGTATTATAACAGATGAGGGGATATTCAGGTAAATTCTGATTCCTGCAGCAGCATCTGATTCATTCCACGCGAGGGATTGTGAGAGAAGCATGTAGTAGAAATATAACAATAGTATTATCCAATGCATAATAGCACTTTCCACATGCTCAGATAAGGGCTTCACAGATGGATGATAGTCCCTCAGTCATTCTCACTTACAAAGTAGATCAGTCGAAGACCCTGTATACTGGACATACACATGTTAGTGTATTGTTGCTCCTTTCAAAACTGGCTCAGGGCAGGGCAAGCACTAGAAATTGCAGAACAGGCTGGTCAGAAAAACCCTGAAAGACGTCTGGCATCTCATGCCCTGACAAGCATACCCAACTCCACCTCCTTCACCAACAATAACATTTTTTGGTCACTCAATTTCCACATTTTTCAACCTTTCGAGAGATTCACCTTGTCAGAGAACTGTGAAAAGTGGGGAGGGGGTGAATAACGAATAGTTGGGGGGTTTTTTTTCGAAATGGAACTAATAATTTAAACTTGTTATCAAGAGGGGAAAACAGTAGTAACCATCAGATTTTTCTTTTTTTTGTTTTTTGAATGTGAATTTTTTTCAAAGAAAATTCTTTCAACTCCACATACTCAACATGATTTGTAACACCACCACGGATTCATGAGCAGTCGAGGACTCCTGGAAAAAGGCCAAACCCATGCAAGGCCCAGAAGAGGTGTATTTTTTAGAATACATTTAAACAAGAAGTGGTAGCTACCAGGGGCATGGCGAAAAGGAAAAAACACTCAGTCAGTGTTGCGGATAGCTCAAGCCGTGGAGGGGAAGGAATCTGACAAAGTTACTCTGAAATCAGTGACATGGTCTCTTCTATAGGTTGACAATTACAATCACCTATGAGAATACTCACATAGCAATTCCAAAAAATTCATGGTCTGCAGTGGAGATGGCTACATGAGAGACTTCAGTTTGTGTAATAGCTCCCTCTATCCTTCTGGTAGCCCCAGTGACAAATCTTGGAAGCCAGCCTTGCTTTTGCTCATCAAAAATTGCTGTAGAGAGAGTGAAACAAACCTATCATCAAATGATGTAACTGTCCTGCACACAGAAATAACCTACATGTTCAGTCATGTAAGTACATAGACCTATATATCCATTACAATCGTGACTGGTGGAACTCCCCATCAAAACAGTTTTTCGAAAATTAAACCTACGATTGTTGAGATATTAATTTTGTGATTTCATTTCTAGGCCCTGTCCACTCATGATACTGATTAGATCAGTGCCAGGAACGTTAGGGACCATTTACTTGTTATGGACTGAGTATGAACCCAAGTAAGGGAGCCAACCTTCTTCCCATCTTCCACCTATTGTGTTCACAAGCCAGAGTATCACGCATGGAACCACACACCGGTCACACATACGTACATGCGTTACAGCATGGACTCCTCACTCCAGCAGCAGCAAGGAACCAATGAAAAGAGGAGAATAAATCCCCTGTCCATGTCCTCCCCCACCCCATGTGTGGAGTCTGACAGCACAACCAATTGGAAGAATGATCAAGCACAAATCACATTCACTATTTGCTGAACCTCAACCGATGTTAATAGTTCTTCCATACGTTTCGATAATCACAATATTTCTATTTATCGTGAGCTAAATGATTCATCGCACGATTTTTTATGTGTCATCAGTTGGGAATATTCAAATTAAGAAAGTATTGTTATTTATGACATTCATTACGAAAAAGGCTCCATACAGGAAAAGGCTCCATTCTCCCTTGTTCAGACAGAAATTTAGGAAGATCGTGCAGGATGCAAAATAAAACCTCCTGTAAATCTCATGAAATCTTATACTCACACATGCCCCCCCCCTCCTCTAGTTAGCCTATTAGTCACATTCTAGTGATTTCGACCCATCCCTTATTGGCCACCTCATCATGCTCCCAATCGCCAGAACATGATGATACTTGTCGCATTTTTGTAAATCACTATAGATGATCTTCAGAATCTGCAATAACTTTGGGAAAGGTAGTGCACTTTTTATAGCGATAACATGTCTAATACTGTAAGACTCAGCGATTGAGAGGATGGATGGGTGGCCATTGGAATGGGTTAGAAATCACAAGACGCAACTATTAGGCTAATTAGGGTGTTGTGTAAGTATGAGCAATATAGACTGGTTTCTCCTCCTCCTGCTTTGACTCTGGATGGACCGACTCAGCTGTTCTTCTTTCCTATATATATACCTGGAGAATAGGCTACAAAGCTTGTTAATGTTGACTGCATCAAATCGAGACTCACATTCATGGGATTCAGGATGTGGGGTTCTCAGGCATCGGGTTTTTTAGCCAGTTTGTGGTTGTAAGTGCGGTGCTCGCCATGAACAGTTCGGGGGAGGGAATAGACAGATTAGCTCTGTAGCAATACGTTATGGGTAACTTTGAACTGTTACCACTATTGAAACCGCAACCAATTCATCTCCTGTTTTCGGATGTTATTGTTGTAAGTAAATTGGGGGTAAATCTTAAGTTTTTTTGTTGCAGGCTTTGTCATTTTTCGGCTGCCGGGGTTACTAAAGATCGTTATTGCACACTGTCAATCCAACGTCAAAAAACTGGCCAATGTTCCCTCATGAACCTTTGACCATATCATTAATCATCTCATTACCCTGAAGCTCGAAACTGGCTTGTCGGAACTGAAACCTCACAGTCACCGCCAGTCTGGATTCTGTAATAACTTACTACTGGTCTCCCTCCCTCTGAACTCAGTAAGTTTTCAACGTATACATAATACAGCTGCCAGGTTTGTCACAACACACGTTCGAAGCGAGGACAGCATATCACTCTTGTGCTATAACGACTGTACCTGTGTCCGCAGTTCATGCTTCCTTGTGCTATACAACTGTCCACTGTGTCCCAGTTCATGCTTCCTTGTGCTATCACTTCCTGTGTCCCATTTTTCGTGCTTCCTTGTGCTATACGACTGTCACTGTGTCCGCAGTTCATGCTTCCTTGCGCTATACAACTGTCACTGGGTCCAGTTCATGCTTGAATCTCTTCAAGGTTTAACTTATTGCGATTAGGAGCTTCAAAAAGGTGAAGCCCGCCGGCCTATTTCACAATTCACATGAAGCATATGCTTCCTAGTGCGCAATTTCGCTATTCTTCTAAAGAAACCTCTTAATTGGACCAAGTTACCTACGGGAAACGTTTATTCTCTTGTAAGGGCCTTGTCTTTGAAATGCTCTTCCAGAGGATGTCCGTAAATCCCCCGGGATCATCTCTCCTTCGATGAAACGGAAAAATCACTCTGCACTTATGATCTGTCACGTCTTTGTTGTAAAGCGCTTACGAGGCAGTGCATAAAGAGCTATGTAGGAAACCACTTTAACATTATTGTTTCATGATCTCTGCTATCTGCAGGGCCCATGAGAAAATAATTAGAAAATTGTGGTGAATGAAAACCTCTAGGGCAGTATAGATAATTGATCCCAGCGTCCTTATAACACTCACAGGAACCTGTTGAAACACTGCCCACCAAGCACAGACACCTTGAACAGTTGTACCCTCCTCCTGAAGACGGAAGAGAACAGCGAAAAACATCGGGATTCTTGTCATGTTCCCTGGAAAAAAGTTGAAAATACTATACCCCTACCATAGGATCGCCTTGACACCATGGCTCCAGGGAGCGTCACCTGATGTGGCTGCCATTTTTGGTTGGCCAACTCCCAGTATACTGACCTATACTTAGCGCATATCTTGACTAAATTGGAGCCCGTTGTTGCATGGGCAAAAAACTTTTCGAAAATGAAACAATGTTGTTATTGCGTGTGCACAAAGATTAACTTCATCTTGAACACTTCTCTATTAGAAAAGCTATTAATATTCTGGACAAGAGAGCCAAGAGAGAGGCTTAGGATTCCTGCTCTTTGACAACTATAGCCAGACCACAAGGACAGAGGGAGATTGTACCAGCTCATTATGGCAACATAATGTCCAATTTTTCCCAACCAACACAAATAGGGTCTATACTCTTGATAAAAAAACTACCACTTTCAGACTGACCGCTGGTGGACCTCAAATGAACTTTGACCGGACCCCAGAACAATAATGTTCATGTGTACTTACAGGGAGAACTCACATATTAATATGAAGTCATCCATCCGGGGTGGGTGAGTTACGTGTTTAAAGACAGAATTGGCCGAAATATTGACTTTACCAATTTTATATTCTTATTGACCAAAAATACTTCCGACCTAAGCCAAAGCAAAATAGGGTGTCCTGTACTGCCCATTAAGAAAGCTACACACGAAACTACCTGATCAGACCAACCATCTGGACTTATCATGTTAATACAAGTATGAGTTTCAATTTAATCCAGGTGCGGGTTGAGTTAGTGTGTTTACAAGCCAAAAATTAGCCAAATATCAATTTCGACTATTTCCTAATTTTTCCCAAAAATGACCCACAATCAACACCCAAAAACAATAGGGTTCTCTACTCCACCAAATGGAAAGCTACACACCAAATTTCTGCTTGATTAGGACCGACGTGGTTTGGACTTAATTGTGTTACGGGATTTTATACTTTGATCTCTGTTTAACTCAGAGGACCTTTGACCGGACCCCAAACAATAGGGATCATGTACTCATCATGGGGAACACACATACCAAGTTGAGCTCAATTATCCAGGTGGGGTCGAGTTAGTGTGTTACAAGCCAAAATTGCGGCAAAATTATCAATTTTACTATTCCTAATTTCCTCAAAAATGACCCCCAATCAACACCAAAAATAATAGGGTTATTGAACTCCCCATGAAAAAGCTACACACCAAATTTCAGCTTGATCGGAACCAAATGCTTTGGAATTACTGTTTACAGGATTTCACAGACTTTGACCTCCAGTGACCTTCAGATGACCTTGTGACCTACCCCAAAACAATAGGGATCATGGACTCATCATGGGGAACCCCCCAACCAAGTATGAGCTCAATCGATCCGTGTGGTGCGAGTAGTGTGTTTCAAGCCAAAATTGGGCAAAATATCAATTTTGGATTATTTCCTAATTCCTCTCAAAAACAAGACTCACTCTGCATCTGATTCCTTGCCTTTTTTTGCCCTGACTGTTCCCTTACTCAGCTCTATCAACCTGCAAGATGTGTGTTGCCAACTCAAACATAAAAAAAAAAAAAAAAAAAAAAAAAAAAAAAAAAAAAAAAAAAAAAAAAAAAAAAAAAAAAAAAAAAAAAAAAAAAAAAAAGAAAAAACACTTGACACAAAACATCACCTGCATATTTACTCAGCGCTGATATTAATCCTTGTTTGCTTTTGACCAAGGGTCACACTCATCTGAGGGCACTTGAAATGACTACTGAAAATAAAACCTGGTAAGTAAGTTAATCTTGAGAGTGAAGGTAAAGTCACGAGTCATAACCAGCGAGTCCAATTGTTTTCCATTCAGGTGGGAAGTCGCCAGCGACCGTAACACTTAAGTCAGCAGACTAGCGGCAGGCTAAATGATGGGACACGTTAGCACTTCATTACTCATAAGTGACTGGTGTGGTCAACCAGATAGATTGAATGAAGTGTCATTTCTTTGAATCGGACGACCAACTCATTAACCAATGGTGAAAAAATATCTTTTTTAGAGGTATATGTGGTGGGAAAGAGAGTGCAATAACAGGCTCTATATTATCATTTGCATCCCTCCCTCCCTGGACAAGGCGAGTCATTGTGGGTACGTCAGTGTCCAATGCATGGTATCTCCATGTTGGTCATTGTACCATATGTTTTGAATCAATAATGTGACTGAGGGGAGTCTTGCCAGTCAATCGTTTCAATTTTCGTACAGCAGAAGAGTCTGTGGTCTTTCAAAGTGACTGTGGTGGTATCAATTTTCATTATTTTCAGGCACAGTGACTGAGGGATGCATCATTTTGTTGAAGTGCAATTGCCCTCACCTTGTCTGGGGTACAAGGGGTGGGTCATGCAATTGACAAGTGCATAACTGTTCAAATACTTGGGTCTCAGTAGCCATTTTACCAGTCCATCAAATGTCGTATTGCTATTTTTAGGGTCAAACTTTTCACAAGGCTTTTCAATGTCATATATATCCTCTCCTACATTGGTGGGGTTGAGGAATGACTCTCTATATGACCCACCATGCAGCACCTCCCATAACAAAATATCTGGCTGAACGATAATAATACAATAGATAATAGAAGACAAGATCTTTGTATTTTTCGTATCTATAGCCCATGTGAGACATTGCGAAGATGTGGCTCAGTTAATGTTGATCAGTATGACCTTCTTGCCAATTGTTTAACATGTTATTATTGGCAATCACTTTTTCCCAAAATAGTCACATCATGTGACAGTCCACAACAGGATAGAGAGGCACTGGGGTGAAAGAAGAGGGATACTTTATAGACTTAAACCCTGCCCATTTCTGCCTGGGGTTCAGGGTAATGCCCTCACTTTTTGCTCATGGGTACAGGGTAATGCCTCACTTTTTGACGCATAGCAAAAAAGGCCAAAAATGTTGTGCCTTCCTACTCCGCAGTTTCCTTGACCCTTGCTTTCTTCTTCCTCCCAACTCACTGATTCTACACACACCACAGTTAATGCCCTCATTAGGGCTTGTCTATGGATCACAGGTAATGATACCCACATGGTCAGTCCCTGGCCGTCAAAGTCATTCAGATAATCAGTCGACTGAGTGCACACAGAGAAAATGGATTACCCCCTCTCAATCCTCTGAGCATTGCCAGTGCCAGGTACCATTTCCACACTGAATGTTATACAGGCAGTCTAAAGTTGATTATGTGTTTGTTTACTTCTCATCTTTGCAGTTCTCACACACACACGGCTTGAGAGATTAAATCCTTTTGAGGATTGGGAACGTGCACAAAACTTGGCATTCTCCCCCCGGGTAAATATAATATACGCCTATGGAAGAAAGAAAGAAGAATTGCCAGTTTGTCTACCCCTCCCATTGATATCCATATATCGTATGAAGTTATACTCAAGAAAGAAACGTATATCTGCCTTGCCCAAATTAGGAATTGTCAATGAATCAGTTTGATGCAGGATTCAAATAGGGTACATTTTCATTTTCATAGGCTGCCTATGAAACCTGGGGAGGGGGGGGGGGGGGGGGTGTGGGTTGCATGGGAGAAAGAGGCGTATCTGCCTTGCAAGTCGCAGCCACCCATTAGCAACATTGACCAACTACTGATCAGGAGGTACATACATATACATGACATAGGCTGGTCACTGGTGTAAGACAATAATCAGACATATCAGGAATAATAATAATGACAATTGAAGAATTTGTACGGTCTTCACTGGGGGGAATATTGATTGGGAAGGGGAGAGGGGAGGGGGAAATGGAAGAACCCAGATTTATGAAGAGGAACACAACACTGTGGTGGTCGGAAAATGTAACACTAAATGAGAGGCTTGGGTATACGCAAGAAGAGGCGTTTCAGCTTTGCAATTAGGAATTGTCAATAAATGCCGTGATGTAGGCTTCAAACAGGGCTACATTTTTAAAATTTTATAGCTGCCTATGAAAACCTGGTGGGGGGAGGGGGGTCCGTGCACGACCAAAATGCAACCCCACCGTAGCAAAACCACTATGGTCATGAGGCGGCACATATAGGCTGGTCAATGGGGATAAGCTACTAATTAAAATGACAATTCAAGAATGTTACTGTTCTGTCTAGGGGAACTATTTGGGCTAGTCCCAATACTCAAACATATCAGGATAACAATAAAATGACAATTCACGAATTTGTAATGTCTTCACTGGACTGGGGGAACTATTTGTTGGTTGGCTATATGCTGTTCTCATCTTTAACAATGAAAGTTGCTAGAGATTAAGGATTTCCCCTATGGTGACCTGGAATTGACCTTGACCTGATCCAAAAACACTAGTTATCCTTCATCATGTGTACAATCCACCACTTAATTTGGAACTTGATATAGATACCTTGCATTCATTAGATTCTCGATCGTGAGAGCATATGTCAAATGCCAATTTATCCACATTCCAGTGTTTTCAGGCTGTCTTGACCTTGCCACCTTCATTGAGATACTTGTGATAAGAGTATCATAGTATGGTATTGTCATTTGCTTTTTTGTTTGTCTTAACAAATAACGCTTCCTCGGGCCAAACACATACAAGCATGCAAAATCACCAGGTTCAAAAGGTCGATGAGGTCAAAAGTTCAATAGTTCAATTGAAGCCCCAGTTAGTCACCAGATGTATTTCAACCATACGAACAAAACTTTCCATTACGTCATCACCTCCTAAATGTTACGTTGCCACGATATATAAGATTGCCATATGATTACCCTAAATGACCTTGACCTCACAATCACCACCAAAACAATATGGGTCATCCCCCATGGGTTCAACCTACCTCAAATATGAATTTCTACCTGCTGCGATCATTAGATATCGTCCGGAAACCTTTCAAAGTTGACCTCTCTGCTTGACCGACCATCGTATTGGTACCAAAACAAAGGGCTCCCTTCCTAGCGTCCCTCCCTGGTAACACCTAACCCGACCTGATATTAACATAATACCTGTCCTCGTTTGTTAGATATCGCGTGGAAACGAAGTGTCACACACACACACACACATACACACACACATACACACACCCACCTACACAGACACACGCACACGCGTGGCTGCATAGATTCCTTTTGCTTTCGCCAGGAATCATGACCCCCAATCACCTCCAAAAATCAATCGGGTCTTGCTTACTCCCATGAGCAGCTAAAACACAAAATTTCAGTTGATCGTTGACCCACTTCTTTGGACTTTAACTGTTTTACAAGGAGTTTCAGCCTTTGACCTCTGGTGACCTCTATGACCTTTTGACACTCAATCCTACACTTTTATCTCACTTTGGATATAACTATAGAAGCCTAAGCCCATTCTCCTGGGCATACATGGATTCCCATATGAACATTTGCAATTCGCTAATGCCTTTAATGGCATCCACCCCCCCCCTCCCCACTCACCAACTTAACCTAATTCGGTGGGGGAGGGGGGAAGGGGGGAGGGGGAGGGGGAGGGGGGAAGAAGAACAGCAGAGTGGTATCAAGTGGTGCTTCTCGAGAAACACTTTTTTCTTAGAATATTGATTTCCCGCAGTCACTGGACTATTTCCTGGTGATGTGTACTGCAGTGAGAGTGGGCGAGGTTTCTTGGTCTTCCACTTCATGGTTCTGCTCTGAAGCAGTGGCTTGTGTGTGAGTTCTGAGGGTCGTTCGGATATTTGCAATATATCTTGTTAGTTGCTGGAGCTCTTCCAGGTTCTGAGAAAGTGGCCAGTTCCTGGAGTTCACTGATCGCCCCTCTAGAGGGGGGAAGTAAGTGCAGTCCCGGGGAACAGTTGGGATTGGTTCACACCCTGCCTCAATATATCTGAGCATAGTTCCAACAAGTGCCATTCGGACGTATTGTAACTGGCGACGGCAAAATCTGTGGAGAATACACTGCATATGTTTTTCACCAAGCCACATGTTATTGTTCGATATCACATTTAATTGACCTTTACTGACAATTGTCATGAACTTGGAGTGGCTTGGAAAATGTCTACTACATTAGGCTAATAATTGCTATCAGTGCCCAGCACAAAGTACCCAAAACTAACTCATTACTAGGCCGTATATTATTATATATACCCAACAAACTTTATATGTGTACCCAGCACAACTCCCTAGTCCTGAGGCAGTGAAAAGTGGGAATCCCCCTGTATTCCAGCAACCTCCAGTGCTGCCAGACAAATGACAGTCTTCCCAATTCGAGCAGTCCTGTCTGCAGCTCGAGGGAATAATGTAAACAAACCACCTTCACAGAGAGTTAATGGGATAGGGCTGTGGGTAGAAAGGGGTAATAATTGGACTTAATTGAAATTAATCACACTGTGCAAACAGAATGTTACTCAGCCTGGACGCCAGTGGCATGATTGCTTACCTGAGCTGAAAAGTTATAGATAGTAATGCTTTCCATGATCGGATACAGCCAAGGGGGTTCCGCATTTTAAGCAATACTTGGCTTCCGGAATCCGCATAATTCAATCAAATCAATCAACACAACCCTGAAGAGTATCATGAAACATCGACATTAACAGCAATTCATATTGAAAAAATTTACAGGAATTATATTAATTGTTCCAATTAGCCTGGTCACTGTTACGGTTAATGAGCTACAATGCTAGGGTCCAAGGTCATCAAGCACATTGGCAGTTCTATTCTTGCCAGAACAGTGTGCAGAATGATCTGATGAATATTAATTGCCTACCGCACAAAAGTATGAGTTCACTTCCACCATACTACAACAACAACATAGTGAAACATTGGATTAATTGATTTAGCTTTAGAAGAGTGATAGCCTAAAAATAGGCTGTTACAATAACAATAATAATGTACGTGATATAGGCTTAAACGTTAATACAGTCTCGAGCACTGAGGCCCATTACCCTGGTCAATGGTAACTTGTTTGTCCCGCACCATATGACACATCTCCAGCTTTTAAACTCCTGCAACCGCCCACTGGTTGCCCCCACAACGTATCCCCGGGAACACTTCATCACATGGCGGCCGGAATCAGCGCAACTTGTGATTGACAAGTAACCTCCCAGAGGTCCCCAATAACGCCTGGGGAGGACGAAGCAGCAAAGGCAAGAAGCGCCTTGCCAGGACGCACCCGAAAGGCAACCGGCCGGAATTCAAACTCGAAGACCTTTCGATCACAAGTCCTGAGCTCTACCAACTGGGTAGTCCTGGTGTAAGACGTTGATATATTCCTAATTCCTGCTGTTTATTCCGACACGCACAGCCATCATTACATTATGCAGTGCGCCACATTTCTGTGATCCGTTTACTTCTGTTCAACGTCTGGTCCAAATGTAATTTCAGACTTCCAATATTGGAAGTGCCAAACTACACACTGATAGAGACCCCGCGTGAATATTTAGATTTGTTCAATCAATGGTTATTAGAACATAACAGCATGTTACAATATAAGCGACATCGAGGATATACAGATTTAGCAGTTTGACAATTTAAACACGGCTGAAAATAATATTTTTACAATGGACAAGACATAATAAGAAGACTAAGGTGGCACAGTGCAGAAATGTAATGCCGGATCACGGAGATAAAAAAACGCCAAAAAAATCGGTAATATATCGACGTTGTAACACAAGAATACCCGACTGAGCAATCTGATCTCTGTAATGATGCACTATGAGGTAATCGGTCTAACCCCCCACCCCTCCTAAACTGTTTATGTGAGCATTAACACTCACAACTACAAACAGGTTATATTCAGGTCAATGACATATTAATCTCACCCAAAACTCCCTGTGGTTGTGACTCTGTGACTACAGATACTTACCCCATATTGCAGCACTTTGACCCCCAACCCCCAAGCCATTGAACATCTGGCAATCTTTACGGAAGTCCGGGGCTGGCAACCCCATCGTCCTGCTTATTTTCCAGGCGAGGCGTCCAAGGATGAGGCGGCGAAGGCACGTGGTTCGACGAAGAAGGACGCCCCGTGATGGCCCGGGAAGTGGGACGGCTGGGCAGGGACACGTCCAATATGGGGTAAGTATTCGGAGCTCACAGATTCACAACCCGTACTGTTTTGTAAATTATTTCACTCCTCAACTACCAATATTGCACTTTGCACAGGACTAGCACAGGGCCAAGAGGCGGCGGAACCGTGCCGTCACGATTGGTGTTGAATAGGCGTATACAAAGCGGTTTGTAACACAGCCTGGCGACGAAGGAACTATCGGCCGAGGACGGTAGTGTGAGGGTGAGGTAACGGAGACGAACGTCGTGGGATGCTTCACGCTGCAGCCAGCATGATGTTTAACGGGACCCCGTGAAAACCATGCTCGCGAAAGAGTAGCAAGACTGGGCACATCATGAGCCCGAGAAAACATCACTGCTCGAGATATGTGGCCTTATGAGGTCCTTAAATCCAGCATGATAAGGTGTCTTCGACTGGCTGGCGTGAAAGTTGTTGTGGTAGGAGAAGAAAAAGAGAAGAAAAAAGTTGATCGTCGTTGTCGAATACGCTTGGTCTTTTCCAAGTACGATCGCAGGGCCCGAACGGGGGGCACCAGACGTTGTCCTTCTCACTGTGACAAACGTCCCTAATAGTAGGCAGGTAGTAGATTTCGGGGCGGTCCTGTGAAGGAAATGGTCTGGTTCTTCGCAGGAAGGAAGGGTCTGGAAGCAGACGGATTCGTTCACGGTCCTGGCGTAGGGAACCTTGTTTCGTTGTTGTTTAAAGACATGAAGGCGCTTCTACAGCGTTGCGGGCTGCCGCCGACGAGAAATACTGTAGTGTGATAACGTGGAGAGAGTGGCTTGATGATTGGCTCGTATAAGGCGGCTCCGCTAGGACTTGGAGGACGTCCGGAGGGACCACGAAGGTGGGAGACGCTTCGACGTAGGTTTCGTGTGAAACATCCCATGCAGGAGTGCTTATTGTGGTGTTTGAGCCGACTGAGGAGCCACCGGCGACGGAAAACCGCGATGGACGGCGGCAATGGTGGATCTATAATAGAATGGTCGATACCTGTTGCCTTCGTTGAAGAGCTCCAACAGAAAGGACGACAACCACTAACTGACGTTCCAGGGGATAATGTTTGAGTCCGAGGCCAGTGACGGGTACCTGCAGACGAGCGTCGTAAGTGGCGTATGTGTAGATTCCTGCGTGCAGCTGTTGCAACTTGTGCAGCGTGATGTTGTGATGAACGCCTTCCTCATGAATCGTTCCTGACAGTCCCCCAGAAAGATGGAGGGTGTCGATGCCGTGGTACTTAATTCTGCCGGACTGTGCGAAAACTGGGACTGGTGAAGTGGGGAGTCCAGCGGGAGATCGACGAGAGGCGAAGAAGGAGCGGAAACCATGGTTGTGAGCTGGCCAGCAAGGGGCACAAGGAGATTGTAAGCGTCGGAGCTGTAGACATGGTGAGCACCCTGCCGACTTGGCTGAACGGATGGAAGGCGTATGCGTAAAAGGCGTCCAAGGGAAGGAGGGAAAGCGTCTGTTCTCCACGCCCGCGGGTGAAGTTGAAACTGCGGACTGCACGAACGTTGGTAGTGGTAGTTTGTTGTTGGAGGCAGTTGCAAAGAGGTCGTACGTCAGTGGGCGGTCGTACAGGGCGAACAAGTGGTCTGCCCACTTCTGGGAGAGACTCCACTGGTGTGTCGAGTCGAGACAATGCGTCCGCCGTTACGTTGAGGTTCCCCGATAGGTGCGGTGCCCTCAGCTTGATGTTGAGCTGATCGCACTGGTGGAGAAGCGTCCAGACCTTGTTGAGCAGGGAGGGAGATTTGGTTCCCCCATCTCTCTTGATATAGGAAACGGCTGAGCTGTTGTCCGACATCACTGTACCGGTGCGTTCCTTGAGCCCCCGGTCGACCAATGGGTAATTGCGTTGGAATCGCCTGCGCCTACAGGAGGTCGATGTGTTGTCGAGCTTCCTCCCGAAGCCAAACTCCCGAGGCAATCTGGTCCTGCCACGTCGTCCCCATTCATGTGAGGAGGCATCGGTGGTAATCTTTGTCCTTGGTCGGTGGTCACGGAAGGGCCCTTCCGTGGGGCTTTTTTGTGATGGTGTCGCTGAGTCTCCACCAAAATAGGTAAGGTTGGATTCCTCGCGTAACGGGATAAGGGTGTGAAGTTGCTGTCCCGGGATGGCTTGTAGTAGTCCAGAGAGGCGCGTGGGCGGACGACATCCTGAGTCTGCAGATCCAGTACATTGGACCAGACTGGCGGCTTAGGGCCCAGGAACCGCAGCCACGACTTTGCTGGAGGAACGTCGAGATCCAGAAGCAGCTCGGCTGACCTGAAGGTGTTGTCGACCCGTTCGTGTAGAAAAGACGCGACCTGCTGCAAGGTCTAAGGTAGCGCCGAGGTAAGTGACGACTGAGACGGTACGAGGGCAAACTTCTCATCGTTGATAGCCACCTGAGACGGTCGTAGAGGTCGATGACCCTCTGTGTTGTCGGTTGTAGCCTTGTGTGTTGCGTTTCTGCCTACGATCAGCAGTAGTTATGTAAGCAAAACACTAAGATGCCCTGACGACGTAGGTGGGCCAGGATGGGCTTCGTGATTCTGGTTGAAAACCCGAGGCGCCGTTGGAAAGGCGGAAAGGTAGGCAGCGAAAATGATAGTCTCTTTTGCCGAGCGGAAGCTAGGAGGAGCGGCGGGTATTCTGGGTGAATACCCAGGTGCAAGTAAGCATCTTGAGGGTCTACGGAGGTTCGCCAACCCCTGCTGGTAGGATGGGTATAATCCTGGCCAGGGTCCCATCAGGAAGGATTTGGCCCGGATTGGAAGCGCTTGTTTAGGGCAGTAGGTTTTAGGTTTTTTAGAATCGTTCGCCACTGGTTTCCTTTCTTTGGGCCAGGAAGAACGGGACCTGAACAGCGGGGGCTGTGTGGTCCTGGTTGGCAGGGGCTTCACCGCCCGCTGCACTAAGAGGGCATTCCAGTCGGCCTCCAGAACTTCCCGCTTGTCTGGGCGGCAGGGCCACTGGTGTCTCCTTGAGAAGGTCGTACGCGGGCGGAGGTGAGGTGAAAACTCACCCGGTAGCCCTGCGCTACGAACGTCCAGACCCACTGACTCGGCTGGATCGTCCCCCAATCGCTTGCGAACATAGGAATCTCCCCCCCACCGGCTTGGAACTCCCGGTGGGGTGGGCACCCCTAGGGGGGTGACCCGTTCCGGACCTGCGAGACTTCTGCGAGCCCGCTGACCGCCCTTGAGAGGTTTGCCCTGGTAGGGGCGACGGTACCTGTAGGATGACGTGGAGAGAGAATCCCCTCGGTGACTCGGACGGTTCCCATGTCTGAAGTAGATAGAAGCCTCGACTGTCGCGGATTGGGCTTGGAAGCGGCGGGGAAGGACGCTTGTCTTCAGGCCGGCTTCCTTAAAGGGATTTAACTTCGATGCCCCCGACTTGCAAGTCTTGTCGAAATTCCCTGCAAGAGGTCCACGCTAGGAGGGAGGGAGCTTACTTAAAGGCCTTTCACTAGATCTGGCCGGCCACTTGGCTGCGTCAGAACAATGTCCATAGCACTCGAGTGGCCGCACGAAGCCCTAGCGAATTGGTAGAATGGAGGCGGGCGACTTAGAGAACAGCTGGATGGCGATGACATTCCCGGGATCCTGTCGAGAGACTCCCAAAGACCCCCGCTTCTCTGAATGACTTAACCAAGATCTCCGCAATCAAGCAGCGGACGTCGACGCGTTGCGAAGTCCATTACGGAGTGATGCATCATTGTCCGAAAGAAGAACACTGAAAAGTTTTTGCTGCTGCGGGTCCTTACGATACCTCTAGCTGGACGCGCTTCCATCAGCAACTAGTCTCGCCAGAGCGTGATCGGGATAAGATGGAACCAAGAAAAAAAAGAAAAAGCTCTTGCCACTCCGAACTTCGATTCTGAGACGTTAGCCGCTCTTCGGGAGCGCGGACCATTAATGTTGGCAGCTTGCTCGTAACGGGTAAAAGCCTCGCCCGTCAAATGCATCGTACATGGTCGCTCGCTTGGACCGCAGTCAGTGGATAGTCGCGATTCCTCTGCTGCGGCTCCCGATCTGCTCGGCGGGGGTGGTTCCTCGAAGCCCAGAACCCGCGGATGTCTGCAAAAGCTCTTTCAAACGCCTCCTGGGTTGATTCTGTGCCAAGGAGCGACTCGGTACCTTCCTCTGGTCAGAATTGCAGAACCCGACTGGCTGAGGATCTCGACGCCATCGTGGCCTACTACCTCCGGAAGAGCCGCCCGCCGTGGGCAGATAACAGGGGAAAAAGTGTTAGTGCGAGGGCCCTGGAGTCTGGGTGGCCATAAACTAGCTGAAGAAAACTGGGCGAAACGTTCCGCGAAGCCATCCTGTAAATCCTGGGACGGTAGGACCTTACTTCTCTTCCTCGAGGAGAATCGCTTCCGAATCAGCAGCAGAGAAATCTACGACGAGGGACCCCCGCTTACGCGATTCCTACGGCTTCTTTGTGTGTGTGTATTGCGCGTTTTGCTCTGTATGCTTCCTCGGAAAAAAATGGAAAGACGAATATGCCGTAACTGGGAGAACCCCCGGAAGACGAGACATGTGGGATTACTGTGGACCCGGACTGGGCTACTCCTGGAGGGGTTCTCCCTAGATGCTTCAGTTTCACTGAGACCTAGTGCGAGGGAACTGGAGATGTGGGCGTTTGTATTCGAGGAGCCTCACTCGACCTGGCCGCTACCGGCCCGGTATTCCCTGCGTGCTGGTCCGAAGCCTGGGCTGGTACGGCCCGTTTGTCCCAGATAGTCGGCCCGGGCTCAGAGGCCTGGCCGAGGCCATCCCAGGCCCGCCGCGGGCCCCGTCCGTACCGGACGGCGGGAACGGGGACAGGCCAAGACGAGCCACTTCGGCCCCGCCCGCCGGGTCGGTCCCGACCTCACCTGTCGGACCTCCGGACGTCCTCCTGAGGTGTAACAACACGCCCCGTGCGGGTCCGGCGCCAAGGGAAGGACGGCAGAGCCGGCCTCCTCGGCGTGCGAGACAACCGGAGGCTGCCCGATGGCTTTAGAGGAGTCCTACCAGCTCTACCGAGTGAGGACGACCAAGAGCTTAGTGCCTGTGGGATAGCGGCGGCTAACGAGGCCACGCCCCACCACGGCCCGGTCGGGGCCAAGCTCACGCCTGTCTTCCCGTCGGGCGTCGCTCTTCTTCGGGGCCCTCTTTCCACTAGAAGGCTTTCGTAGAGGCCGGAGGAGACGGAAAAGACCCCTTTGGAGCGACGTTCCCCTGCTTTTCGATCCCAACCGGCGATCTTCGAGAAACATACTCTGGCCATGGTGCGCAAACCTCACCCTGTACTTTCGCGAGCATGGTCTTGCAGCGGGTGGCAAGTTGAGATGTCTGTCCCACGTTGAGAACGATCGGAAGATAAGGCAGCTGGCGGGCACTTCCATATCTGAAGGAAAAGGGCGCCGCTAAGGGAAATATAGTTCCGGAGCAACCATTGCCGGACAATAAAAATAATAGTGTCTATAAGTACATAACAATATCACACATAGGAGACTCAACAAACGTGCAATATGATAATGTGAGAGACATGCGAATACAATTATGCATCGAGAGAACTACCACCAAAAACAACATGGTGAGAATTCGCGAGCCCACATACTGGCATACGTCCGATATTAAACATGCAAAATGATCATGATATTTGTATAACGATAACACAATATCCATTAAAAGGACGTTCGCCAATCTCATACGGGAAGCTAACTGAAACCCAGGTTAAGGTGTTAACAAACCCCAAAACCTCCGGTCTCCCGCTTTCACCGTTTTGCGTAACATCCCCTAGCGCCGGGCGCGGGGAGCCACCACCCTGGAAGGAAGGGAGGGGAGGTGAGGGAAAGGGGAACCCCAGGGAAGGGACGGGAAGGGAGGAGAGGGTAGGAGGCTAGGATAGGGAAAGCACACAGAACAACAGTCCAGCTGACCGACCTAACACACTAGGAGCCCACACACCCGCGTGGTTAGGTAGGGGGGAACACACACCTCCTACGTGTAGAACGCCTAGGCTAAAAGGAATTACGCAAAACGGGATCCAGCGAAAGAAAATTCAATCCAAAAATCACTCAACCCGCTAAGGTACTTCTCTTTGACAAGCGAGATCGTGGAGAAAAAGCTTCTGCGGCTTGTTAACCGAAGTTGACACGTAGAATAGCGATTTCAGCGATATTTTTTAAATAAAAAGACGGTGAAAAAAAAATTAGCCAAGATTGCTCACGCACTTCACGTTTCGGCTGGCAAAATAAGAGGACGATGGGGTTGCCAGCCCGGAACTTCAGTTAAAGATTGCCAGATGTCCAATGGCGGGGGTGGTGGGTGCAAAGTGCAATATGGGGTAAGTGAGTAGTAAGTGAAATAGATTCAAAGCTTTACTAAGGGGGTTATTTGAGTCATGAGCTTTATTTCACAAGGCCAAGGGCATATAATACACAGGTTGCCACCGTCATTCTTCGAACCAGATAATTTGTGACAGTGATGCACATTCTGGGGGAAGGGGTGTATAAGGGAAGGGGGCCATTCCCCTTATTGAATTCTTTTAAAATCAGATGGTTGGCCTATATGCAAAAATATGGCATTTAGAAAGGATTTTTAATATGGATTTTGATCTTCAAAATTCCCGGAGTTTCCTTTTTTTGCTTTTTTGTTTGGATCACTGAATTTTCCTAGGATCTTCGTATTCAGTTAGGGTTTGAGAAATTTGTGCGCTGGGCGGGGAAATTGTGACAGCCCGCCAGTGCGCCCGGCATGGTGACAACCCTGTACATATGTGCAGAAGGAAAAGTAATGATTAAGAACATCTGTGTGGCCACACATATGCAGGCACCGCTTCGTTCCAGAGCCTGGCGTTGAACAGTGGATCTCATGGGTCAATCCATCATCCTCTCATCTAAAGATATCCCAGCCTCAGCGTAGTTCCCGGCTCCACCAACGTCCCTGCGCCATCTCCACCGAGGACCCCTTAGCTCCGAGGATATCAGTTACAATCATCCCCCTGGGGGAGCAAGCCCCGTCTCCACAAGCCTCCGGAATCTTCACTTCCAGCTGACGCAGCAGGTCTTCCACACGGAGTCTACCCCAGACCCGATCGATGATGGATCAGGGCTGTCTGACTGATAATTCCTCAGGTTGCCATCACCACCACCAGCTTGAGCTGTCCTTTGTACAGGAGGAGCAGAATCATTCCCACCCCCTCTCTTGGGGTGGACCAGCGGTTTATGTTAGAGGGAGGTGATCACTTCGCTTTGGGTCTCGAATCTGGCCCGCCGCCCTCGGTCGGGTGATCAGGATGAGCTGCAGGAATGAGGGTTCCACTTAGGAAGGATGTCATGTGTAATGGGAATTGCATACGACCAAATCTGCACCAGACTGAAGAAAATAAGGGGAAGCAAATTGGGCAATCAGTAATTGACAAAATGCAATCTAACCTCAGATTGTTAAATATAAGAGAGTATGATCCAATGCAGGTTTCCCCATGATTACGTAGGCACACAAAGAGTATTTATCGGATATGGCCTCCTATTAACGATGAATTTCACTGCATTATGAGCCAAGTGTGCGGGACTACTGTACACAAGAGAGTGAGTGACTGGTCAACCAAAGTGTGTTCAGCAGATTGCTTCCACAACAAGTTACTGCAAGGGAGCAAGCACTAGGGGGGTCTGGGGGCCATGACCCCCCAAACTATTGGGAAGGCCTCCATACATAAGGATTTGTTCACACACAAAATGTACTATCACTGCTTTAGACCCACAACCAATTGCTCTTGGCCCCCCCCCCCCCCCCAACTTTCAGACAGTGGCTGCCCCTTGAGTTACTGCTATTCACTTCATATTACCTTATGGATGTGGCAAATGCAGTACCAAAAGCTATCACAACTTCCACTACATCGTAATGAAGTAGGGTATGCTGCTGCCATTGCCAAATTACAACATTTGATGGGCGATATACGAAAACCTCCCCCCCCCCCACCCCCCCCCCCCACCCCCCCCCCCCACACCCCCCCCTCCTTCCAAGTCCTCCCTCTGTAACAGTGTCAAGCATTAGCCTAATCGAGACATTTCACCCTGTTCAAATCCATGAATAACCCATCCTGGTGTTTGTTAGCATTGGCTGCAACTGCTGTATCCACAGACTATGACATGGTGGCATATTTAGCAGGAGGGGGGGTCTGGGGCCATGCACCCCTCCCTTCTCATGATGATAAAAAAAGAATGAGACTGCTGGACTGTGGAACATCAGAAATAATCAGTACAGCCCTGACCCACAATCTGAGGGATGCTATCACCATGTCGAGAAGTTTGGTCACCTCTGTGACACCAGTGGTGCTGCTCTGGAGATAGTGTAAGCCATCCCCCCCCCCCCCACCTTCCTGAAGAAGATCCTGGCTAGGCCCTTGCCAAGGGTGCAGACCACCAAGTGACATGGCTACATGCATGTGGCACATTGATCTGTTCATTACAGGTATTGTGTGTCCATCACAATGGCAACCAAACAGCCACATCACCCAACGCAGCAAGATTATGCCGATATCACAATTGTCAATTTACAGTGGAACACACCACCTACAGTCCTGTGTAGTTGCTACCAGTACAGACCACAATAAAGTGAATGTTACCTGCGACGTTTATTAGACACCTTGCATTGATCCCACGATGGCCCACCTCTGCCCTCTCACGCCCCATAGCGAACCTGTTAAATGTATTTTGTCAAAACACACAGGCATTGGGTTTCTCAGCCATTCCAAATGCTGGATATGTAACTGGGATTAATTATTAGCATTGCCAATGCAGGGCGGGTAGTTGCGTTGAGGGGGTTGTTGTAATGTTTTCTAACAGGAATGTGTTTTACGAACCTCGAAAGACCAACAGACCCAACGCAGTAGCATTAGAGAAGTTATACTTGCTCCAAGGCAAACTCCAGTAGAAGCGTTGATTATATCACAGAATTTCAACTCGCAGCAGTAGATTAATCAATTAGGAATGATCAAGTTCTGATTGATCAGGAGGGTGAAATGAGCAACTGTTTCTGCCCTTTTTCCAGTGCTAGACTCTAGACCACACACCTATTAATTGTAACAGAGCAAGCTCGTCGTCAGCCTTATCTTATTTGATTGATAAGTAATGTTGCAGAAGAATTACCCGATTCAGCCCTCATGAATACCATACAATGCACTACTAAGAACAAAGGACTAAAGGAAATTGATTACCTATTATTATTCGTTTCCTGAATTGATGGATCGATTAATGATGAATCAGGAGGCACAGACTACAGTCTACACCTCTGCATGCCAACTAATTCACTACAGCTGGCGATGGCTGATATACTACAGATATAAAATCCGGGAAACAACAGATGATACATGAGGGTGTGCAGTTTCCCAGCTATAGGGTTTGCTGTCCTTGAAGGAAGGGGTTAATTGACTAGAGCCGTCGCATACCCTACTCACATTGCAGTTCACGTTACAGAGATTGTCTCATTTAGAACCCGTGGGGGGAGGTTCACAGCTACCGTATCCAGGTCAGAACACTCCACACAGACATTGTGTAGGTTTCAGCTAACTGCTCAGCAATTTTTCTCATAAAAATTAATGATAGAATCATATTTTTCGTGCTTGTCGCTCCCTTAATCGGATAATGGATGTGAAAAACAACCTTACAAATGCAGGCTTCAAATGTCTGAACTGCCTCAAGAAATAAAAGGACAACTGCAGGATGAATTACAAGACGCTATATATTAACTGGAGAAAAAATGAATGCATCAGTTCAAACTCAACAGTCATAACTTTCCGGTATGGAGTGCAGTCCTTTGAAGTTTGATGCATGTGTATGCCGCAAGACCGAAAAGCAAAAGCATCCCTCAGCAAAAATAAATATGTCATACTTGCACAACCCTACAAACACTTTGTTTTTTCTATTGAAACTCACACATTATTTTCAATTCGAAAAGGCATTAGTTATGAGAGAGATTGCGTGTGGAGGGGTTGTAGGGTTTATGGGTCCTTTGGTGAGAGAAGACAACAGAACTTCTGATAAATTTTGACTTATTCAAACAAATAAAACAATGAAAACATGACTCCTGGGGTGTCAAGTTGAATCATGCCTATTGCGCAATTGGGATTCTCCCACTTTCTCCGCTAAGGACCAAACTTTGAAGGCCAGTTAACTCCACATAGGAATCATCGTATTGAAATTGGTTTGGACCTATATTTTCATTCTCCATGATATAACCTCTGTTGTCTCTAGCCTGCAAATGTCCTTCCAGGACTTGTGGGGTCAACTGTCGTAGCTGCTACCACCCATTTGTTATTGCGACATCCCGACTCAACAGGATATGATCTGGGTGTAGCCATACTGGAAGTCCCTGTCCTGGTTATTTCATGACAGGTAGGACAAGCTGATTCTCCTGGAAGTAGACACTTTCAACAGCGCCATCAGGTCAGCCGCAGGGCTACCAACTCAGCGAGGTTCACTCCTGAAATGGCAAAATAGGTCATGTTGAGAGGCAGAGGCAAGAAAAAACTTATCAAGCTGGAGTCAGCTAGGAATTACAGTATTCACCAAATCCTTGTGTGACATAGGCCGTGCTCAGAGATATATATCCCTTACAAAAAGTGCCACGGCGCACATTCTACCAATTATATAATTACTAAAATGAGTTTGTGCGGAAAAAAGCTTCCTGAGAACACATTTAACCAAAGAAGAGCTATACCCAGTCAGCAGATTAGGAGTCCTACTGTACAGCCCAAGGCCCATGATAGAAACGGTATCTACAAGTGACAGTTCAATGTGGTTTAAAGTGTTGGGAAGGCGGAAGAAGAGTATGTAACAATGTAAACTAGTTCTTTAACATCAGGCCACAAAGTTCTTTAACATTATTGATATGTCTTTTCGACAACCAAGTCTGAAGCACTATCTCTTGGAAAGTTTCTTCAAGACTTCCCACAAGGTATTCATTCTCAGAGCTCATGACCTCATGAAAGTTTTTTTTTTTCCCAGAAGCCTGAAAGGTTTTTTTTGTCGAAAGTTGGTGGTACGTTATTTAACCAAGCAGAAGACAGAAAATATCCCGATTACAATGAATGCGGGGTGCTCTTTCGAAGTTCTAGAGAAGATTTCTGCTATGATTATTTTCATGGGAAATTTGCAAGGTCAGTGTTGATTCACAAAATGCACTTCCATTAGGATGAACTTTTTGTTTTCTTTTGTTTTTTTTTTGTCCAGAACAGGACTTGGGCCAGTGACTCAACTTGAATCATGTTTAATAATACACTCTATCTCAACACTTCGATAGGCTATTCGACCAATACAGGTATCCTCTATCCTACATTTGTACGGGTAATTAGTCAGTGGAAATGATAATAATAATAATAATAACGAAAATTGTTATAGCGTCTAAATCCACCCAGGGTTGCTTCAAAGCGCTTTTTTTTCAATGGATCTACAACCAGTGTGCTGTAGTGATAGGAGCCATTGTTCTACAGCTGCATTGTATATTGTACTCACCTGCATCCACTATCTTTTATCTGAATTATCGAGCCAGGTGTCAAGTGATTGAAGTCCTCGCCTTCCAGTGCCACTTCTGAGGTGGTGGAAGGATGAGATCTGCGGGAGTTCTGCTCAATGAAGTCTACAAGTACTTTATGGGATTCAACATTGAATGGTCAACCAGTAGAACTCGTCCATAGCTGGTCTACATGAAAAATGGAATTAGTTATCATTGAAATTTCAGGAAATTTGAACATCCAAGTTTCATGCCCTTGATCAGAGTGCAACCCCAATTTTCTTCCAAGAATTGCTCTACTTTTATTGATTCAATAGCCACATAGCTTTTGTATTACGATATTACAATCACACTGGACAATATGCATGGGGGGAAAGTTTGGGACCCCCTTCCATTTTTGTTTTTTTTTTTCCAAATTAGGAAGCTAGGGTTGTGGGGGGTTATTTTGCGACACCAGATGTAAAAACATGCTCTGCCCTCCTCTGAAAACATTTGCTAGAACCCTGTCAAATAGATCAAACATCAAGTGACAGAATCGAATGTGCTTTCAAGAACATCTTTTCTCTGTCATAAAGTTGTATAGACTAAAATGAATTTTATGTAATGTTCCTTACCAGAAAATAGAAATGCACATCAGAAAACTGCCTGACAGTGCTGAAGACCGTTCACTTGTCTGTATTCCTTCAGGACTCCAAGTCAAGTACGTCCATCCCATAGTGTGAGTCAATTGTATCGCCCTATTGTTGTGCATGAGTGTGAGAGACCTACACTGAATATATATTAACAAACATCGTTCAGGCAGTATCAATATTCATGCCTTTCAGGAATAAAACTCTGAGAAATACACCAAAAACACTGTACAGTACGCTAATGGTACGAATGTCATTAGGGCCGCAGTGGACAGAGGCTTCAGTCCAGACTGAGACCTAGAGTGTCCTGGCCTCCAACTCCCCGCAAGTCTCAAACCCCAAAATTTGAGTTCTTCTTGGCAAGTCAACATTTCTGCTAGGAGGAAAACTACGCGGGCTAGGCAGTTAATGACCTCTAGGGAAAGCAGCATACACGTCAAGACTTCCCATACCTATATATGTATATATATCTCAATGGAGAAAAACTAAGTTTGTATATCAGCTATTGAGACATCATTTGACTTCTGTAGGGGGGTAACAAATATGACAGGCCACAGCAGGAGACTCCGACCAACTGCAGTAAGACTAGTAGAAGTCAAAAAGCCAGGGAAGTTGTCACTGCACCCACACTCAACAGTTTCAAGAGCCGTCTAGAGAGCAGTAGGTCTTCAAGGGTGGAGAATTCAGTGTGGCCATTCCAGGTTGAATCCAGGCTGCCATTCTGCCTCGATTTGAATCTGCCTTAGTTCTGTATCTGTAGGGATACTGTCCAACCCTCCATGTGGACCCAAATGGACGGAAAACAGGTGTGTGCACAGGAAGAAACTCAGTCCCGATTCACCTGCTTGAGATGCTTCCAATAACCGGATCTTGTAGTTTGACTGTTATCTGTGATGGGGTACTTCCTACGGCAATTATTACAGTCAACAATAGTTTTTTTGGCCAGAACGAGTATTGGAACCAGGTCCTTGTTTGCGGCTAGCTATATGTAGGCATTACAGTGAGTGTGCCTGGAAGGACGGGAAGGCGGCAGAAGGAGGTCGTCAACAGAAGAGCACAAGGACCAAAGCGTGCCTTCTGAAGAATAATTCAATCTACTGGCAGACCTTCTGGCTTTTAAGAAGGTCCAGCCAAGGTAACAAGCATTGCACGACATTCCTGGATCTTTCTTAACCATGGGTGACCAAGTACGCGCCCGGCATTGAACCTCTCTAATTGTTAACAAGCATTAGACAGGGGTCCAAAAACAGAAGAGGCATACTCCAAATGTGAAGAGAAAACTGATGCCATAATAGGCTGTTTGTTTTTAATTTTTCTTTAGTACATGAAGAACAGATTTGGACATGATTCAGACTTTATTTTGATTGGACGATTCACCAACACCATCATCAGCCAAAAGGCGGAAAAACTTTGGATTGTAAATTCTGAGGGAGGTCGTGATTGAAGGTCAGGAACAGCAAGGGGTCTAAAACAGTGCCCTGGGGAACGCCAGATTTAACTTCTGTCAATGGATTAAAAAACACCATAGTGATCAAATTTGAGCTGTAGGAGATTTATTTTAAGCGACAAGAATCGAAAGGCTGTATCTGTAAAATCCCTATGAGCAAGTCAGTTTGCGACCAGTTTGAGTGAGAAGATTAGTCATGGGTAGTTAGTATGAGTGGTTTCAAAAGAGTGGTGGCTTTAAATCCATGTTGTTATTAGTGAGAAACCCCAGTTTTACTGTCGAAGTCTGGGTCATAATTGGAAATGCAAAATATGCTCTAACATTTTACAGCTTATAGCTGTAAGTGAAAATGGTGGTAGTTATTGGCAGCAGAGAGTCTTCCCCTTATTAAATATAGGGGTAATATTGCAGAAAGCCAAGATGATTGTAGCTCCCCAGTTTCTATAGATTTTTCAAAGATCAGCCTGGTAACTGGGGCGATCTCCTCCGCTGCCATTTTTAGGATTGAGGGGGGACACCATCAGAACAGGAGCTTTCTGAAAATTGAGGTTCTTTAGTAGTTTAGTAACCCATTCAAAGGTAAAACAAAATCAGGCATTTTTTTTTGTTTTTTTTTTTTTTTTTTTTTTTTTTTGAGTAGGATACAGTTCTACAGTAACTGTCGAAACTTGGTGTGGGGGAATTTCCCCTGGAACTATGCTGGCAGGGTAGGAAACATTTTTCTTCAGTGCTATTTTTAAAAAAGCACCCTCAATCCCATTTGGGGGTGTTGCTACTTTGGATTTTCGGGTGCTTTATTGCCCCCAACCATTGAACAAGTGGACCAAATTGCATTGTTAAGTCAGCGATTGGTTAGCTCTCAATAACGCACACACTGCTTGTGTTCAACAAGCATGCAAACATCTTTTCCACAAATATTGCCGGAAAAGTAGTGGATTTTTTCACAACAAAACGATCCAGTTTGGCTGCAGTGCATGTATAAAATTGTTGAGAGAGTCGATACTCAGTCGAATGGCCGCGAAATGGTAAAATCGGGTAGGCCAACTTGCAGTTACTGCAGCGCACGCACTTGCAAGATAGAAATAAATTGCCCCACCCCTACCATTTCCGTAGTTTATCCAGTCTTGCCCAGTTTGTATTTCTTGCTGTCAGTCTTCTTAGCATTTGTGGACTTGTACATTGCTCCGATTCTCGCGAAATTGATCAGAACCCGGATCAGCGTATCTACCCTTGAATGGTGTTAAAACGATTATGCCAATATCGGATGGTACGATTATCGATTATGTTTTACATGCAAGCGTCCGATTCCGATAACGATACCGATTATTCAAGTTGACACATTACACGTTCTCACATGTCGTTACAATACGTAAGGCAACTTCCATGAGTTAAATCCCACAATAGACCTACAGGGGTCGTCATAATTCAGCTTTAGGGTTCAAAAGCATTACTTTCAGATTCATCTTTTTATGCATGCATATGTTGGTTCCCGGTGAAGCGTAAACAAAAATAAATACGCCAGCTTTCGCAATGATTCGGGAAGCACCGATACTCTGTGAATATCATAAGGTCGATACGCGCGGCCAGCTGCACGAGAAGCCGGAAAATATTTTCAGGCATACACATACACAAACAACAGTGTGTATGTGTGTACACAATTGCAGTGCAGTAAGTTAGTACATCAAGTTCGATCATTCTCACACACAACGTCTATGGCGGTTTTCCCAATGGCCTGTAGTGAGAACGAAACACTCGAGCGGTAGTGGTCGCCGAGTCACTAAAATGATGTGTGGCCTGTGACTCGCAGTAAGCGCCCCTTACGTTACACAATGCCATGAATGGATGGTTTAATTCACCAATGTCTCACTGGGTACAACGATGTGAAATTTATTAGTTTTCGAAAATGATTTTCGCACATTCACAATCCAATTCCAGGCCGGTGTCTTGATTCGGTAACAATGCCAATCGAGGCAAGGCAAGGTTATGTGGTTAGCAATGCCATTCGTAGTTTGAGTGTTGTCCTCATGTCATGTGTGAGTGTATAGCTGCGAGCACAGCATAAACCTAGGTAGTTACGGCTGAATGAACGATCGTTTTGCGAGTTTTATTTATCGGGGAGGGCGGTTTCGGAGGGGGGGGGGGGTTGTGTCCAGCGCTTGTGGATATTGCAAGACATTTTTGCTTCAAACCGGTGTGCTATTTGGAAATTGTGTACGTTACATGGTGTTCCAATTGTAGGATGTTGGTGCGCGATATTTCCAATGGGTCGATTCTTTCTCACTATGTCACTGCATTTTTTCGCACCCCTCTATAATTTCGGGTGCAGTTTTGGACCTTTCGGGTGCGGAATCGCACTCCGGCACCCCTGTTTTTCAGCGCTGTATGTGGAAGTAGTGACTTCATTGTACCAGCACGAGTAGGATTAGGATTCTGAACAAGTCAGCATTTGTGATACTCCAAATTTAGGCTGGCCGTAAAGCAGTTTTCTGGTTACCAAAATCGTGCCATGTTTTGATAGTTCGTGTGGCCTAGTTTCCCTTCAGTTTGCTATTCAGTTTAAAATTATGAATCATGCCAAAATGTAAATTCATTTTAATACCAGGCTAGCCAAAGTATATCAATAACTTTCAAATTGTTGCAACACTATCTCACTGTAACCTCATAACCAGGTAACACATGGGTATACACTGTACACTACCGCTAGCCTAGTCTAAAGGCCATAATTTTACCGCGATCCGGAAAACGGAGAAAAATCAAGGAAATCGGCAGTAGAAAACGTATTTAACAGATTTCAAGAATCTGTCCCAAATAGCCTAAAGTCAAACCGAATTGGAGTTATTTCACCAAAAAATAAATAGTATTTTATTTCCAAGGAAAACTCCTTACTCGGATCAGTCAATTAAGCGAAAATAAAGACATATTGACCACCTACCGCGATACGAGCACTTCCTTAAAATCAGAGCTAAGCAAACAGGTTGAAGCAACCCCGTTTTTGTTACGCGGCAGACGTGTATCAAAAACATGAGCTGTCTTCGAAGGCATAGCATGCTCGTTCAATTCTGTCGCGAAACTTTAATATGTATCAATGACAGAAGCTTCGCCGCGACTGTATGTTAAAAACTAGACTTCGCTTAAAAGGTACGTAATAAAGGCAATGGTCACTCTTGAATGAAACCATTTTCTTAAATCTAATTCATGTTAAAAAGTGGTAAAATGATTAAAACTGCCCCACCGTGTTGTTGCGAGCTGTGTATTTGCTTCATTTGCCGACTATCCCAGCGTGAGACATCGCAGCTTCACCGTAAATACGTAGCTGCAAAGCTGCCTGTTGTAGCTAACCTCGCCCAATGCTGTGCAATACTTTTAAACATAGCCCCGCTTGGAACTCGTGGTCCCAATGTGCTCCCAATTCCACAGCGGAAACACAACCGATACCAAGTATATGGACCGGATGGCAACGATCCTTCACACACATTAACTTCATCGGATTTACCATTGACTATGTGGTTAAGCCGGATGGATTTATTTACGATCGTCGATCAGCGATATGCCAATATAATTCGGCGTAGGCCTACCCAAGCTATGAATGAACGAACGTGATTAGTTAGACAATTGGTGGCATTGAAACAATCATACATTAGCATGATTTGGTGGCTTTTACGACTAATTTAGATCGTGCCGTGCTTCGGTTTTCTTGCTAAAATAATCACAATTACGTTAGGGCTTACTCAGCTGGTAATGGCGCTAGCGAGTAGCGATCTTTTTCGGGACGGTGGGGCTGAGCTTATACGTATGGGACGATGAGAGTTGTACAATGTATTCTGGCTGCGTACTAGTGACTACCAGCACAAACCGGGGTCACATGCATGTGCTGGTTTCGAGATTACAATTAGTGGAGGAAAAAGTGCTCTTTTTTTTTACCAACGAAAAAAACGGAAAACAGAAGAAAATTTAATAAAACGGAATTTACCAGTTTACAAAACGGGAGAAAATTATGCCTTTGCCTAGTCTGTATTGTTTTGTTGTAGGCAGTCCAAAATAGCCCTAGCAGGGGGGACTACGTTATGGGGTACGGTTATGTCATGTGCTCAGGGGATTAAACTTGACTTAGGCTAGGCTATTTTACAGAAGGAGAAAACGCAAAAAAAACCTGAGGGGTTTTTGTTGAAATGGCACATATGTCACTTCGGTCATTTTATTTCTCAGCAGGCGAAAGAGGAGAGTCGAGCACAACTTGCCCTCGTAGTATTGGGACGGATTGTTAACTTCACAACACTGCGCCATCGCTGCTTCAGTATCAGTTTAGCGACAACACTAGAAGGTGCACACACAAATGGGACTCCTTTGACTTTCTTAGCATCGATTAAATTTGAAAAAAATTCCATTCTTCCAGTTCAAGATACTTAAGCGCTGTTAACATTGTGCGATACATTAAGATACGAACGATAGATAAATATAGGATGGAGTGTTCACACTTGTTAGCGATAAAAATGTCGTAAGAAATTTATCGGATGTATCGGCGCCTAACATGACCGAAGAAGAAGAAAGTGGTGGGATTTAGTGAGAAAAAAACAGTTTCCCTATTTTGTCGCTTCAGACCGGTGATAGCCTCGTCGGCAAAATTGTGACTAACAAGGAATTGCAATTCAAAAGCCAATTCGAAGCTTTGCTTTCTCGATACTTGTAGGAGCAGGAATAGTGTTTATCGACCCATTTGGAAGCGAATAACAACAGTTACAGCCTCTTCTATAGTTTGTCGAGCCTGTCCTTGACTGTCCCTCCCACCCCCAATTCCGCGGTAAGTACCCGGCTGATGCGCAAAATGGTATTACCGCCGGGAACGGCCCTAACCCAAGGGGTTCTCGTCCCCCCCCCCCTCCCCCCCCCCCCCCCCCCCCCCCCCCCCCCCCCCCCCCCCCCACCCCCCCCCTGGAGACGGAACGCGGTGGACGTGTATAGTCCACGGAGCAAAAAGAAGCGCAATACGATCCACGAATCAGGCAGGCGACCTCGCCATCAGCCCTACCCTTTCGTGGAACCCCGGACTTAATAAGGATAGGTTATCCAAGAAGAAAGGTAAAGAGTGAGGTAGACCAAGAAGGCATTCAGTCAATTCAGTCAGTTGAACTGAAAAATTGGAGCTTGGGGTAACTCTGCTCAGGAACAAGACGTGGAAATAATGCCTTATACGGATCAACCGTGTACATACTACTTTTCTCACTGACCGACATGAATTCTTGACTTGGTGTTAGAGGCGACATATATACCCCCTATAGCGAGTAATTCCCGTTGCCTCCTTCGTTTTTTGCCCGATCTTTCTTTCACATGTGGCGTTAGGGTGAAGTTCCGTCAAGACGTCAGGCTGGCGAGCGAAACCATTGGGAAACTACATACTACCCTCCCCTCTAAACAGCAACAAACACCCCTCCCCCGGCCACTCATACTAACAGCGTATCTCCGTCTTTGCATGTCACATGATAATCAGGGGACGCCGACGCAACACGACACTCCCCATTACCTCACTGGTCACGCTACTATTTGTATATGGGGAAGGCATCATGGATTCGAACTAAAATAATGTTTCGTAGGTCCCATTGCATGGCGGCAATAGAGCCGAGAAGATAAAGTAGAGGCCAAGACTTCCCCGGATACGTAACTTACCCAATACATTAACATCAAAACCCTGATTTTATCACGAAACCCATTTTTCACGCCAAATCCCCCAGTAGCCGTTTGGCGTTCCATACTTTAGCCAGAATTGCGCAAGTTTATCAATGCATTGCGCAAGTTATCGTATCCGATTAATTTATCGTACGATAGAAGTGAAAATATTTTCAACTCGAAGATCGCTAAAATTATCGTATCAGTATCGTATCGTATCGTATCGCACAGGGGAACACCCTATGAAAATAACACTTTGAAACTCGACGTCGATAAATTTATCGTATCGTATCGTATCGTATCGTATCGCCCCAAGTGTGAACAAGCCCTTAAAGTCCATGAAGTTGACTGTGTTTTCAGTGGGTCACACAGCAATGATTTTACATACACTATGAGGACGAGGAGAGGATACAAAGGCGAGGGGGGGGGGGTGAGCCAGCGGGAGCTTTCCCGGCTTTAACCCCCCACCCCTTCCCAATTGACACGTCATTTTTCACGTGTCAAACCCCCTTTTTGTGAATTGAGTTCGGTGCAATGAGGATCGATAACACCGTATTTTCCACTGTTACAGTATTTCTTTCAGGCTTCATTGCAGTACGTCAAGCCGGCGAGTACTGGGCCTGATACGTTACTCCATAGAGTCTGTCCATGAGAACAGAAATATAGGAATCGTGTTGATAATCTTTTGGAATATCTTAACAACCAAAATCACGATAGAAATTCCCAAATAACCATAGATTGCGATGAAGAGCAGCTAGAATCCTACAGCTTTCAGAGCCTAAGGGTGGGCATGCACCACGGCCGAAGAGCCCAATGGGCTACGTCGGCGCACTGGTGCGCACGCCGCGCGCACATATCATAGGGTTTGTTTTGGGATATAGCAACAAAGAAATGGCCCGAGCGACACCCATAAGGACGACTGGCTTCACCTAGGCCTAGTACTCTAGTAGCATTCCGAGAGGGTGCATGTTTTATGAGGCCACAGACTTTTATGAATCGTCTTGATAATTTTCTAAAATCACAAGAGAGCATCTGGAATCCTAGTTCCAGGGCCCATGGGCGGGCCCTGGAAACACGCCGATGGGGACTTCGCACTACGCACAGCATGATGTGCCGACGCGTACATTGGGGCATGTTATATGGATTGGCAACACTGAACGTATCTCAATGAGAGACACTATCACGGAAAACTGGGCCGTCCTCAACAGAATTCCTTAATAGGAAGGAAGTCCAAACAACTATATGAAAAAGAGGTCAAACATGAAAGCAACAGTATCTGATGATGATGAGGGTATTGCGAATGCTTCCAATGATTACTTAATAAACTTTCTTACTTGATAGTAATCTCGTTCAATTTTTGACACGGCACGTTGAGGAAGTGATAATGGTATCGGATTACTCAAATATGCCAAATCACCCGGTATGATGAGCTGCCTCCTTAAGTTCTTAACTAAGCGTTGCTCACGTTATTTTCCACCCTTCCTTGTCCATGTATTTAATCTTGTGGTCACCACTGCTGGACTATCCTGATGCTCTCACATCCCTACGGTTATCCCTATTTACAAGAGTGCGACCGTTACCTGGCGGAAAACTACCGCCTATTAGTTTTAATGTTTGACACGTATTAATAAGTCCTCGAACGGCTCATGAGAAACGCCTCTGGTTTCTTTATGAAAGAATGAAACTATGTTCGCTTTCCAGGTTAGCTTCAGGAAGGCCTATGATACTAAGATACTAGCCACGCCCTCTTAGAAGACAATTAACTGTATTCGCTCTAATGTGGACAAAGTGGCAGGTCCGAAGTGGTGACAAATCAAGTCATGTCAAGTCAAGACAAGTCGCAAGTCATCTGGTGCAAGTCCAAGTCATGTCACAAGGGCAATTGGAAAATGCAAGTCCAAGTCACGTCGCAAGTCAGCTGGTGCAAAAGTCAAGTCAAGTCACAAGTCAATTGGGAAAATGCAAGTCCCAGTAAAGTCACGAGTCAATGGGAAAAATGCAAGGGGTTTTTTTGCAAGTAAAAAAAGTCGCAAGTCATCTGAAGCAAGTCCAAGTCCACGTCCCAAGTCAGTGACGTCTCAGAGGGAATGTAATAGCGTAACATGGTGCCATTCTACGGTATGGTGTGACGATAAAGATCAGGAATTACACAAACTGTATGGAGTTGACAAGTGGCAATGCTAGATTAACGATAAGTAAACTCAAGCGCGTTTTGAGTGTTTGACGGATCACAGCAAAAATGTGATAGTATGAAAACGAGTCTAATGATTGTTAAATACCAACGATGTACTGAACCCATAAAAGCTGTAAAATATTCAATAATTAACAGTCCTCCAATTGAGGGTCAAAAACTAGATTGGATATTTTTTTTTTTTTGGATATGTTTGGTACTTGCCGGCTCTCATTGAAAGATTGCAAAATGTTCACTTTGAATGAAGGGCCTTAAATGGCCCATCTATGATTTACTTGCGTTAAGTTGGTTGCCCAGTGTCCAACCTGTTGTGCTGCTAAATTGAAAGCCACGTGCAATCGAAAGCAGTGCCAGTATGGTTAAGAGCAGAGCTCTATGGTAATGTTGAACTTAGAAATTTCTGAAACTCTGAAAATTAATGTTATTATAAACAGTGATTTCAGTGCCTAATAACATGTTTACTTTAACGACATTAAACTTGAAGAACATGAGAACATTGAGATTGAAAATGAAATCTAAAATGCAGTGCAACGTCAAGTTACTTCTTGTGATTGAATTCTGTGTTTTCCTATTTGAAACCCTTACATAGTCATATCATTATAGGAAAACTCAGCCAGACAGATACTAATTTAGTTTTCACTCCATATACGTACGGGGCAAGGCCACAAGGCCGCTGACCTGCACTCTTCCTTGGTAATTAATGGAAGCTTGCCATGTACATTTAGATCCCGTTTAGCCTTTCGTTCAACTAGCAGCACTCCAGTGCGTGGGGCACCTAATTATTTGACCATGACCTCTGCCTCAGGGAAAAATTCATTTGTAATGTATCCATAATAAGCATACGACATGGCCTTCTGGCGGAGAGGCTGATGCTCCACCACTGGTGACAGCTTGGATTGCAAACTGGGTTTATTTAGGGGTTGCCAAGCTTGTACCATTAATGACATCAAATTCAAGTCCAGAATGCGGAAAAAAATGTCCATAATTAGCAAAACCCTGTATGTGATCAGTTGAAATTTAAATCAGCAATGCAATGTAACACAATTTAATATTACCTATTACAGGATTAACAAATAGTGGGTGTACATGGTTGTCTGACAAAGGCCAATATGTTGAATTAGGAGGAAGTCGGAAACCTAGGAAGTTGGGTTTAGTGAATAAACATACCAGTTGCTTGAGCTATCACTTCGGCTCTTCAACTTCATCATCAACAATACACTATGGTGGAAGATAATGTACCACTTGTAGTGGACACACAAAACCCCATAACGTCACTTTTTGTCTTGAAAACTAAAAATCTAACACTCCTAGTCAAAACCATATGCAAAATAAGAAAAAATATGGTCCCGTCCTTAATCCAGGGTCAACCCGGAGTCTTACAATTATGAGACGTAATAGATGTTGTAAAAGTAGTGCGGGTTCTCAAACTTTTTCAGACTGCACGACCTCTTCCACCATTTTAACATTTCAACTCCCCCCTTCCCAACTTTTTTCCAGTGAGTCCGGTTTCCGGAACCATTAAAAAGGGTGGACTCCTCAAGTTTTCAGGAATTGTGGTTTGATCCTATATGATGACCAGTATACAAATATGTCGGACAACGAAAAACATACCAAAGACTCTGGAAATGGGCTCAAAGTGCAGTCAGTGTGAAGGGTGAGCTTGGGGGCAACACTGTCAAGTTCGAATGACCAGTAACAACCAATAATGACAATAACATCGACCAGAGCGAGAAATGGGATTATGTACTAAGTAATTACGGGCAACAGACTTTGACTTAGAGATTTCTGACTTTAACTCTGGTAGGTGACCTCAAGATGACCGTTGACAATGACCCCAAAACAATAGCGGATCAGTGTACTCATTATGGGTAAAAACACATAGCAAGTATGAGCTTATCCATCCAGGTGGGTCAAAGATTGTGCAGTACAAGCTCAAAATGGGCAAAATTCATTTTCTTACAATTCCTTACAGTTCCCCCAAAAGGACCTGGACTTATTCTGTTTACAAGGATTCAGACTTTGAACTCTTGTGACCTCAAGATGACTTTGACCTGACCCCAGTATGCCGAATTCCTGCCACATACGTCGGACGTGGGCATCGCTAGGGGCAAGCTTATTAGTGTTGTACGAGACGCGCGCCACGTGCCGGGAACGACGTACGGGTACACGGTGATCCAAAAATTGTTTGGTCGGCCGTGTCGTCTTGCCGCGGTTTTGGACAAATTCTGGTGATTTCTGTCACGGTGAAGAATCGTACATTTTTGGCTGCTGACTGCGATGGCGACAAGTCAGTTATTGCAAGTCCGGGTCAAGTCACAAGTCAGACGGTGCAAGTCCAAGTCAAGTCACAAGTCAATTACGTTAATCGCAAGTCACAGTCGCAAGCACGAAAATGGGACTCGAGTCCAAGTACTTGACTCGAGCCCCCCTATGCAATGTCCTAGGAAGTACCTTGACTTGAAGAAGGCGTTAGACACTGCACTTGTAGATCATAAAATATTAATTGCAAGCATACCAATATGGGGTCAGAGAAAAAGAACATGTGGACCTACTTCGTAGCTATCTATCCGATAGGAAACAGTAAGTATGTCAAAATGTCCTCTCCAACAGCGTTGACTGAAGTTGGTGTTCCCCAGGGCTTGTTCTTGGGCCACGTATTTCTAGTGTACGTTCGTTCATGAATTCATAATGCTGTCCCTAATGTTTCAATTAGACTCTTCGCTGACGATACAATGATTTTGGACACGAGGCAAACTGTAACATTCTCCTTACAAAGCGCAATCAGTTTTGAGATGTTGAGAAAAGTTGGTTGGATGCTACAGATTGGACACCTATTTGGGGAGGAAAACACTTTTCCCCTTATTCCATCTAACGACAAGGACAAGAAACCCTGCTTGTCCGATCACTTTGACTAAAGCACATTCAGAATCAATAGAACATCCTGCACAAAGTACCTGGGATACTCATTGACGTAAGATGACATCAGGAATCACATCAACGAACTCAATACGTCAAATACGTTGCATCTTCTATCGAATTCGTACAATTATCCCCTCATCGCTCTTTCTCAAGTGTATTATACAAGTAGTTCGTATGGCATGGATGTGTGGAATGGATTATCGGGCTCCTATGCAGGGACGTCGCCAGGGGTTTGGAAGTGGTTTTTTTGGGGGGGTTGGGGGCACTGGAGGGCAATTGATTTTGTTGGGGGGGAACACATAATTGGTCAATAAAGCGGAGGTCGCCATCAGGAGTTGTGGATCAGGAACCCCCACCCCCCCCAGATGCCTGAGATCGCCCCAATTTAGTGTTTTATGCAGTTTCACAGAGCCTAAAATTCACAAATTTGTGAACAAGGCCATTTTTATGTATTAAAATGGAAAAAAAAGTGTTATAGAATGGCAACAGCAGTTCTGCTAGATATGCGTTTTGTGTCGCCTTGTCTATTCCCCAGAGCGCCTCGATGTCTCAGTGCTTCCAGAAATAACGTAGGTTGGTAAGGATTGAGGTTTTCACAATTACATATATCACCGCCAATTAAGGCGTCAAATTAAAAGATGAATGATACATTCTATTGGTTAATGAATTCCAAGCATCACATATTACATTCCATAGCCAAAACTGGCGAAGTCACTGCTTGGGATTGCGGGGGTGGATGTGTTACTCGGCACCTCTGCAATCGCACTCCATTTGTGCATTCACGAAGGAACATTCAGTCATCTCTATTTGACTATATTAAATGAACCATGTCAAGCCTCATGGTATCATGATAGGACAATATCTGTAAAATGCCTTGCAATATAACAGTAAAAACCAATATTTTTTTTTGTGTTTTGTTGTTTAGGGAAAATTTTGTGTGTCTATAATTAAATAGTAAAAGGAAAGAAAATGACTACACATATTCTTTTATCGATTTATTGTTGAATACATATGGACAAATTAATTAAGTATGCTCCCATAAGCATATACCATAATAACATGAAACTTAGGGAGTATTGCCCTCTCAAACATACTCAATTTACCCCATACTCCCTACAGTAATACCACACATCAACGAAATAAGTTCCCAAGTTATCTAAACATGTTTTTTCACACAAGGTTTAAAAGTGTCATAGATAACAGGCGTGGCAAGTACACCCATCGTTATTTCAAAATATTATAGTCCATTGCGGTTGTTTTAGTCTACATGACATGAGTACTGATTAATTGCCAATGCATTTTGTATAGCCAATGGTAGTGGGCTAGTTAATATTAATTAACCAGTTAATTAACCGCCATTTACAGGTAAATTAAGAACTGCCCTACAGTCAAATACCACACAGGAGATGTACATCTTATTGTCCAGGCAAACATCCACAACAATAATAACTTCTCTTATACTATTCACAGGTGTGATCTCAATTGGTTAGTGACTAACAACAAAGATTAGTACCGAAAGGCGACAACCCTGTCTACCCATCCCCATGTGAACACCTTACCTGTTGCTATAGATCTTATGAAACAAGAATGAATTACAAAATTAATATTGTAGAAGGTGAACAAGTAAAAATATATATATATATATATATATACTATATATATATATATATATATATATTTAATAATAAAATATATATATATATATATATATATATATATATCTATCTATTATATTATATATAATATATATATAAATGATATATATATATATATAGATATTATATTTAAATCTATAATATATCTACTATATATATCTATATATATATATTATATATATATATATATATATATATATATTATATATATATATATATATATAGAGATAATAGATAATAGATAGATATGGAGATATATATATTATAACAGTAAAATTAGTAAAACAGCAAAGCGACGTAAAGAAGGCTGGATCCGAAGGAGATGAGAAAAAATACCGATTGAGCTAGGAAAAAGGTGAGTACAACAGCCGTTATATTATATATATATATATATATAGATTATATATTATTATATCTATATATATATATAATATATATTATATATATATATATATATATATATATATATTATATAGATATAGAGTATATATACATAATATTATATATATATTATATATAAGAAAGAAAAAATTTTCCAAAAGGCTACTGAATATTATGATAGACCAGGCATGTGTTGGACACCTAATCACAGTTCATGCATTAAGTACTAATAATGTAATGATGCAATATCAGTCATAGTAACAGATTATGACAATGACATACTGTTCAGGATGAGCTGCACTGCATACAAAAGTGAGACGAATAAACAATATTCAGTATTATTCCTCAATATATTTACCAGTAACAGTGGGCCTTGCCCTATGTGAAGTTGATATTGAGTATGAGAACAAAGAGTTGTGAGTCCAAGTTGCAAGCTACAATGAACCACTGATGTATTAAGTGATTGTCAGAATGAATTTTCCGGTAAATAGTGACTTGAATAGGCACTATATAATCTGATCATTGGTATTGTAAATTGAAACGATCTAATTCACTTATTATGAAATAGAACCAAAATTAGGCCACCCAAGATGATTAAACACTTTAAAAGATCAATTCTGATCCAATTTTGAGCTGCTAATTTTTCATTCAACATACTAAAATAGGCATTTTCAAGGTGACTAAAATATTAACATATCGCCACAAATCGTAGTATCCAAGTACTAACAAATTATTAATCAATGTAATTCTATTTTGCGTTCAGATTGAGCTAGTGATTAATTGAGTATAGATCGCATAAAACAATAATTGGTAAAAACAATAATTCTGGAATTTTTAGGGTGTTCACATATTCATTGGAATACGAGAAACGGCTAGGTTCTTGTTTCTTTCTAGAATAGATATGGTGGATTGATCTAATAATTGATAAGTTACACTCTTATGAGTTTACAGTTCATTTCGACTTCCTTCTTTCTTCTTATTTGATCTGCTGCTACAAACTCCGGATTCATTCACTTCGAAGAGCCAATGACACAGAGCAGTCCGCTTTTAGATAACGTTATTGCCCAATTCCCATAGGAAAATACGCGAAGCACGAGCCAGAGTACTGTACGGACCACTGACCTATAGATTTAATATAGAAGTCAATGACTAGGACACTCTGTTGTACTTTCCAAGTGATGTGCCATATTTGTAAAGACTGCGAGCTGTCGTGGTAACTCAACACGGGTTGTATATATGGTATATCAACGAGATATTCAACGAGAGGATGTTTGCGTAGCCACGATGGTGTCCAGTATCCGAACCATTGTCAGAATTTTTTTTTTTTTTTTTCCCCAATTGATAAGGTCAGTTAGAAACTGGGCTGATCGATATCGATAATATTTTTTCTTCATTACAAACAAAAATCAATGACAGGATGTCAGCACTCATCAGCAGTTGCCCAATGTTTTTCTACAAAAACCCCAAATCTTATTGGGGGGCACACGAAGGGCGGGGGCACAAGTTTTCGGAGGGGGAAGTACCCCCCAGCCCCCTCCCTCACCTTGGCGACGCCACTGCTCTATGTTCCAATATTAAAACCTCTACCTCTTCCGTTTTTAGGAAACCGCCGGTATGCCAGAACACCCTCCTCCGGGCCGACTTGCAACTTCTAAAGGTTACGAAATTCGTGTATAAAGAGGTGCAAGTCATCCAAGTATGTTAACGGACAGGCTGCTAGATATTTTCAACTGTTATTAACCCCAGGACAAAGCGACAATGTAATACCGGTGTCACACCAGAGAGGGAACTCTCTCGTCAGTCACAAGACAATATGCGCAAAACATGGAAAGTCCTATTGACAACTTCTGCAACAGACTCTGTTCCACTATCTACCGGATAACGTAAAGTGTGTAACTCGTATTCTATGTTTTAAGACCAAATTGAAATCATACCGTTGGAGAGGTATCTATCAGTACTCGATTGATTTATTCGGATATCTTTTAATTGACACTTACATCTAGATTTTGTCTTATCCTGTGCATTGTCTATATCTATTGTCTGGTTTGGCATCGCATTGATAGACTGTCTTTATTGTCCTGCCTTATACATCCTTGTATAGACGAAATAAACGACATGAAATAAGTAGCTCGGCTGCCCCCGGGATGCACAGAACTAGAAAATATATGAATGCCTAGGTAACTTCCTGGGGTATCTTGTCAACCAAAATCACGATAAAATGACCCACCAAATGAGCCTCAGATTGGACGAAAGACATGGGCGTTCGATCCGTTTGGTGGAAACAGTGGCGGCGGGGGACACATCGAATGCAAAATGCCATCTAAGCGGAGGGCCAATGGTGGGCGTGAAGCGTACAAAGGAAATTTTAGTTTTCATACCCTCCAAATCGCGGAAACGGCATTGACAGACTCCGATAGCACCCATCTCATGTGTGATTTGAGTAGAGGACAGACAAAGAAGTTGTCATTTTGCATAGTAAGATGATTTACCAATTATCACACATGGTATTTTATTACCTTTCTCTCCTGGCTTAGTTTCGTGGGATCCAGGGGTTGCCCACGGTCCTGGGGGGGATCGAAGGGAAAAGAAATAGCGTAGGGATCATTTCCATTGGGGAGCAGTAAATATTTGGCAGAGGGTTTAAAGTCAGTCATTCGAAACTATCAGCTCGCGCGAAGCGCGTGGAATTTTTTGCAGTTTTCCGGGATTATTTATCGAAAGAGTCAGCAGAAAAGTCAGGAGTTTTTACTTTGATTTCTCAGTCCCAAAATTTCACGAATTCTCGCCCGAATTTTTCATCTCAGACAAAGTGGGGGGGGGGGGGAGTCCCCCCAAGGCTTCTAAAATATTAAGTGAACCAAAAATGATCAAAGAATTACAAGATATTCACACGCCGCGGTAGGAAAACGCCATTGAAAATTTATCTCCTTTTGGCCATTTCAATTTAAAATCGAGCACTCGGTAATGAAACCATGGGTAATTCCTTCGATTTCCGGCCCCTCCTAGTGGTCCAGATTTATTGGGGGTCCGACACCTGGCATTATTGGGACTTAAGAAATTCTCAAACGCGATATTATTGTTCGGTTAGACAATAACTTGAATCAGTTCAGGACGATCATCAAATTATGATGTACGGTACACGTTCCACAGGTCAGTACAATGGGGCGAACAACTAACCCAGATTAAAGAGGTTAGTGATTCATTGCAGTTTAGTGTATCGCACAACTGATATCAGGACTGAGTGCGCCGCGAAACTCGGCCACCAAATCCATAATAAAAAACTTTAATTTTTACTTGCCCAAATTTCTTCCATTGATTTCTCCGAATTTGGGTTTTTCGTTCGTGTGTTTCACTCTCATATCCTGCACCCGGCCCGACCCAGTTAGGCGATTATGACTGATTTGCTAACTAAGTTGGTTATGTACGTATCCGTGATATACATTACCATCTCACTATATTGCGCATATTTACATATTCACCAAACTTGGAGTGAAAAAAGGAATGAAAAATAAATGTGCCCATTAGCAACATACGGTGTATCTGCTAGGATATTCAAATCCAAGGGCGCAGTTTTTGTCGGGTCGTGACCCCAAACTTTTTGGAAGTCCTCCGTACAACGTGTTTTCAATCTGACACTGGGAACCTCAACTTTCAGCAGGAGGAATTGGCCCTTACTATTTACGCAAAGCCACGTGATGCCGTGCAGCTATGTTTGAGCACCTCAGTGAACCAATTTGGTCCATCATGCGTCATGATTCGTAGGCGACTGCAGAATAATAACATGTCTAAAAGGAGAAAAAAAAGTGCTGATGAGCTGGCTTAGGCATACGGGACACTTCTGTATGGGCAGAACATTGTTTTGCTTAAACGACAGAAAAAGCAGCCACGCGCGCGAAGCGAGCGTGCGAAAAACAATGCATGTTTTCGGCGTTGATTGGAAATTAAGGCCAGTCAGCAGAGACATGTTAGGGCAGTTCCTTCACTTTTGCCCTTTTTCTTGTCCAGATTTTCGCGAATTATTGCCAATTTTTGCCAGTATTTTTCAACCAGAAAAACTCGCGCTCTTCAAGGGCTACGCAATTAGTAAGTCTAGCAAGAAGTCAAAGCAGTTGGAGTTACAATGATGAAATGTGAACAAACTATGTATAGCTTAGTACTCTGTCCAGACTGAGGAGGTGTAACTCAAAATCGATTTATTGGGTGAAGCGAAAATTAGTAGTTGCCATGCAATTCATGTTGCAGGAAGAAAAGGAAAAAAACTTTAGAATCCGTCATGAGGTCTAGATTTATGTTTCACTCGTCGGCAGCAGCCAAGGAGTAAGGGAATTTCTGACTAGGCCGAGGGGCAACATTTATTAGGGGCCTGGAGAGAGGGGTCTTCAGGCAGTCAGGGTTGTACCCGTCTCTTTGAAAAGTTTTGGCCAGGTGATGCAAATTCATGTCTAAACATGTGATTTTTTTTTTGTGCGAAAAATGTGCGTCCCAAGGGTAGAAGTTCTTCTTTTGGTTATTGGCCCGATATGCGTTCCATGGGGACCACCTTAGTTGGGGTCTAGGGGAAAGGCCGGGAATCCAGATCGGTTAGCCCTCGAGAGAACCCATGGGTAATTTCGTTTGGGGGTCTCGTCGGGCTCGCACGTTCTTCGACGGAAATTTTGACTTGAATATACAAGTTGTTCGAAATTTTGTTGCAATTCTGAGAGAACACACAAAAGTCGAAAGGTGCAATTTCGCCCGGTTTCCTGGTATAGTCAATGATTTAAAAAAGCTCTACATTTTTGCTAGATTATACATTTCTTGCCCGGGGTTTGTTAATCATAACATATCATCTATATGGCCGCATTACTATGTAGGGAATATCTCGAGGCGCTCCACACAAGTTTGCTGTCTCGTTTCGGATCATGGGCCACGGAAACTGTTGATGAAAATAAAGTGCAAGATACATATGTCTCACAGTGGAGTGCCTCGTCTATCGATCCTTCAGCTAGCTGAAAATGCGCTGTCTATGAAGCAATTTGTAAAAGTAGAGTCCCCAGAATTACAAAAATTGCACTTCAAATTCTTTCTCACGGGTCCATAGTTCTCTGCCAGTGGTCTACGTACTCGACAACGAAAAAACATCAGGATAACGAAACGGACGAAGTTTTGATATTCGTGGACCAGCGACTAAAAATTAAACGTCCAAATGAAATGATGACAAATTTTGTCAATACATCGGGCTGTAAACAAGAGGATCGGCAATCTGTGACATTGTGGGTCTCATTTATCCACTTTGGCAGGTTTTTGTATGCCTAAATTGTGCCTATTCTTTGCCCAAGCGGTTGTTCCCGATATGCGAACGTGTTTTAACTTCCATAATGTGCTGGAGCAGTGTGACTCCTCATCCGCCTCGTATGCCAATGCTGCTTCGTGTCATAATCAATGTACATTTCAAAGTTTCATTGGTAACTACCTTCGTTTTAAAACAACAATAGACTAGTCTCACCACTTATGTTTCTGATGAGCACTTGCATAAAAGCTTCATATCGCCCAGAATATGCCTTCAAAATGCATCGCTCACGACACTATCGAAGCAACAACAGCACAGGTCGTCTGCGCGAGCAGCGCGCGGGATTTTGGACAATCGGGTTCGGAATAAAGGTACTGTGGTCTTTGTGAGCCGTGGTTTCTCAGTCCTTTTCATCCCACACATACACTTAACAACACGTGTTAACGGACATGTAATTTCGTCCTTCATCGAGAATCAAAAAGTGGGGGGACAATTTGATATGATGTCCCCGCCCACTTCTTCGGAAAAGTGGGGGGGGGGACCTGTCCCCCCCCCCGTCCCCCCCAGGATCGACTCCCTGACGAGAGAGCAATCTAGATTCCTACAGCTTCGAGGGCCATGTGGGGCCTACCACAATCACCAACCCCCCCCCACCCAGGAAATGGCGCAGGAAAGGTTGAACTCTTATTCAGTTCGGCCACTTCCACAAATCAATGAGATTACATTGAACTAGTGCAATCATGGCAAGGGGCTTCGTTTCGGAACGGAAACTAATGTTCGGTAAGTTCATGTAATATTGATCTGGCAACGGTACATGGGTCGCTTTTATAGCACAGAACTATATATATGCATCGCCCTTCGTAATTTTCTGGAATCTCGTCAACCAAATCACGATAAACATATTTCCCCAAATGAACCTCAGATTGAACAAGAGAGCATATCTAGCTTCCTACAGCTTCCAGGGCAGGGCGGGCCCATGAACCTACGCCGAGAGGGCTTCTTGTATCCGCGCAGGCTGTAAATCGCGGCTTGAGTGGAGGGCGATGGGGTAAGTCCGCACTATTTTACGTTGCAGCGTGGGGGTGGACTAGTAGGGCCTGCCCATATCCCCACCCCCCACACCGATGTTCGAAGGTGTAGAATACAAGGTGTGCATTTACTCTGAACTAAAAACCTAAATAAGCCTACTGTTGTTATGTTTCAACCTGCAGCATGGCTAAGAAGCCGGAATGGTACAGGAAAGATGAGCACTTGTTGTTCAGTCGACACCATTCACAAATCAGTGAGATGACATACGTAGTGCAAACCATGGCAAAAAGGCTTCGTTCGAGGAACGGGAATACCGAGGGGGAAAAGATGAGGGAGAATGAGGGGGCTGTGGTGGGGTAACGGGGGGGGGTTCACGGGGAGTCATGCGCTGAGGTGATTCCTCATTCTACCAGTTTTTGTGGTCGTTAAAAATGTACCATTATGATCTTTGGGTAGGTAAAACAATTGACAATAGCACTGTGGAGATTGATTACGTGGGTGAATGCGTGAGTGTATGTAGCCGGGGAAACGAATACAGGAACTGCTGGGGTTGAATACAAATAGGCCTAATGAAGCCCATGGGGTGTTGTTGTATACATATTTAAGTGGAGGGGGATTGAAAGAAGTGAATAAGATCGGCCGTAGATATAAGCAAAATTGCAGGTTAATGGGTGCTTGGGAGGATGGATGTCGCATCGGGTGTAGGGGAAAGTGATTGGGAACCAAATGGAAATAGTGGGTATAGTAATGGAGATTGAAAAATTACAGAAATTTAGTGTGAATTAGGGGGGGAAACGCGAGTCTTGAGGTTAAACTACGAAATATGTGTTTACCTGGGGAAGCGAAGATCTACAGTGTCAAAAGAGCAGTGAGTAATTTCGTGCGCACATTCTTGAGGCAATCTGGCCGAACCGAAATATTCAACACCGATGGCTTTTCTTGGTTCGAGGGTTACCAAGAAGTTTATGAAACACCATTACGGGTCACTGTAATACCGACCTACTAGGGTGAGGGGACAACCTTATCATTGGTGGTTAATAGGAGAGTGAAGATGAAAAACAGTGGGGGAAAAGTCATTAATGAACTTGGCTTCAGTTTTTTTGTTGGGAATAATTTGGTCTTCGTACTAAGGGATGGAATACATATACCGATCTTTTCTAGTGACTGTAACAAATTTGGAGGAGTTTTTTCCCACTATTTTTCCTACTTCCGTTGGCCGTGGATTGTCCGAAGAAAGTATTCCAGTAAGAATCACTGATTAGTGCATCACCAATTTTGACCAGTACTGAGGTATTGATGGAAGCTACGTGGGCGTTTACCACTTCTCAGAAAAGAGTGTCAAAAAGGCGACCGCCGTTTTTTAATATGTGTCTTCGCGAAAGGTAGTATCCAAACTTAAGTTACTAACTAAAAATCAGAGTCCTCTTAGTGTGAAAAATTGGCTTCGGACACGCAACAGGAATGACTGAATCGCAATGGAATTTGATTCACTGTCTTGGAAGAAGCAGTGAGAAAGCAGTAGTAAAGTTATTAGTTGCTCATTTATTAAACCTACGATATCACCTCTGCTCCACTGAAAAACACCCCCAGTTGTAGACAGGATAGACCTGGGTAGGGTAATGGAGCATTCGTTCTAGGCTGGAGATTGGCTAACGGCTAATTAATATGAAAGTTCATCAGCTAGGAGGCATAGACGCATGATAAACTAGAAATGTGCAGGCGGGCAAACGCCGGGTTGTACATCCCGAGAAAATAAAGAAACACCTTGTTGGGACCTCGTTAAGAGGAAGCACATTTTAAAAAATGTCCATTTGACCTCCAGGTCACTTTGAAATGCTCTACTCAATGTTGTTCAGGTCCAACCTGTAGTCCACATTGTAGTCCAATTCCCACAAATTTGTTAAATACGACAAAGTGAGAAACGACCGCATGATGTTTTGCAAATCTGACCTCCTATGACCTTGAAATGACCTTTATGCTGTGGAGGGGACAAACAACAGTCCACATTCACCGAGGTTTGGTCGAATCCGACGAAGTTGAAAAATGCGAATAAGCAACACATTTGACCTCTGGTGACCTTGAAATCAACGCCATGTTATTCGGGAACAAATTTTGTCACCACTCACTAAGTGTCGTGTAACGGACTAAACCAACAAAAAAAAAAACACAAATTTTACCTACGGTGACCTGAAAATCACAGTCGTTTTCGTGACCAAACTTTCGTCCCCACCCCACACGTTTCGTGTAAATAGGATGAACTCAAAAGCATTTTCGTGTAAAACCTGCAAAATTGAGGACAGCAGACATGCACTGATGCCCGTATACCAAAAATGAAAATGCAAACTCGACCACCCCCTCACGCCTCCTGGGCTTCCAACCCTCTCAACAAACCCAGCTTCGCCCGCCCCCCCCCCCCCCCCCATCTCTGTATATACGGTCCCTTCTCAACAAAACATAGGCCGGAACGAATCACCAGTAGTTACGTACGCCACACACCCTCTTCAACTCTTCAACCACCGTCGGATGAAAAAGTATTGCGATACCTCCGCGATTGATCGAGGCTTCATATTGCCTCACTGAAACAAATCATTACCCCCCCCCCCCTCCTCCTCTCCCCACTCATCCTCCTACTCCATTACTCACACAGAAAACCATCAGTGTGCTCATCAAATATACCGGAATGATTCATTAGATGTGGTTGTTTTAACTGGAGAATAGCTGCATAATGGTGTTGCCCGGTTATGCCGACTCCGTGTTCCTTCCCACGATCCGTCGAGAGCTTCAATAAAACTTGTATTGTTAAATAAATCGTGACTGCAAGCTTTTCCGCGATAGAAAAATGTTTGCTATAGGCCTACTATAACTACTTGAGCACTTTTTTTCTTGACTAATTAAACAACAGGCATAAATGACTCGAGTATTAAAGTATCTAATAAACTGACTCGGGTAATAAGCTTTTAATCACCATCAAGAAGTCATAACCCTGTCAATATATTGTATATATAATTAACTTATTATTCCTTTGGCAATTTTCACTCTTATTAGGAGGCTCCGAAAACGTGTCTCAATTAACTCAAATTTCACAGACGTTTAATGGACACTTATATAGTCTCCATCTCGCGATTGGCTGTAGTACATCTGAGGGTGATTTACCAAAAATACCTGATTCTCTTTTCCTCCCCCGCCCAACCAGTGAGGTTATTGACATAAAGAACATTATTTGTCCAATATATAGACGATTTGTCATAATTGACTTGCTAGCAAGTTACCGTCTTAATAGATGCAACGGAATCGCAATTGAATAAATTCGATGACAGACAAATTTCGCCCCGCTCTTATATAATTCATCGTCACCTAATTCGATTTGCGCGCTTCTCCGATACGCACGTAGAAGGTGAAATGAATACCGTAAGCAGTTAGGCAGACTTTAGGAGCCGATATCAAATTCGATTTGCCATGATGAATGCGGCAAACCATGAACGTTCCAACGATATTTGCAACCAATGGATGATTTTGATAACAGGTTGGAATGAAAGGTGTGTGATGACGTGGGGGACACCACGGGGGTAATCAATATTTACCAGCTATGAACATTGGGATCTAAATTGTTCCGTGGTAGGTATTACGTGAACTTCATTCGCGATGATACGGCATTAATGACGATTTGGTACACACTGTAATTTTACCTGAATAATCGATGCTTGCGCTTGTTCCATAGTATTCGGATAGAACTTTTTTCTGTATACTATTCGGAATCTCTCCCAACAACTCACACCCCTACATTTGTTGAATCTTGACTTCGATAGTGTCATTCCGCGTTCTGCCGACGAGCCATGGGTGCGTATACGTTGTGCGGTAGGAATGTATATATATAAGGGTTATGATATCTATGCGACCCATGATGTGGATGATTTTTGCTCTATGAGGAAGACATTTCATTGAATCAATCTGCCCAAAGGGGGGGGGGGGGGGGGGGGGTGGGGGGGGAAAAGGTGGGGTGAATACGTATTGGACATTTCCCTCTGAGAAGTGAGAACTTTCCGATAATGTTGGCGCCACTCTGATAATCAATTCGGACGTATGGTTTGAAAGCGTCAAAATAATGGGTCTTACGTTAACCTGCGACGACAACTGTTGATAAATCTTGGCAATTTTAGGTTTCCGCAAAGCCTAAACGAATCCACCTTGCGGGTTTCACAATCCTCACAAGGTACCATTCCTATATGCCTAGTTTAGGACTGCCGCGAGGTGGCTGTTTTACTAGGAGAATCAAATCGAATGTCTTAAGCCGGTGTTGCTCCAAGGTATCTCGTCGTGCCATAAATGGACTGAAATCGTAACAATCTTCTTGCGGGGAGATCTTGAAGATTCAGGATCACGGCGATCGGGTTCAGCTTGTTTAGCAATGGCAAGCACCGGCAGATCCTATAAACTCGATTGATAACAAAATTAGCAACCTGAAGCTTGAGACGTAGTCATGTATTACTTACCTAATAGAAGCGCGAATGAACTGTCTTTTGTACCCTCCATTCTGTGCCTCATCCATCTCGACTTGCTTAAATTATACTTCTGCACCCAAATTGAGTAATTCCTCATTTTTCATCAGTATTTCCTGCAATCTTTTATTTTCAATGACCTGTAACAACACTTTTTTGTATATAGTTGTTCCCTATGTATGTTGTAGACTACTCAGGCTCGTATTGTCTACATCAGCACGTGTCAGGAGGTGGCAACGTCGGAAAAAGGCAAGTTTTCATCTTCTCTGAAAATACAGACGGAATCGAAATTAAGTTCGTTGCGATACTTGAACAGTTTGACGAACGAATGGAGTTCAAGTCAGTCCACATGTGAATAGATGTACACAACGGTACTTCGTCGACACATCAAGTTGCATCGAGTTGCAATGTTTCCCATTCTATGGTTGATCCATCCGCTGGCCATAGCGCAGAAGACTGAGTAGCATTACCGAAGCTAGAGTGAGCGCTATGGAAAGCTAAGTAGCCTACAGAAAAGTTCTTCCCAATTTACTCTTCCCAATCTTTTAGGTTACGCACCCTCAGAATAATGGACGTTGATAGCGGTTTGCCTTTCAATGTTGCAATATGAAACCAACAAGAATATAGGTCTCTATAAATATATTTGAAGGAAAAAAAAACTCTCAGAAATGATCTGAGCATGAATAAGACGGGATTGATTACATGTTGCAATGACTTGACATAGTTTCAGGGGTAACGAACGCTCGAACGTGTTTGTATTCAGAAGATCACGACTATGCTGGTGGTATCTATGCGATGCACGATGGCGCAGCTCAAGCAATTCATGAATGCCATAAAGCCCAGGAATCACGCGGCGCAGCCTGATGTATCCAGGAATAGATACCCCGGTGAGAAGATATGCACCCTATCGAAATTGATTAGTCTCGTTTCGTTCCACAATGCTAATTTACGCCATAATTATAACGAACGTCTTATTTGCCCACATTAGTTTCTCCCCCCCCCCCGTTTGACAACGTACAACACATTCTTGTTCTCGTTGATAGTCGAAGTAACATAGCCAATGAGAGCAGAAGGATATGGGCGTGTGAACGTTTTCTGTCCTTTCGTTTTGCCTCTATTGACGATCCTTCATCCGTGTCTATTTTTAGTTACCGGTACATCAATTACTCTCCTGGTTCAGGGCGTAGAATCTAATGACGCGGGTCCCAGATATATATTTTAACGGAACATTTATTGGGGGATATTGCTTCCACAAATCATTTATATGACGGATGTACATCAGTTCAGCATTATCAAATAGTTGTATTGTTCTTGCGACATGACGGTATTTTAGCGGCCCGTGACGCATGAGTGACGAGTCGTCATCACATGGTAACTTCCCTTTTTGGTTATTTAAGTGACGGATGCAGATCCAATTTCCCATTATGGTAGTCTTGAAAACAAAAACAACAAACATTGACGTGTAATGACAAATGTGTGTCAAATTCATACTACATTGGTACGCGTTGTGGCCGAATGTCTTGGGTTCGTAACATAATGTGAACAATGTTCGCCAAATACTAGAATAACTGAACCGAATTCACAACTTTTTCTACTTGGACCATATATGAGGTAGAGAATACTGTGGCCTGACATCGAACGACCACTTCAACCCCTGAAAATATATCACCTGCAATTCCCCGACTTTCGCACTTTCCGTACATGCGAAAACAAAGAAAATCGTCCACCAGCTAGTCGTTTTGTGGGTCCAGAAGCGCCCACACTGCGCGTAGGCAACAAACAACGCTCTCCGTATAACTGTATAAACAGAATGACGAAATACGAGCATTGTGATGAACAAAATCACTTCCGAAGACATCATGGCGTGCTTTCATCATCCTTACTCGGAACTTTGGTTGTTTTTGCTCAATTAGTGAACCCCCCTGTCGCGTTCACTCCTAATATTTCAAGTTTACACTCCTAACCAACGGAGTATACTTAATTCTTCTGGAAATTTCATTTCACCACAGGCCTTCTAGCTCCGTCCACCACAACCGTTTATTACCAGCGATTCATCCCGAGCTACTGAAAAACAATCACAAAGCTCTATCTGGCCTACAAACTGAAGATAATCACGGATTGTCGGATTATGCCGTGAATAGAGGACAACACCGCTCCATCATTCTTCGTGAAGGCACTTGAGTTCAAGATACTCTCATTCCTATATTTCTTAATTCCTTTTTGCTATAGGCCTTCCCGTGAATACTTAGTAATTGGTACTGCAACAGGCCTAACGTGACTAAACGACTCTTTATTTCTTCCTCCTGAAAACCATACCTCAGTGAAGATATCAAATGCGCGGTGGAAATAGACAAGGTTAGTGCCGGGCCTTCCAGGGGTCTCCTGTTGGCACTGACGACTGACTGACGAGTCATCGTCACCTAATATTTTACGACCCATAATCATTCTACAACTTCTTATCATGACGTTAGAGGCTATCAGAATTGAGCTGTATGGCGTCATCAGTGTGCAATGAGCCTGGTGGGCGTTTCGATTTTTCTTGTCAAAATACCCCCTTTACATGCACGATTACACTTTCCGAGTCAAAATCAAATGTTTTTAAATGACAAGATAAAACAACCTGATCTTGACGGGTCTCGCACATATAGAGGCCGGGTGAAAAACTGGACGTGACAAGGCTTATGACAGCTCTAAACCCGGAAAAACTGCAAGTCGCGTTGCCCATTCTTGTATTATCCAAGGTAAACAGATCTAGGTGATTGTATTAGGAGAATGGCGGTAACTCAGGATCTTCTGTACGTATAGTTACTGTTGGGTCGACCACTCAGTACTTCAGTCAGCTGGCCAGTAATTTTCCCAGCTGAGCGACAGATAAGGCTGGCTTACTCGATAGCTGGCTTTCATTCAGCTAGCGTGCCCTCAGTTTTCTCTCATATCAGTACACAAAAACGTTTCTCCCACTCGTGAGTTGTATTGCGTCTATTGAAGAACAAATGAGACGAAGCCTTCTTCTCCAAATGGCGGAACCCATCGCGTGGTAGACTCAACGGACAACCTCTGCGTCAAATAGAGTCCACGCTGATAATATATTTGTCATTATTATTTCATTATTGAAACAAATAATTGATTTCCAATATTTTGTAATTTACAAATTATTGACCAACCAACACCCGCCCCCCTCCCAATTTGTGAATCTCTTTCGCAGCGACTTCCTAATGGCTCTCAAACTTTGAATTTAATCGGTCGATGAGGCTTTAGTAAAGGCGATTTTTTTTACATCCCCGTTTTCGAGGTGGTTGAATATAAATCGGCTTATCAACGTTTTTTGTATTCTTCAGTCGTGAAAACGGTACATGTCGCATCTATCAAATCAATCAGTCAGAACACTAGTAAAAACAGGAACAGTATTTCGTCACACTAGGTCGCAAAGCATTTTCTCTTTCATTGATGAATATTGGATTGCTCATGTAGTTCAGCCAAGGCCGGGGGTTGTGTTCCAATCACCCCATCCCTGTGGTTCAGAAAAAACATCCGCGATTTTCATTATCTTAGAAACGCCCTCTATTTGAACCGCGACTTGCGGGACAGAGCAGAAAGAAGCACGTGAATGAGAATTGACTGAGAGCGGGTGCAAATTAGTAGCTCACCTGAAGTGGAGAATATTGGAGCAGGGCAAGCAGAATGTAGTCCAGTTTCGATCTCGTTGTCAACCTCAGCACTCGTTTGAACTACACGAAGACGTATCATTACCATGGTTAACGGGTTGTTAACCTACACTGTTATCCTTATAGACCATCGAGAGATCCCCCGTTGACCTACTGGCTGTAAACCGACGAGTTAATATCACAGGTGTCAAAGAAAAGGTCTAATGACTAATTCAGTATAGATGCAGCACGTATATTCTTCTATCGAAAATGTTTAGATGATTCAGTTTTTAGAAGAGTTTCCAGAAACAAAGCATAACTTGGGTTTCATAGTTTACAATTACGGCTGAATTCGATAGTTATTTGGTCACATTCAGAAACTCAACGTGGGTATTCAAGTCCTTCAGTGCTGGCCTATATTTGACCTACACCCCAAAATGGTGTGTCTTCACATGTACTGATCGAAGATATCAGAGGTTTACGAAGCCGTTTTGATTATCAGGTCGTAGCGCGTATAACTTGCTCTCGGGCTAGGGAGACTGCATTCATAACAGAACAGTGCTGTGTACGTACACGTGATGAATCCACGATGAGGCTTCCGATTAACCGTACCAAAATCCAAACATGTGAAGGGGTTTTCGTCTAGTTTCGTGCAATTCTTTCCTGTTATGCGGTAACGGGGTAAATCACAAGGTTATAGCCTCTTGCATTATGAAACACCGGGGACAATCACGGAAAAAATTGGAGTTATGTATATAGTACAGTCTCGAGGCTAACGATATTTGGGCATATTTTTCAGTTGAGGCGAGGAGAACGTCTTCGTTGTCCAGTCCATCGTTTGAGTAGATGACGTGGGTAGTTCTAGTTGGTTGTTGCAAACGGTCTTGCTGAAATCTTACCACCACGAGTACGCCATCAGATCGATATACGGCATCAGGTAAGGACACTGTAAGTGATCTATCATTTCACGTGCCCAGTATGGATTACCTGCCTGCGTCATCAGTGTTTAGAATGAGGTCACGCATAACGTGGGCAAACTTTACAGGTTAGCGACGGACTTGCCCGCAAACTCCAGGATTGTATCATAACACAATTTATCGCTTTCCATGGAACTTGCTATACACCTAAACAAGGAGGTCGCTCGGGGAGAGAGTTCAGATGCAATCCTCGGGCTCGGCCCTATTCCATGTTTTTACCCACCAGTGATCACTGTGAATATGTAAGCCTTGTTTACAGCTCGATGATCTTCAATTTAAAGTTCACGTGATCACCATACTCTACTGTTGCTCCTGCGTAGCACACGTGGTAGAGAGGTCTTGAGTTTAGTTCTAATCCTTTGAGGTCCGTCCCTCAAGCTGGCGGTGTCAGCCTCCCGCTCTTAAGCATTCCGAACGGACGTGGGTGTGGCTAGCATGATTACGAGTATTGGCTTACTGCACGATTGGGTTTTTCAATACTTTCGTAACCCGAATGAGAATAATGAGAGAACAATTAGGTTCACCTAGGAACCCGACCGTATGTTCGTGGATGAGCACCTGCGCTAACTCGCCTTCTCTTTTAACTAGTGCTGAAATGGTTAACGAGGCAGGCGGTGTAACCAATCCCAAGGATGCTCACGGGACAGCCATTTTACGTCCATCTGAGGAGGACAATCAGGAACTCCGGGAACCCGACTACTTTCTCGGAACCTGGAGAGCGGAGTTCAAGTTCAACGTGACGGCAATGATCACAACCGGACATTAGCCTGTCAAAAATAGGAGTTGTAAGGTTAAACTCATTGCAGGTTCTACTTAACCCTTGCCTGGAGGAAGGTGCATCAATTCATTGGTTACACCGGAGGGACATTTCACCCGTCTCGAAACCTTACCAATTGCATGTATTTTTAAGAAACAAACATGGTGGCCGCCCTGATAATGATTTGATCACAGTAAGTGACGTCAGTCTTTTCAGTCGATTGATGCTAATTGGTTGCGTTAAGCTCGGTCCACACGGGTAAAACGCAAAGAGATTCGTGAGAATCAACTATCAAATGCTACCCAACGTAATCTAGGGTACCCTAGCACGGATTTCCTGTTGATGTCATCACAAATTTTGATTATAAGGGCGCGAATAAAGGAAATGCGCCATATCTGTCCGATAGCAAAATGGGACGTTGCCTGGGACACGTCATGTTTGTTCTCAAACACAATATGTACGCGACACGTGCTCTAGTGTGAATGACAGCCTGATAAGCAGGTCTCTTGTTAGCGAGTTCGAACTTGGATTACAGAGTGTGATGTCAGTGGCCCATGCGGGACTAGGTGGTTCTGTACCATCATAAATCAATCAGTGTCGTATTTCGGGGGGGGCCATCTTCTGCAGCTGGACAACTTCGAGGTAAAACGTGCAGCAATCACCCTGCTCCACTTCATAACGACCAGCACTACGTACACAGAGAGGCCGCGGATTCTGGTTTCGAAGTAGTGTAACTTGTCGCTGTACTCTTGAAATTTCGACGACTTTTGGATTGTAAGAATCCACCCAACATTCCACCCTCGTAATTGAAAGTTTCGTACTCGACTTTCATCGTGAGGAAGAATAGAACCGATCAACAAGACTAGTGACAAGTTTGCCGTAGATACTAGCGTAATCGCAAGGTTTCAGCTGTCTACTAAAACATACGAACGATGGGTTGTGCTAATCATGATGTTATATTTGACAAGCGCGAATCAAGTTCGCTGTTGCACATAGCACCCACGATGCTAAGTTGCCTATAATGATTCGATTATTAAAAATTGTGAGGAATCGTGATTGTAAATAAAATAAATCAATTGCCCAAGGTATAGAGGATGGGCTACCACTGTACCGCTATTAGCATGCTTGTGTTCACTGAAGGCAAGTATAATGGATAAAACGTGCAAGATGAGCTACACAGGGGGCGACATCAATCGAATGGAATCGATTCTAGACATATTAACGTGCTACGATTACTGCGATAGCTAACGAATATTGTTTATTAAAGGTGTCATGGAGCAAGATCGAAAGTTAAGCGAAGATCGATAAGTGAGCTCTGGCGGACGCTTGATGGAGAATCACATCTCACAGCTTCTATACTAGATATAAGCCACCACACTAATATAGCATGTCATTTTGATTACCACGAAGGTTATGATTCTCTGCCAAATATGAAATTATAGTTATCCGCACATTGACAAATGTTCCACGCCTACTAACCAGTAATTTCCACAATGAGTATGTGATATTTTGCTATTTTTTTTAAATGGCAAAATAATATCTACGTGACAAAACGTAAGGTTTTTTGAACGGTGAAGGCGTTTGGGGTTTTGACGTGGACAGACTTGCTGAATTCGAATCCCCGTAGTACAAATAATCGACCTACATATATCACACGGATAATATAAAACTGACCGTCCGCAGTATGTGAGTTACCTTGACACGAAACAACATGGGAATCCTAGATATTCGACGACGCTCCGATATGACTCATGACAGTCTTTGAATCATTGCTTAAGAAGATTCGGAGGCTTGGGACGGATGTTGAACAAATCAAAGACAATTGGCTACGAACAAGGCGCAACCACTAGGGGGTCCGGGGGGCATGACCCTCCTTCCCAATTTTTTTTTTGGAAGGCCTCTATACCTACTGATTTTTTAACACACCAAAAATAAGTACACATTATTTCCAGTAATAATTTCAGGTCACTGCAAGACACCATAAACCGTTTAGTCAATGGTATTTTCGATGGGTAAAAATTCGAAATGTTCCAAACACTTGCTTGTTCAATTCGGGCAACAAGGGGGTACACAACAAGGACCAGAGACAAGAGTTCTCGCACAGGAGTTTCACACCAGAACATCCAGGTGAGGTGAAAAAGGTGGGTAGATTCATCTATATCTCGTACTCCTCTGCCTTGTTAAGCAAAAACTTTCAGTCTATTTTATGGCGCGCCGTCTGCTGCCTGAGAACCTGTAAAATAATGACTGAAAGACTGCAAATCCGGACATGCGTTGTCAAAGTCTCTCACGATATTTTATATCAAGACAGTGGTATTTAAAACGCTCCGATTTTGTCTTTTGTTTTGGCAACTTCATTCTATGTTTATATTGATATCATTCTTCTGACCGTTCATCTGAGTTTTGCTATTTTGTGACATATGTTCTTTCAGTAGAGGGCCTCCGATATGATTATCTCTTCAGTTATATCTGAGTCAATCCCTTTGAAGTCAATAAAGTTAAACCTAAATCTGTGTCAGCAGTAACTACTTATCGATAATGTTGGCGCCTTTGATAATCAATGTCGACGTATGGTTTGAAGCGCAGAATATGGATCTTACGTTAAAACCTGCGAGACAATGTTGATGATCTTGGCAATTTTTGGTTCCGCAAAGCCTAAACGAATCCACCTGGGCGGGTTCGGCAAACCTGCACAAGGTTACTGTCAGTTATCTGCCTAGTTAGAGACGCCCGAGGGTGTGTTTCACGAGGATGGGAATCAAATCGGAATGTCTTTGGCGGTGTTGCTCTAAGGTATCCCGTCGTGTTAATAAAGGACGAATTCGTACACAATCTTCTTAGGGGAATATCTTAAAGATTTCAGGATCACGTCCAATCGATTGCCGCTTGTAGCAAATGGCAGCTCGGTAGATACAAAATCAGCAATCTGAGCTTTGAGCGTATGTCATCCATTACTACCTAATAGAGGCGCGAAATGAACTGCCATTTGTACCCTCCCTTCTGTTGCCTCATCTATCTTGAATTGATTAAATTATACTTCTGCACCCCTTTAGTTCTTCCTCATTTTCCAGTAGTTCCTGACATGTTTTTTTTTTTTTCTTTCAATTGATCTAGAACAACACTTTTTTTTGTATAGTTGTCCCTAGATACATTGTGGCCTACTCAGGCCCGTATGTCTACAATCAGCACGTGTCCATGAGGTGGCACGGCGGAAGAAGGCCATTTTCATCTTCCTCTGAAAATACAGACGAATCGAAATTAGTTCGTTGCGATAAATTGAACAGTTACAGAACGAATGGCTTTCAAGTCCAGTTTCAAATGTAATAGATGTACCGGTACGGTACCTCGTCGACACATCAATTGCATCGAGTTGCATTTTGCCAGCCTATTGGATCCATCCGCTTGCCAATAGCTCAGAAGACTGAGTAGGCACCGTATTTCCCGAAGCTAGAGTGAGCAGGTCTGTTGATAACTAGTAGGCTACCTGCCTACGGCGAGTTCGTCCCGATTTACTCTTCCCAATTTCAGGTTATGCAACCTCAGATTAATGTTAACGTTGTATCGTTTGTTGCCTTCATGTTGCAATATGAAACAACAGATAGATGTTTTTCTATCAATATATTTTGAATAAAAAAAAACTCACAAATGATCTGAGCATGATAGACGGATTGATACATGTTGCCAATGACTTGACATGTTTCAGTTGAGTCTATTTCGGTAGATAAAATATCATCCGGGTAACGAACACTCGAACGTTGGTTTGTATTCAAAAGATCACGGATGCTCGTGGTTATATATCCGATGCACGATGGCGCCGCTCACGCATGCATGATGCTTAGCCCTAGGAATCCAGAGGGCGCAGCCTAATGCCTCCATGAATAGAATTAACCCCGGGGATAAGATTGCCCCAAGTTGAAATTGGTTACTTCGTTTATTACATAATGCTACTTTAATAGTAATGATAATCATACTTCAATTTTCTAAAGCATGTAATACAAAAAATGCCACCATAGAACGAACGTCGGACGGTTAATTTTTCCCACTAGGCTGCTAATGTGTTCGTGCCCTTTTTTGACACGGAAAACAAATTCTTGTTCTTCGTCGATACTCGCAATACGTAGCCAGTGAAAGCAACAAGGCAATGGCGTGTGGAATTCTTCTTCGTTTTGCTCTCAAGTGACGATCTTCTCCGTGGCGATTTTTAGTTACCGGTACATCAATTACTCTCCTGGTTCGGGGCTTAGAAATCTAAGGACGACGGGTCCCAGATATTAGTTTAACGGAACTTCTTGGGGGATATTGTTTCCCCATCTTTATAGGGACGAATGTACGATCATCTCAGCATATCAATAATTTTTTTTTTTCTTGCGACGACGTATTTTGTAGCGCTCCGTGACGCCTGAGTGGACGAATCTGTCCTCACATGGTAACTCTTATAGTTGGTATTTGATTATTTAAGTGACGGATGCAGGTCCATTTCCCATTTATTATGTAGGCTTGAAAAAACGAAAACAACAAACATTGACGTATAATACACATGTTTGTCAAAATCATACGACATTGGTAGCGTTGTGCCGAATGTCTTGGGTTCGTAACTAATGTGAACAATGTTCGCCAAATCAACTAGAAATAACTGAACCGGACATTCCAACTTTTTCTACTTGGACCCTATATGTGTAGAGAATACTGATGCCTGACATACGAAACGACCACTTCAAACCCTGAAAATATTATAAACTGCAATTCCTCAGACGTTTCATACTTTCGTTACTATGCGAAAACAGAGACAAATCGTCCACCAGCTAGTAGATTTGTGTGGTCCAGAGCGCACACACTGCGCGTAAGCAACAAACAAACGCTATCCCGTATAACTGTATGAATAGAATGACGAAATACGAGCATTGTGAGTGAAAAAAAAATCACTTCCGGAGGACATCAGTGGAGTGCTTTCATCATCCTTACTCGGGAATGTGTTGTTTTTGCTCATTCAGTGATAACCCTCCTTGCGTTCACTCTAATATATCAAAGTTTATCACTCCTTACCAACGGATGTAGTACATTATAGTTCATTTGAAATTTCACCACAGGCCTTCGAGCTCCGTCCACCACAACCGTTATATTACCAGCGATTCATACCGAGCTACTTTGAAAAATCACAAAGCTATATCATGGCTACAAACGGAAGATGATCAGCTGATTAGCGGATTAGTGCCGTGATAGAGGACAACACCTCCATCATTCTTCGGGGATGGCACTTAATGCTAAGATGCTCTCATCCTCTTATTAGAATTCTTGTTCCAATAGCGTTTCCGTTAATAATGAATAATATGGTCAATGTCCATCAGGCCCTAACGTGACTAATGCTTCTATTTCTTTCTGAAAACCATACCTAAGTGAAGATATCGAACTGCTGGAGGTATGCGGTGGAAATAGACAAGGTTAGTGCCGGCCTTCCAGAGGTCTCCTGCCGCATTGAAGACCAATAATGACGTCATCGTAGAGGCTCAAAACCCCGAGTCGAACATTCATGAATACAACTAAAAAGAGGAATAGAAAGAACTTAGGATGTTTTGCTTCAAAGTTTTCGTATTCTGTGTTCTTCCTTCTCATTCAGGTAAATAGATTCCATTAATACTTGTGACCGCACCTCACCCGACTCGTTGTCATCAAATCCCCAAGGAATATACACACCTAATTTAAACACAGATTCAGTCTAAACTACACTTTCTTTCCATGATGTGAGAGAGATCAGGATTAAGCTGCATGACGTCATCAGTGTTGCCATGAGTATGGGCGTTTCGGGTCTTTTTTTTTTATTTTAAATACCCCCCTTTCATGCACGATTGCACTTTCCGAGTCAAATCAAATATTGACAAGATAAAACAAACTGATCTTGACGATTCCTCGCAGCTATAAGGGCCGGGTTGAAAGTGAACTTGGCCGTGAACGAGGGCTCGTGACAGTCTATAAACGAAAAAATGGCAAGTTCGTTGCCCATTTTAATGTAACAATGGTAACCGACTTAGGTGAATCGTATTGGGAGAATGACCGATAACTCCTTTTCTGACAAAATGTTACTGTTGGTCGAACACTCCACTCAGCTGGCGAGTAACTTTTCCCAACTGGGGCGAATTGCTGACCAGTGATTAACTTGACTGGCTTACTCGACAGCTGGCTTTTAGGATAGCGCCCTCGGTTTTCTCTCGTTATCAGTACACGGTTCCCACTCGTGAGTTGCGTCCCTAGCGAAAAACGAACGGTGACGAAGCCTTTTCTCCAATGGCGGAACCCATCGCGTGGTAGACTAAATTGACAACCTCTGTGTCAAATAGAGCCAATTGTTCTTCCGCAAGGACGTTCGATGTCTACCGTAGACGTTTGCTGTACTCTGAGTACTGGTTACACGCGAAACCTTCTCCTGCTGGCACTTCCTAATGGCATTCTCAACTTGAATTCATCGATCGATGAGGGCCAATTTGGTTACGTCCTGAAAAGGCGGTTAAGATTTTTTTTTACATCATCGTTTTCTAGTGGTTGAATAAATATGCTCATGAAACGTTATTCTTCAGTCGTGATTAGGGTACAGGGCGCAGCTATCAAAACAATCAGTCAGAACACTAGTAAAACAGACAGTTTTTTTCGTACCTAGGTCGCCACGCAATTTCGTCTTCATTGATCAGGTTGATAGATATTGTATTGGTTAGTTAGTTCCAGCCAGGACCAATGGAGAACTGCGTTCACAATCACTCCATCTCCCGCTGTTGTCAGAAAACATCAGCAATACTCATTATCTGAACTTGTATCCTCTGTAGACCACATCGAAAAGATCCTCCGTTCACCTACTGGCTGTAAACCGACGAGTTAATATCACAGATGTCAGAGAAAAGGTCTAATGACTTATTCAGTAGACAGGTAGAGATGCAGCACGTATACCCTTCTATCGAAAATGCTGTGGTGATTCAGTTTTTAGAAGGGTTTCCAGAACAATCCTAAACTGTGCTTCTATTACGTAGTTATAACTATACGGTAAATTCCGATAGTAATTTGGTCACATTCAGAAGAAACCTTTGAGTGGTTGCGTAATTATTTAGTCCTTCAGTGCTGGCATATGGACCTACACCCAAAATGGTGTGTCTTCACATGTAATGATCGAATTTATAGAGGTTTTCGAAGCCGTTTTGATTATCAGGTCGTATCGCGTATAACCTGCTCTCGGGCTAGGGAGACTGCATTCATGATGACAGAACCAGAGTTTGTCGGAACCAGAATTTAATGCCTTCATTGCGGGTTGTCATGGCGAGTTAAATATGGAGATTAAATATATGACAGATAGTGTAGTTTTCGTGAGAAGATATCCGCTGGTGCTTCCAAACAAAACTAACCGTCATTGCTGGTGGAAAGAAAAGGTGCCAATATGAAATGATGGCATGCGTGTCATGACTCGCCTTTGTGATTAGCATCTTGTTATATTAAGTTGTGAAACAATAAGTGTGGCGAGGAAGGTCCATCCCATGCTACTAACGACATAGGGAGCTAATAGCAAGTTGTAGGACTGACAATTAGTTATTATAGTTATAACTTGGACGATTTTACTGCATCCATAATTTAATCCTCACCGAAGTTTGGCCCCGCCCCCAACTCTTCAAGTGGTTGGCTACAGGCCTGCCTCTTCACGCGATGCCTTTGTTTGGAGGGCAATTCAATTTGCATGCTTAATAACAAGACTATGTCTCTGCAGCCCTGGCAGTGGGATTTCTGGTAAAGAGACGTTTGGTGGTGGGAGGATGCTTACCCCAAGGGGTAATCATCTCTCACCTATGATAGGGTTTCCGTTTCGTAAATACCATATTTTGTTAAGTTATATGTTGTTAATGAGGGTCCTATTTCTAAATACCATATTTTGTTAAGTTAGAAAAAACAAACTTAAAGCCTATTTGCTGTAATTTTCTTAGGTGTTTAAAAACAACCAATCAACATTTTGGGGGCGGCTTTTCTTACATCGGAAAGTATATGTTACGCTTACGTTACATTGTCAGCCAAAAAACCTCATTGGAGTTATAAAAAAAACAGAACAAATTTGTTGTGATTTTGCTAATGTACTGTAAAGAATTGAAAGACAACCTACTTTTTTTTTTAACTCGTGCGCCACACTGGAAAGTTTTGTTCAGGCATAGGTGACTCCACAGCAAAGATTATAGCGTAGGTATAGACCGGATGTAAGCTTTCAACTTGGCCACTTATTTGACTTACATGCCTCGCCTAAAATATTTTGTGACCTACGCCCTAAATCATGTTTTCCACAATGGCCAGTGTCAACATTATGTAACAACATTATGGCCAGTAACAACATTATCCAAGTACACAAGCCTAGCCTATTCATTTACTCACAACTTAGTCCTAAGTTAGGCTAATTAAACAAATAATTTTTGGTTGATTATAGGATTAGGAAAATGAACCCGCTTTTACTAAATTGAGCTCCAAATAGCCTGGTAATTTATACTTTCATTACTTACAATTGGAACGAAGTTCCTTTCAAACCTCGTCACCTCTACATCGTATCAATACCTGCAAACTGCAGCAACAGGTTTGTGGGATTGTGAAGAGGACAAGCGACTGTGTTTATTGTTTATGGTAGGAAGGCCTATGCCTAATTAATGTGTGCAGGAATGGACCCTGGGCCCATATTTACAGTACAGAGCATGAATCATGATGAAATCGCGAGCCTCGGGGCATAGGCCATGTTAGGCCTTGTAAAGGAGTCGCCAAAAGAACCTTACTCCAGTCTACTAGTACTATGATAGTACGTAGCTACTGTCGGTTACGTTACCCACCCATAACTTTTATATATTGACCCGCTTTCCTAACCTTCTACACATTGAATTAATGAAGCCTTCTTCTAAAGGAGAATTACTTCATAATGCCGCTATCCACAACGGCATGTGCGTGCAAACGCAACGACTGTGTCAACTGTCAAGTCTGGTTGGTTTGTTTGGCTAGTTCTGTAATTGTTTCGGAAACGACGCTGAGCAGTCGGATCTGTTTTTGGTTACGTTTTATGAACTCGGTCATTGGGTGTTTGGTGACGTCATGAATTACGTAATCGCAATAAAATCCTCTTTCCGCCCAAAATAACGCTCTTCCTAATAATTTCAACGTTCCTTGGTCCTCTGAACGTATTAGAAAGTATCCCACGCGTTTAAACGCAAAGGGAGCGGCTGCAACATAGTGAATCGACGGCCTCAAAATCCTTACTGTCAAAAACACTTATGAAACTTATTGAGGCGTTCCACCGAATCTTTCGTCGTGTATTGCCACCTTACGGTGGATTCCGGAACTGGGCGTCCAGTGCTGTGTACGTACGCGTGATGAACCCACGATGAGAGTCAATTTTTTGCCACAATGCCTGGCACATCACAGTCAGTTTCCAAGTGCACTTTGTATGGTGATTCAAGCTTTCCGATTACGTACAAATCCACACATGTGAAGGGGTTTTCGTCTAATTTCGTTCAATTGCTGTTCCCTTATTCCGGTAAAAACTGGGTGAATCAAAGGATATCATCTTGCATTGGTGTACACATGGGACACACGGACAAATTGGAGTTAGTAACCGTCTCGAAGAAGCCCCCAACTACATTTGGCCTATTTTTTACAGGTTAGGCAAGAACGTTTTCGTTGTCCTGTCCAACGTTTGAATAGATGACGTTGGTAGTTCTGGTTCGTTGGTGCTGAACGGGTCTTGCTGTTCTCACCGAGTAACGGCCACAGATAGATATACGCTCAGTGGTGATTACTGTAAGTGATCTATCATTCCACCTGCCCAAGTATGAATTCCCTCCTGACGTCATCAGGTGTTTAGAATGGGGTCACGCATAGTGGTGGGCAAACTTACAGGTAGTAGCGCGGTACGTTGCCAGACCAACTCCCAGTGTCTGTATCATAACACATTCATTCGCTTCCAATGGAGAGGTTCAGATACAATCCTCGGTGCTGGTGTCCTAGTACTGTTATCAACGATGGTCACTGTGGATATTCACGTTGGAAGCTTGCTTTTAAGCTCGATATTTTCAATTCAACGTTCTCGTGATCCACCATACTCTACTGTTGCTCATGCGTAGCAACAACATGCGTAGGGAGGGAATTCGAGTGTAGTTCCTAATCGTTGAGGTCCGTCCCTAACTTGGCGTTGTCAGCTCGTTTAATAAGATTCCGAACGGACGTGGGTTGTGGCTAGCCTGATACGGCCATATAACTTACTTCACGATTTGGGTTCAATTTATGTTCTCTCGTAACCGAATTGAGGATAATGAGAGAACAATTAGGGCTCATCTGGGACCCGGCCCGTGTGATTGTGGATGAGCACCTTCGATACCTTGCCTTCTTTTCTCGATAGTGCTCAGATGTTAAACGAGGCAGGTGGTGTAACCAATTCCAACATGCTCCCGGGACAGCCATTATACGTCCCCATCTGAGAGACTACGTGAACTCCAGGACCCGACTACTTCTCGGAACCTGGAGGAGAGGAAGTAAGTCAAGTTTAACGGGACTGCTCGCAGCTAACAGACGAGACTTATGCCAAAATCCCGTAACAAACTCCTAGTTACCCCAGAAAATCAACCTGCATCACAGCGATCCATGAAGTGAAGGACCAAGCTCTCGCCATCGCCAACTGCGAGTACAGCCCACCCAGGGAAACATCGTCCGATGACTGCATGAAATTCGAACTCGGAATATTTGGTTTGTAAAGTGTCACTGATTATCACTCTGTTATTCACTCCGAGAGTAAAATTACAGGTAGTACCGAGTGACCAACAATACTATAATTACTTGATAACGCGCGACAGTTAACTCGCGGCAGGCGTCCACTCAGTGAAGAACGGAAAAACTGCATACTCCGTGGTGCGAGAACGGGATGGAAGAAATAGCATAATTAGTTGTTAAGTCAAACATTGGACAATCTTTCATAACTAGCAATTCGCAATATAGAATTCTATACTTGCAGGCAGGTTTTATTCTAAACATGATTCTGTCCAATTTTTTGTGCGAGAGTCAGTTTTTGAGTTAAACTCATAGCAGGTTCAACTTTAAACCCCGGATTGGGAGAGAGGTAGCATCGATTTATTAGGGGTACACTGAAGGGAAATTCCCCTCTCGAAAAACTGGTGGCCTCGCCCAGATAATGATGTAAATCAAGTAATTGACGTAAGTAATTCAGTCGATTGTTGCTAATTGGTTTCGTTAAGCTCAGGTACAACTTGAAGCAGATCGATAAAAAATCAACCTGTCAACTGCATAATGTGAAGCTAAGTAATCTAGGGTGCCCTAGCATGGATTTCCTGTTGATGTCATTCAGAAATTTTGAATAAGGTCACGAATAAAGGCCAATGCGCCATTTCTGTCGATAGCAATGGTACGTTGCCTGGACAACCATTGTTTGTTCTCATAACACAATTCATTTACGCGAAACGTGCTCTAGTTTGAATGATAGCATGATAAAGCAGGTCACTCGTTAGAGAGTTCGAACTTGGAATACAGCGTGTGATGTCAGTGGCCCATTCGATGGACAAGGCGTCGGTTCTGTAACCATCATTGAATCAGTGTCGATATTCGGTAGGGCGCCCTCTTCTGCAGCTGGACAATCTTCGAGTAAACGTGCTCGCAATCACCATCCTCCGATCTTACTAACGACGAGCATTACGCACACAGAGAGGCACACCGGATGTGTTTCGAGGTAGTGTATTAAGTTGTCGCTGTACCCTTGAAATTTCGACGACTTTTCCAGATTTCATAATCCACCCAACAATTCCACCCTCGCAATTGAGGTGGGTGTTTCGTACTCGACTTTTCTGAAAACACACATTATTTCCATCGTGAGGGCAGATTAAAACCAGGTCAACAAGACGAGTGACATTTTGCCCGTATAAATGCTTAGCGTACTCACAATATTTCAACTGTCTACTAAACATACGCATGGTGGGTGATTCTGATCATAATGTTACTATTTGACCAGAGCGAATGAAGTTCGTTATTTCACACAGCACCCTAAAAAGTTACCTATAATTAATTTGATTTGATTTAACAATTTCTACGGGTTCAGGAAGCCCATTGAGGCCTATCTATGAACCCTGGTCCTATTGAATCGTGGATGAGCACCGCCTTCTCTTCTCGACTAGTGAACAGAAGTTATCGAGGCAGGGTGTTTGTGTGTAACCAATCCCAACCTGCTCACGGGGACTGCCGTTTACGTCCCCATCCGAAAGGACTATCAGTGAACTCCTTCCTCGCGAACCTGGTGGAGCGGAAGTTCAACGTGACTGCTCACAGCCGACAGGACAGACTAATTGCAAAAATCCCGTAACAAACCCCCATAACCCAGAAAATCCACTGCACCACAGCGGGACCATGAAATGAAGACCAATACCTCGCCCATTGCAACTGCATGTACAGCCACGCAGGAAAAATCGTTCGGTGACTGCTGGAATTCGAACCCGGTATTTTTTGGTTGTAATGTGTCACTGATACAACTTTACATTCTTCCGCTAATTATTAATCGATTATTAAAAATTGTGAGGAATCGTGATAGTAGCATAAGATAAATCAATTGCCCCAGGTATTGAGGACGGGCTACCACTGTGTCGCTATTTATCATGCTTCTGTGCACTGGCAAGGCAAGTATAATGGATTAAAAGTGTCAAGACTTAGCAACACAGAGATGGGCACCGAGCGAATAGGAATCGATTACGATACATATTACCGTGCTACGATCGCCTTGCGATAACTACGAATTTGTTATCAAAGGCTGTCATGGATCAATATCGAAAGCTAAGCGAATATCGATAACGTGAACTCTGGCTGGTCGACGCTTGCTGGAGGACTCACACGCACCCTTCCTATACCAGATTAACCCCCCCCCCCCCCCCCACACACACACACACAAGATATGACATTGTTTATTTGATCACCACGCAGGTTTATGATTTCTGGCCAAATATGAAGATTTATAGGTATCCGCACAGTGAACCTTTCTTCTCTCCCTAAATAACGGTACATTGACAAATGTTCCACGCCTACTAACCAGTATTTTTCACAAGAATATATAGTGATAGTTTTCCTTTTCTTTTAAAATTGCAAACAATCTCCTACTGAAATATTCCTTTCATTATACTTCGAACTTCAAAACGTAAGGTTTTTTGAACGGTGAAGGCCCGCGTGACAAGACTGCTGAATTCGAATCCCCGTAGTACGAATACCTAGACCTACATATATCACACGGATAAATAAATGCCCGTCTGCAGTATGTGAGTACCGTGACACGAACCAACTGGGAATCCTGAATATTCGACGACGATCCGATATGACTATGACAGTCCTTGAATCATTACTTAACTGCTTAAGAGGATTCGGAGGCTTTTGACGAAAATGTTGTACAATTCAAGACATTGGCTACGAAGTCCAATATAAATCTTCATTCATGGCTCGGAACAGCAGAATGCATCTCCCAGATATGACAGCTTCACCTCGATAGTCGACGCTTCGATAAATATTTGGAATTTCAGCCATTCCATTTATCATGGTTTTGCATTGAAGTCTAACGACGTCAGTAACGGGAATGTATTCATCTACTCTACATGAATTGATTTGGGCCGAGGAAAAGTGGGCCGGTGTCTTGGAAAAGTCCTCACCCATGCACTTAAATCAACTGGAAACAAATCTATTACTGAAGAAACTACAGCTGAGAATTTATTGGATCGCTTCAACTCCCCGAGGCAAAAAGAGGAGGTGGTAATTTTAAATACAATAAAGACAATTGACATTAGTGACAAGTGACATTAGTTTCCGCAGATAGGTAAGTCTAAGTTTTTTGAGTTGTTCGTGGGTGCGGACATAACTCATTAATGAAAACAGTTTGTTTGCAACGAAATAAGGACATTTAGTCATTTCTGATTTTTGTCCACAAACTATAAAAAAGCAACCTAGTAACTGTCCACCGATTCGATTCGAAAGTTTTCGGAGCCTAGACGCTAGATCCCCATGGTTTGTGTGCGTAATGATTGAAACCTCAAATGCACACTGCAGGTTCGACATCATTTTAGTTTTAATCCTAGGATTGACAAGTTGTTGCAGACCATAATCGTTGAAAACGTCTCGTTCCAGACATCGCTGTTGCCTATGACTTCACAGCAAGTTGAATATTTCAAAAATTTGTGACCTACATATTTTCTGAATGTGTTGTTTCATTCATCGCTGTTATCGTGATGACCTTCCCCAGTTCTTGGAGGATCATTCATTTACAGGGGGGAAAAAATTTTCGGTATGTTCGGGGTTTCTGCGGCCTAAACAGATACAAAGGAGAGAAAGAGGAAGGAAAAGTGAGAAGAAGAGAACAAAGAGGAGAGGGAGGAAAAGAAGAAAGCGGGAAGGGAAAAGTACACAGGAAGGAAGGGAAAGTGAAGGGGAAGACAGGGAAGGAAAGTGGATAGAAAAAAAAAACGGAAGCCACACTTTTGGCTCTTATGTAATTGGCCCATTCACCGTCGGCCAAGAGAATGGCACGTCGCAAAAATAAATGATGTGACGTCAGCCGTCGGTGTGATGTATGTGTAATGGACTGACGATGGACCGAGTCGTCGGCAGTTCTGGCAAAGGGGATGGAAATAAAGGCGTAGCGTTTGACATTGTATTTTTCATGAGTTTGACGTTCCAGGACAGTTTTTGTTTCTGGTCTAATATTCCAGAGATACATTATTTTTCAGGCCATTTTGCGGCGAAAAAATTGAGAAAGAATTTCCCGCGAACTCAAACAATGATGCACAGTCGGTTTTGGCGAGAAATCATGCGAGCCGGCATAGTACATAGTAAAGGCGAGAGATAGAGGCGCCACACCCCCAGTTTTTTTTAAGCGGAAATTCGGGGCAGGAATACCAACTAGGGCACCCGCATAGTAGAAGAGAAGGGAAAAAAGAGGGAAGAGGAAAAGGAAAGGTGGAAAGAAGGGAGGGGAAAGGGGGAAAATGAGGAAGGGAAGAGGAATAAGAAAGAGGGAAGGGGTGGTAAAAAATACTGGAGAGGAAGAAAACCAAAAAAAAATGAAAAGTTGAAGTAGCACATATTGTGAAGTCATTTATTTTACGAAAATAAACCGCGTTGTCGGAGAACGTTCGCTCGATTTTAGCACTAGCCCCCCCCCCCCCCCCTCTCGCTGGTCCCAATTCAGTGGTAAATCATAAGATTCCGGTATCTTGAATGATGAAATGTTGGATCGAGGCCGGAGCCCCCCCCCCCCCCTCACACGGCTATCAGGAGAAAAAGTCACGGTGTTAATGATGATTTCGGTGGATCCACCACATACCCCGCTACAAGGCGTGAGTTGCACTCAATTTCGACGACATAAATTTAATGTTGACATCCTTGTCGGAAGATGGACCATAATCTGTTCTCATGAAAGCCATCGACTGCAGAATCAGCTGAATAGTACAACGTTGTACATTACACACCGTTTTAAACCCACTCGAAACCCATTTTCAGGCGCGTTCTACTATAAGCCCCCTCTCTGTGGCATAACGTTCATATCATGATTGGAACAGTAGAGCTGAAGCTGGCTAAATGTCCTAAATTTCTGCTGGGATTCTTGATTTTTCTTCACAGATGTGCTTGGAAATCTTGGGGAAAATTGCGCGCACTATGGATGGTAGTACGAGCAAAAAAAAACCGTCTTTACAAATTTGTGATCATAAAGTGCCCATGTGGGAAGACCATTTCGGCCATCTTGGGGCTTGCACAATGAAAAATTTCCGTATACTCTCCTCGCCAACCGATCGTGGCGCTCCGCCCAAATGCTATTCTTATGCCCCTGGAAATTTCTGTGCCCCCTGCCCCCCCCCCTCCTCCAAGACGGAAAGTCTGTCAATGCCACAGCTCTAGTTCCCCCCTTCTCCAGTGCCTCCCACTGGGAAGTCCTCCGAACCCAGAAGTCAAGTACCGAAAGTACTATTCTGCAATCTGAGTGACCTATTTCTCTCGAAACTTTCTCAACGATTCGTGACAAGCAATGGTTGGCTCCGTTTGATACTCGCAAATTTTCCCAAAACCAAAAAATTTTTTTCACAACGAGCAGACGGGTGTGTACAACCATTCACATATTACTACGGCCTACCTCTACCCATCCAGTGTGCCAATCAGTCTTCTGTGACAGATGTCGACCAACTTGGAAACATTTATCATTGACCCATGGGTCTTTGGTGAGGTCAGTAAAGGTCATTAACAGGGCATAACAATTCATTATTTTAGCATTTCCAATGTATCTCCTCCCTCCTACAAAGTGATTCGATTTTTTTTAAAACTGTGTCATAATGTTCCTAGGGTGTTGCTCCATTCAGCTTGTTTCCCAGATTTTAGATGCAACGTGATAGTGCCGATAAGAGTTAATTGTTGAAAAGAAGCAAATCGCATACCTCGCTAAAACAGTCTTTGAGGATTTGACCTAACCTCGACCCCCACGCTAATTCTACCCTCGAGAGAGGTCATGGCCATAGGTTATTGAAGGGGCATAATAGGCTGCTGTGTGAAAATGCCTTTTCATCTCTCAATTAGTCTTCTTCAATGGATGTTCATTGTTGACCAAACTGATTTACCATGTCTATTGACTGTCTCTAGTTATATGAAGATCAAGGTCAAAGGTCGTTACAGGGGCCGGTGAGCCATTGTTTGAAACTGCCATCTTGGCCTCATAATACTGAATATTTAACACATAATTGTGTAATCGTCTTGGTACATTACTGCTGTGTTCACTAGACCTTACACAGGGAGTGCCGACACATTGTGCAGTCATGATAGCCAACGGTACTAGGTACTGTCGATTGAATAACATGTTAGGCTCAGTAGCTTAGGATAACTTGAAGAAAACTTGTCGTGGCCGGAGTTGAAATTCAAGTTGAGAACAGTTGGGTATCCCTTATTCAAGTCTTCGGGATCGATGATGAACTCATGACATCAAGAATTTACTGTTGACACGTGTGAATCTGCCTTGGCCGCAGAAAACTCGTTTAGTTTCGTATTCACCCGCACCAAGTAGAAAAAAAAAAAAAAACAAAAAAAAAAAAAAAAAAAAAAAAAACAAAAAAAAAAAAAAAACAAAAAAAAAAAAAAAAAAAAAAAAAAAAAAAAAAAAACAAAAAAAAAAAAAAAAAAAAAAAAAAAAAAAAAAAAAACAAAAAAAAAAAAACAAAAAAAAAAAACGGTGCAACTGCTGTCAAACAACAAATTCGTGTAACAGAGGTTTGTGGGAAGACACAGCACAAAAACACAACAGGCTATGAGCTTCCATACCGCTAAGCCTTTGATCCCCCCGGTAACTCTCTCTACTGCCATTGAGCCGATATTCGATGTACTTTCTTCAGTTCGACAATACACTTCACATCACTAGCTAGTTTCCTAAATCTGGACGTATCTGGAAGAATGCCATTCGTTCAAAGCAATTATATATATAATATATATATATTATATATATATATATCTATATATATATATATATATATAATATATATAGATATATATATATAATATATATATATATTATATATATATATATATATATATATATATAATATATATATATATATATATATATATATTATATATATATATATATATTATATATTTCAGGCTGAATTGATTGACCCAAGAGGTAACAGTACTAACGTTTTCTCCCAAACGAACTGATGACAATAATCAACATGGAATATCACCATGCAGGTGTTCCGCAGAAATGCAACAAGATCCCTCGTGTATTGATCGCGTTACCACATACATACGTAAACGTAATTCGTTGATAAGTTGCGTTTCCAACATTCCATCGCTCAAGTGATCAAACAATGCAAGTAATACGGCCAATTCGAGGCGATTATGTCAAAATAGCGTAATTGAAAGCAGGTTGCTTTGATCTAACACACATTGATTTCAATCAGTTTCGGAAACAGGTGCTGAAGCTGAGTAACAACGGGAGTAACCTGGCTGAACCGAAGTGGACTATATGGTTCACAGAGGGTGGCACACATTTTGAAGATCGGAATTTATTAACAACAACCTCGCGGTGAGCTGACGAAAGTACCCAGAAGGCTTTGCATAACGCTAGGCCTATATTTGTATATAGGCTATTACGAAAACAACTTCTGAGCGCGGGGAGGGCAACTTTTCGATATGGCAGAATACACTTTCACCTGACCACAATAACGCAATCAGCTAATATATTACATGTCAGTTTTCTAGCGGCACTTAACTTCATATTGGATTGGATATGTGTGTGATGCAAATATAGAAAAGGAATTTGTTCTCATTCCGAATACCCTAATAATTACACTTATCATCACTGTGATATCTATCTAGGGTATGCAATGTTCTGGTAATTTGAGGGAAGGTCACGTCGAATTTGTCTCAGATCACGGTTATTCTCTGAGACATATAAGAAGTGAGAAATCCGCAACAGCTAAAGGGCCGCAGCCAACGTCTGAATGAAAGGGGGGGGGGGGGGGAGGGGGGTCAAGAACAATTTGGGAGGGGTCCGAAGCAGTGATGGGAAACATTTTGTGCGTGAAAAGTCATTATGTATGGAGCCTCCCCGAAAGTTGGGGGGTCATGACCCCCCGGATCCTAGTGGCTGCGCCCTTGTAACAGCTTGTTTAAAGATACCTGCAGAATGGAAGCACTTGTGAAGCGTACATTTTGACAATCGTTTTGTTCGAATGGATCATGGTTATTCGAAACCGATGCAACTTGCAGATAGTGAATTAATCGTATCGTTCCATGTTCTGGGGGATAGGTCAAGGTCCGGAAAAGCGAAAATTTAACATTTTGTTAGTTCAATGCCTAAATAATTAGGTCATACGCGGATACGCCTGTCTTTGTCATAACCTAATAAGGCAGTAGGTTAAGCAAAAGAAGAGCGGTTCTGTACTGGTTTACCTGTCGGAGGTACTGAGAAGGTCAAACTTTCGTATCAGGAGGTAAAACCTCGTGAGGAGAATATTTTATTATGCATATACGAGCATCACTTGAAATATTCCTCAGCACCGTTCAGCCGTAGTGCTTCGAGTGGGCCGGTTGTTCTCTCCATACAACATCATGCCCCCCCCCCTCTCTCTCTCTCCCCCCAGATCACCCTCTACTCCCTGCCAGCCACCTTCTACGAATATATCTTATCCAACCAATAGGCCTACTCCGTCATCTTTTACTCGCTTCTATCCATAGAGAAGCTCCCTCTGATCTGCCTACGCTGCTAGTAAGTTCCGGCTGCACTGCTCCTCAAGGTCGGGTAGAAAAATTCTGGCGTTTTCCATCAAGTTCCTGTACATTTGAAGGAGAAGGTATAACATGAGATTGGGAAACGTTCCACTGCATATGCCTCACAGCTACATTAATCAGTTCATGTTAACTGATTATTCCTATAAAATATTCAATGTTAGTGTACCGATTACATATGCATGGTTATATAATTATTTTAACTGCCATCTTCAAATAAAGATATGCAGCAGCATTGCGTCTGTATAGATAAAGTAGGACAGTTATAATACCGGGGGTAATTTTTTCCTCCGATCGCCCAAGGCTCGTACAATAGACAGAAATACCGAGGGGCATGCATTCGACAGCCACCAACCCACGGGTGATCTGTGTATAGACCAGGCTTGTGAACTGTCTTTGCGCCGCTGCAAACGTATCCGGGGCTGCCAACAAATATGTGAGCTCAATTAACTGATGTTGAACTGTCAAATCTTCACAACAGCCATGGTGGTGGATGTAGTATTCACTGAATAATTGCAGATAATTGATGAAAATAGGACGGTCAACTGATCAACAAGACTCGTAGTCCATGCACGTTACCAGGAATGCTGATAATGGCACGGAAACAATGTAACTGGTAGGAGGAACGCTGAAATTGTGATGGACTCTCGCGACGTCATCCATCTTACATTGAGCCCAGTGTCAGGTACCTGTTAGTAGTGACATGAGGAATGCGACTGACCGGCAGCCGGTGGCAAACCCTTGACTGGCGGCTTGTTAAATATACACACTTATCGAGTAACGGCAACGGCTATGGTAAAAAAAATTTGTATACTACAGTTTGCGAAATGTTGCAGTCGACACTGCCATAGCCGTTACCGGATGAGTGTGAACGGCGCTCAAGTAACGGAGCTAGAGGTACCCAAGACCAATTACCTCGATGAAAGCCCGCCTCCTGACACCAAAATTTATTCACTTTACAAAACAGGTCTTAATTTATCTGTTAAAGGTTATGTGGGACTTTGTAATATTAGGCCATTATTTGGAATTGTGCACTCGATAATGATAAATGGGGCAGATGTGGTCAAAATCCCCACATTTGGGTGTTGAACCTGCATGTTACGATAGCTGTCTGCGAAATTGGACATCCTGGTAGTGACAGGTTCGCCTATCTAGGCATTAAGTGTGGGAGTCGAATAGAGCACTTTTGGTGGTGCACTGCCTGACGAAATGGTGGAACCACGCATAGCTTAGGCCCAAGGTGGACGATCAGCGTAATAAGGCTGAACAGGCTGTAGCAGGTGAATGAATAATAGCGGCACCACAGTCATAAATATATCTGAAACCTTAGCTTTGACGCACCGAGGTTCAGACCAGTGAATGTAGAAATACCAGTTGAGGGGAGCATGATGGCCTAAATGGTTAAGGCGTCGAGCTTTCAACCCGAGCTTGTGACCCAGAGATTGTGGGTTCGACTCCACGTTGTACCCTTGAGCAAGGTACTTCTACTTGCTCCTCTCTATCCAGGTGTACAAATGTGGGGACTGTGGAGTATTAGAACACTAGCATTAGCACTGATATAGCTGTCGCGATCTCCGGGCGTGACTGGTTCCTAATATCGGAGTAATGTCTGTGAAGCGCTTTGAGCGGCAGTGGTAAAGCGCCATATACAAACTTGACATTATCTTTTTTTGTGACGAAAACAGCTGTTTAGGGCCCCAATTATATTGTTTCTGGCCATACACTATTCCACAGGGAATGACTGTATTACCCTGCTTCCATTGACGTACGTATCTCAGAGGCCCTCATGACAGTGTTCCTCCAATAATTGATATTATATCGTTGATACTCGGGTGAATTTTTTTCACTACTGTAATCATGAGATTCTCTGTAGCAAGCGCATCCATTTTACACTCGGGGGAGGACAATTCAGAACGGTAATTGACGAAGAAGAGTAAGTGCTCGATATGCATGAGCTATTCCATATACAAATAGAGGGCGCTGAAGGTATGATGTTTGCCTGGATTTGAATAACAGCGCCTGAACTGTATGGCAGCAGAATTATTATGAGCACATTTTCCAGACATCAAACCAGTCTGAAATACTTTCTAACACGATCAGTAAGTGATCAGCTATATGGTGATTTTTATTGGTAATTTCTAAACTCATTGCTGAGTGTGAGAAAACATATTTTGTCGAAAAGGGCTGAATGCCATAGAGGGTAGGTTGAGGCTCATATTCAATCCTCAAGAGGCGATCTTTGTTTGTGGGTAATTCAGAATTCGGCTTCTACTGGTACCTTCGGAAACTCAAAAGGTGTCACTGTACCATCTTTGAATGTGACTACTCCGCGCATAGTATTAACAAATGCATGTGGAAAAGCTCCGTGATGGTCAATGCCCTCATCTGTCCTAGGAAAAAAATTGCGGCCAACTTATCGGGAAACTTAATTGACGTGACACAACAACGTTGTCACGTTGTCTGTACGAACGATTCCGCAACAGCGATCACAGTCACAGCATCACATGAAAGTGTCAAACTAACTCGTCGCCAAGGGTGGGGGTGGCATGAGGGTAACATTTCCCTCACAGAAGTGGTTGGCCTCCTTCCCCAAGTCCCCCCAGATGAAATATGGGATTATGCACACAATAATATTCGGAAAAATGTATATTCCTAACACTAGTATTACTGCCAAAGTAGATATGAGACTCTCAATTATTCAAAATTCTCACTGAGGTCATAGGAGATTATTTTGAAGATATACTGAGTGGTTCGTGGAGTGTGCTGGGTAGACATGATTGGTGGTTTGGACATGAGATGCCCTAAAAGTGACCTGCACATACGTCCCAGCTGTCCCATTCAAATGGATGCATGCTGTGGATCTCGTCTTTACTATGCAATAATGTTCGAGATCTGTGAGTGCTTTAAACTCGTGGTTCGAGAAGAATAACAGAGAGGGCCCCACCTGCAATAAAACAAGTTTATGCCACAGAAAGGGGGGGGGGCCCTCTCAATCTTCTGGACTCTCGAGACAGGCCTCCTACGACTATGGATAGGTCATTGGTCAAGCAAACTGAAGAAAAAGTTCGCCCGCAAGCAGAGGTATAACCAGAGAAGGAAGGGGTCATAGCCAGAAATATGGGGGAGGGGAAGATTTACCTGTTGTTTTTTTTTTTTGGTGCATTGGTATAATATAAGGCAAGGAATCACGCCACATCGTTGTGGTCTTGTTATAGTTCAAAAGGGTTTCAGTGTCTTTAGCAGCAACACGCATGAGAAGTACATTTTCGACATATTTCAGAAAATGTACTATGAATTCTTGGATTTGGGGTGCCTTACGAAACTGTAATTAGTAAAATTAATTGCACCATTTTGCAAAGGGGAGGGGTGTCCCAGGACGGCAATAACATATGTAGCTCCAAAAAATCCCGGGTACGCCAGTGTAAGCCTCCTAGTTTTCTGATTAGTCTTCCGATATATGTTGCCATTTTTCAAGAGGAGAGTGGATAGTGTTCACCTCAGCAGTTTCATCTGATTGTGCACAATGGTTTTATCAACTGGAATGTCGTTGGAGGAATTTTCCTGTTGTCATTACGAAGAACAACTACAACTGATTGTTGTTTACTCAAGTGGAAAGGCAAGACATCAAGTGCGAAGATGCAAGCACGATACATGGAATGAGAATACTCGAACATTACTTGCTTCGGAAAAATGGAAATCAATTCGCATTGACGCAGTAAAACCATTTAGAGGCATAACGATACATCTATCACACAGGTATGTGCACAAGAAGTAAAAAATATCACATTAGAGAGAAAATAACGAATAAGGAAGTGTATTCTGTGGTCATCTCGTTCAGATAGAATTCAGAGGGCCTCGGGGAAGATTAACCACATGCTAACCGAGTAACCCATTTGAAAGTAAAAAGAAAAAAAGGTAATCCCAGAAATTGTGAAATCACTAAATACGTAGAAATCACAATTCGTTGCGATAATCGAAAGAAATTGTAACTTTTCGGTGGAACCTCCCCTCAAGCTCTTCACAAATAGTTCCATGCCCCAGTTTTCAAATTTCCAGAATAACAAACAGTGTTAAAAGTTGTTTCCTGTCTGGGCGGTTCAATGAGATCGGTTGTGCGAAACCCTGCGCGCGATGGAATATGTATGTCTAATAATATTTTAGGTTCTTGGTACAGACTAGACTAAACTCCTGGTTTCCAATTCTCTGCAGTGAATCTGATGCTCTGTTACCTTCGGTTGACATATAATCGACGTTCCAACCGACCCCACTCTCTGTGAATCGATATATGGTTCCAAATGAACTGAACTTGGTTGTCATTAAACCGTTATAAGCTATATTGCAACCATATTTTTTTTTCTATTTAAGTACGCTTGTTAAAAACAGACGCCATTCCCAATGTCTATCACCTTTGTTTTGTCTAGCCTACGTTATATTAGTTGATATCAACTTTTTTCACTTGTTCAATGCAGCAATATCTAAACAGAAAAGAGCACTCTCTGTTAATTAATTATGTTATATTGCACGGCGTTGTGCATGGGACTAGTTAAACTGCTTCTGAAAACCCGCGTTTTTTCGTAACCGCAACCGCCTTTATAACATACAATAAACACAATGACTTTAAACGAACCGCACTATAATATTTCCCGCCAATTCCCAAACGAGTTTATGGTGAATGAATTGACTCCTTCCTCGTATGGGACGAGTTGCCCGATGTGATGTATTAAATGACGTCACCCGAATTAAAAATGCATGGATGTCTCCTAAAAGCTTCTGTTTCCTGTTATCATACCTTTTGCGGTCAAATTATTCGGATGTTTAGGCTACGAATTTTCATAGCAATCCTCGGGAGGATGCCCTTGTATAACGATCAGCATTGAACTTTAAAGGCCCGCTCAATTGGGACAAAACTGTCAGCAAGGACTAAATGAAAACTTCATCTCGTGGCTTCCGTGGCATGAACTAATCGACTTCGGAAACCGTGCATGTGGTTTGCAGCTGCGGATAATCCATGTGTAAACAGACTTCTTGTTTATTAAACCCTCGTTGTATACTACATTAGGTCCGGTTACTCATGTGCATGATGAACATTCACCATCAAACGGCCATTAACCCCCACAACGTAAGTACCAAATAAGAAAGACGGTCTTTTGTAGGTCATGTTGTAGCACGAGCCCGAATACTGAAAGTTCCAACGTTTGAATTCCGAAAATGTAAGCGGTCAATTGAAAGAACTAGAAACCTCAAAGAAATTTGTTTTAGAATAGTATGTTCTTAGTGCTTGGTGAGCTGGCCTGTATTGTGTTTTCCCATTTGTGCTTGACATACTTATAGGATTATTTCAGCTTCATTGACTATACAATGGAGTTGTGCTCAGTGAAGCTCAGCGAAGCAGAGCCTTGTCCACAGGAGCACCACTTTGTATGTAACCTATTCAGTAGCAAGCTGAAGAAGATCCCGGTAGGATCGAAAATGTCTCGCAAAAATACAGAACATTTGAACAGATCCAACATTTGTTAGTGTACTCATTGAAGTATAAAGAGTCAGGATGGCTACTACAACAAAAATATCATTATCTGGAACGACTCTATGGAGCTTGGACGGGAATTCCGCGGAATTCAGGACCTAGTAATTAGTTAAATTCAGCTAGTACACTTGGTTATAAACTTAGTGACGCCATTCATCTGCATCAGAGTGTATATATATATGAATGTCCATAGCTGGTGAAACTATTCGGGTCGGACCTACCCTTCTTAAGACTGAATAATAACTTCCATTCGTTTCTATTACGTTTGCACTTTTTTGCGGGGCTCGAAGCATCGGAGAGGGGCCATAATTGCAGAGAGACTTTTTGATGCTCAGAGACTGACCTTTCGTTTTCATTTCGGTTTCTCACCCCACCCTCACACGTGCTCCGTGTGTTTACGTCCCTGTTTGAAGGTAGATTACCAGGGGAGATGAAATTTAGTTCATTGGGAGATGATTGAGACCAGTGACAGGGTATCACACGTTTAGGTCACATATCCTTTCCATGGTTGTTTTTGCCTGCATAATTTGCCATAAATTGCCAATGAGCATTGAATAGTTACCTATACCATAGTGGCTGTCTAATTATCTCATCGTTTCACTGAATAATTGGAAAGGACGATCATAAGAGTGAATAGCTGTAAATCGATCAAAAAGTCCATTAGCTAACTGTTCAGCTGGTCGCCTGACTGTTCAACTGACTGCTGACTAAGAAATTTCGCGTGATCTTGAGATATTCCGGTGTTTATTTGAGTTTATTGTCGAGAGAAGAGCCGCGAAGAGAGCCCTGAAAAGAAACATACCGGATGTACAAGTTCGAGCAGAGGAACAACGACCAGCTCTCCCGATATGGTGTACATCACATTTCGCGCGCGTTCACGCTCCATTTAATTCATTATGCACGGGAAGCCATATGACTCTGTCAGGGTCTTCCAACTATGTTGTCACAAATCAATCCTTGTTTCCACTGTTATTTCGGCTCACCCGGCCTAGTTAGCCGAAGGATGCGCGAGCTCCGAGGCCTGTCAAGACCAATCAGTTTCATCTAGTCGTATGCTCAATAATTCAATTTGACTCATGCTGTGTATCGTGCATGATATCGTGGTGTTTTGACAAGAACTATACTCACATTAACACACCAAGGTTCCTAACTGACGTCATGCCCAATGCAACAGGCAGTGTGGAAAACCACGCCATGGGAAGGAAATGTGCAAAAGATAAGCCGAGGATGAAGTCATTTATCCTTTGTCATTTGTTTACATGATTCCAAAGTTCTGGGTCTTCATAACCTTGCATACACAGTACAGGGATACCTATACGGAGTCGTCTTCTCCTGTGAGCAACTACAAAAAACTTAGAAAGCTTAAACTTATGATGCGATGTTCATCATTAGCTTATTGCCCTGACCTTATGTGTTGAAAACAGTTTAGTTTGAATTTGAAAACGTACATTGAATAAAGGTTCTCTCGTTATATTGTGCGTGATTAAGGCATACCGACACAAATTTTCCCAGGCCTATTTTTCCAGAGAGATTGTTGTCAAGGACCTATCAAATTTTAGAATATGCTTGCAAAATTCTGCGAATAATCTGTTCCGCCCACAAAACAATCCATAGTGTCCAGGACTATAATAGGCTAATAGAAGTTTCAATTCGGCCGTACTGTTATGTAAATTGATCGTTTAATGTCGTCCTGTTACTTCTACAAAAAAGAGGGATGAAACAACACCTCATGAATACAGAATTGAATGTGGATTAGGACGAAAGTGGACTCACTAAAAAAGTGCACTCCCTCAATCAAAATATTGTTCCAAATATGGAATAACCTCTCATGAGTCAAAAAATGTCTACGTTGAACCTGCTGTGTTTTTAAAATAAGATGGCAGGTTATTCCATGTTCGCACGAAACTTTATTTTAGGATGGGTTGGCTCATGAAGGTTCTTATACACTCCTCATCACCCCTTATATATTTTTTTTTTGGTAGATATCGGGAGTCGAGGCCCCCGTTTCATAGAGAGTTATGATTCATCTTGCGTCATCCGATATATATCATACCCTTCGATATTTTTTTTCATCTCACTCATTTTTTCAGCACATTCAGAACGGGAGGGGGGTTACGTCACGACATAGACATCGTTGGGTTGGTTCCGGATAAAATTTAAAAAATAACAAGCGTAGCAGACCTATTTACAATTCGAGTTGGTTTCATAATAGCTAGTGAAAATTCAAATGACATAACATTATTCATGAACTCACATAAATAATGCGACCGCCACAAGTGTTTCGTCTAGTTGCGCAATCAAAACAAAATTAACCACATCTATGAAGCTGCATGTAAACCGGACAAACTTCTGCATAAATGATGTGAATTTCAATATCAAATGACCGCCAATGACCTCGACTCCACTGACTGGTGGTAGTAAATATCCACCAAGGTTCGTAAAAATCCAGCAAACTTTGAAAAACTGCATAAATGATGTAAATACCATCGGCATATACCACGCTAAAATCTGATCAGCGCGTGTACGTTTCTTAGTTGTCATATACACCGAACTATACTTTTATACGCGCATGTCTTCATCGAAAACCATCCGAAATTCTTCACGTAACAGAACAGTGCCCCGAGAAGCTCAGAAGTTTTAATTTGAGTATACATTATCCAAATATCTCCTTTCCATGGACGATTACACTGTTGAGTCAACTTTGAGCATAAGGCTAAATGAGACCAACTGATATTGACAGGCTTCGCATCTCGCTCATTGGTAAACTAAATAGGCCGGGTGAGTCAAAATACCTGTGAACAAGAAGATAATTAGTAGCTACATAAATATTGAAAAGGCGCGTGTAGCTAGCGCAAGTGAAGCGTGGATCTCTCCGTACGAAAAAAGAACTGCCGTATAGAGTCGGGAGAGGGGGGGGGGGCAGTTCCATCGAATAAACTACAGATTAGCTCGGGCTGGCGTGATGTACTTTCGACAATGAGTGAATATATTTTACTGACCCCTAGATGGGCAATCAGCTAACTCTTCATTCAGTTTGCTTGACGTTTGACTAACTAATTCGGTAACTAGTGAGTTATTTGGTTTTCTAGCGATTTGCTCTATATTGGTTAGCGGCACCAACTATTAGTCAAATAAACAATTCGTCAATCAGATTGTTTTCTATGTATGCTATTTCTTCATTGGTAACAAAACAAGACCTATCCCTTGCAGGCTGAAAGGCAACATCATGCATATCCGTGTTGAAATCAGCAATTTCTCGGAACCTGCTCTGAAACTAGGCAAGCAGCGTACCACAACCGCTTCGACGCCAGATAACTTTTCCGCTCTTCCTCCGAAGTTGAATCTCCCCATGGAATAAGAATCCAATTGTGTGTGAGCTCTTTTCTTCGATGCACTATTATAAATAGGTTATTAAAAATAGTAATAGATAGAATTAGGAAAATACTATCTACATCAGTCAAGTGGTTGTACCCGGATCTTGACCAACATAACAGGGACACCAGAAAAAGTAGCAGAAACCGAGGAACATATCAACAAGGAACTTATCAACGTGGAGATCATGCTCTGGCTCTCTCTTCCGAATATTTCTCATGTCGATATTTTTATAGAATTAATGTCACAAAACTGCTTTAACAAGAATTTTGGCTGATCTAATTGATAACAACATATTGCACTTGCTAGTTAGGTGTGTTTACCAAATTTTACTACTGAATATTTATAAGCCTACTCAATTCACCGAGGTGAAACGGTTTGTATTCCATCACACTCACCCCGCACAGGGTGCACACGCAAGGACGAATTGTTGAGGTCATGATTGAGGTCAAAATCGATCGAACTCTGCAATTTTGGGTAATGTGGCCTTTTCCCTAGACCACTGTATGCACATTTCTCTCAGCGTAATTACGCGTAGGCCTACACTGTCATCCACAGTGGACGAATACTCATGGATAGGCCAAGGAGCATCTTTGCAGACGCAGTCGAAAGTCCTATAATGTTCGACATATGCAACGAAGCATATCTATTGAATTGTTCTAGGTCATTTGCTGACGCAGCACTCAGAGAACAAGGATGTTTTCGACGAAAAAAGTACCAAAACCAAGCGCAGTCCTGTACTATTTCTTTCATTTTTTTTTGGAAGGGGGGGGGATACCATGTCGACCAAATAATTTCATTCAAACAGAACAATATTCAGTATATTCCATGATTTCTCCACAACATTTCCCCACATTTCCGTGATTTGTACTGTACCTAACAAGTTTCACTAACCTTAAACTTCTGCAAAACCTGCTGATTTCATTTCAGTGTACAAACCGGACCGGAATGATAATTCCACTCTCAATGACGTTGACGATCATGCAATATCTACACCACTCAATGATTACTATATATATTTACTAATGCAAATTCCTCGATGTTTTAAGTTTAGCGTAGGCTATGCAAATTAGCTATCCAGTGATATCTGTGGACCTTGAAATGATTTGCCTTCATGATATGATTACTACGTAAACCACGTAAGGACTCACACCTTCACTGCATCCTATCATTTAAGACCCCAATCACATGTCCAGTTCAGAATTCATAAACGTAAGTGACGAACAGACGTTTGCGGCCAGTGTAACGAAGCGACTATAAGTAGCTGTATTTGTTTATTGTTTTGTTCACACTATATGACATACATGGGAGTTGCTTAGTGACCTCGATGTATACTCCTCTATTATTCCTGTTTACAGTTCACCATTCAATGCAAACCAAGGAACGATTTACCATTACCGTGGCTTACCATGTACATTACCTATAGGGTAAACCTAATATGAATACTAATGAGAAAGGTTATATGCCTGAGCTGAATACAATTGGTATACAATTGACACCAGCGTAGGGTCCTCTGAGCTGTTCCACTGACATTGACATGTCCTACAGATGGTAGCGAAGTCTTGAAAAAGAACATAACAAATGAATGATGAGTTGTCATGCAATTATTAATTAAAGATTCGTTTACGTCGGGAAACAGTGCGTATATCTTTGTTCTGGTGAATAATTCAATAATTGATTAACAAGGTCACGTCATCTCGGTGAAGTGATATGATGTAAGAACATATTATTGATGAGCTTAAAGCTTCTAAACGTTGGTACTATGAACAAACGTAGGCTATACGTGATGTTAAGAATATGAAATAAATAATATTCATGGCAAGGTGTACGCTATAGCGATAGTTTAAGTTAATATTTATCCACTCAGTAGTAGTGGGCAATTAATTCTCTGATCATCCACTTCCTCACAACCGCAACAGATGGGGAGTCCTTCAAAGAGTCCGGAATTGAATTCCACAACTTAATGACACGGTTTCGTAACCTTGGCACCCCAATGAAACTGCGAATATATAACCGATATGCTCGAATATTACGTGGAGTGTTGTGATAATGAATACGGGTATCACTGCGGATGAAGTCATCAAACTCGAAATGTATCAAGCTATTCTGAGCCATACAGCTAAATATCGCAACATTCGAACTGATAGTATCGTCCAACGTGAGTTAACCTCCCTGAAAAATAGCTGGTTGGCTCACGTAATACATGACGCAATGCACACTCCAGGTGTATTTTTCAGATAATCACTATGATCATCTATCTATCGATCTATCTATCTATCTATCTATTCTATCTATCTATCTATCTATCTATCTATCTATCTAGGCAACAGGCATCTAGCTAGATGGAACTGTCAATATTACAGTGCTTTGCGTTACGCAGTGCCTAAATAAGTGTTATGTGATAGCTGACATTCGAATTTAGTAGTATCCGCATGTAAAAATACTGCTAAAAAATCGGGAATGAAATACAAAATACGGGAATCCGCGTCGTATCCTACTTACCGTCCTACCTACCTATCTACATATCCATCTTCCAACGTTCCTACCTACCTACCAACTACCCACCTGTCTGCTTGCCAGCCTGCCCACCTGAGACTACCTGCCTACCTACTTACCTACCGACATACCTATCCACCACCCGCCCCGTCAAAACAAATCAACATCAACAGCCATATCAAGAATAATAGATATCCATTAATAAACAACCAATATGGAAACTCATGAGTAGAAAAATATAGCATGAAACATGTAGCCGAAAGGAACCTGCCATGACTGATCATGAAGATTCAGTATCATAACCTTGGAAACGAGCAGGCATGCCGTGCCGATGCTTTGGACGTTCCCTCATCACATATAATTCTCATTTCAAACGGACGGCTTATCTTATTCGTTCAAATTAACCGGGGTCGTATTGGTTTTTTTTCTCACATTACCTAGTTGAACCGACTCATGTTCCTGGTACCTAAACGTCCATTTAACTCAACTGTTACCATTGAACTTTTCCTAGCTGTGATGACGCACAGTTCTAGTTCATAAGGAGGGTGGGAGTTGTTCCCGTAGCTTAATTTCATCAGTACCGTGTCACCACCAACTTTGAAGCAGGGAGGTTTCGTACGCTTCCATTTTCGATTTCGCTTCCCGATCGCTTCTCAATATGCCAGATTTTGTGCTCTTCTGCGTAACTTGTAGCACGTCCCTGTTGAACAGAACTTGTTGCTGTAGTTGAATGCAGTGTTGCGTGATGGGTACGATGAAAGCTTCATAACCCTTACCTCCACGGTGTACCCGATTCGATTGCTGTATGAATGGCACGATTCATAATACGTATGAGGTGTTCCGCTTCCCCAGTGACAGGCTAGGCCACAGTGCGGTTATTCTCTGATATTTAAGACCAAGGTGATCTTCCAACTTGGAAAAGACTATCTAACGGTGGACCATTGTCTAATTCAACAACCTATGCTATGCCGTCCGTGGCAAGGATTTTGTCGAGTCGCGAGTTGGTGTAACGATTTCAACTAGCACGAGTAGTCATTGATGACAACGAGTAGGTAATCTTCCATCGGAGAAAGTCGTGGCTGACTCCCGCCACGGGTAGTATTGGCAGTACGGGTACTGGTTCTTTGCTGTTAGCTGGAGTAGTAATTTGACAAAAAAGACAGTTATAGATGCTCGTCTCAGTTGATCTATTCCAGGGATCCACACTTTTATCCGTAGTAGTGATGCCATTGATTAGTTTGCAGACATTTCAGAATGTAATATAGAACATCGTCATTTCCGTCGCTGTAGCTATTTCGTCGAGCTTGATTGCGTTTAGGACAGCGTTTGGGACGGAGTTCACGAACTCTCCAGCCGTATCGTCCAAGGGAAATATCCGGGACCAGATGCCTCAACATGTAATCCGTCGGACTGTTCTTCCTTCCTTCGAATTGGAGTCGTAAGATGTACATAGTAACTGTGAATGCGTGCGGGAGGTACCGTTCTGGATTTGTCGGATATTGGAAGCAGCAGCTTATGAGCTGTGTTTACGACGAATGATCTCCCGTATTTATAAACAGCCCATGCGTTTCCGAGTGTTCCCTCTCAATTTGACTGTTATGTACCGTTGTCCGACTGGCGAAAGTGAAAAGCTCGCATATATATGATAACATGCCGGGCATCAACACTCTCGTGTTGTACGAGCACAGCCTCGTACGAGCACTGCCTCGTACGAGCGTTGTACGAGACTGTTAGGACCGGCGTCAACCCAAATCTCTGTGCATTTGATGATGTCGACTCCTTCAGCCAATTGAGTGCGTCCTCGTGCAGTGTCTCGTGTTAGTTTTGCATCGTTTGTCATATGCTCACGTAGTGGCTCATAATGGGTTGTCAGGTTCGATATGACGCGAGCATTGTGCTGATTCAGAAAGATTCAGAAAGCCAAGTACAGGCTCATCAAGGAACCCTGGCCATATTGATCGTGGATGAGCATCGGCGATAACTGGCCTTCTCTTCTCCACTATTGCTCAGATGATTTCGATGCAGTGGTGTTACCAATCTCAATCGGCTCCCGGAACTGCCATTTCACGTCTCCATCCGAAAGGATGATCAGAGGACCCTGGGACCCGACCACTTTCTCGGAATGTGGAGGAGCGGAAGTTCAACGTGACTGCTCACAGCCGAGACCTATTGCAGATATCCCGTAGCAAACCACAATTATTCAAGAAAAGTCCATTGTTTACAGCGGAACTATTAGATGAAGACCAAGACCTTGCCAATCGCAACAGCTACCTAAGGAAAGACGTCCGGTGACTGCTGGATTTACCAGTCTTCCACTGACCATGCTAGGTTTGGTTCTGAACCATACCTACGAAGCTACGTACTTATTCAGTGTTATGCAGTTGCTGGGCCTGCTTGGTTGCATTCACCTTCTCGGGTTCGAATGATAGTCCCTCTTTGCTGAAGACCATACCGAATAATTCCAGACGTGCTGTGGTACTCACATTTTGAGCGTTGGCAATCTCTGCAGAAGGCCTCCGAGGCTAGTGCCTTGTTTCCGCGTGCACTGGAATGTCGTCCCAGACACTAAGAACATCTTCTAGTACCTCTACTGCCTGGGTTTGCTGAGAGAAGTTCCATAACATATGTTCCATTCTGGGCTATAAGCACCTCGACCGTTGACGTGTCGTGCCTTTGTGTTTTGATCGCTGTAATTGAGCCAATTGTTTGACAGCGTCTTGGTACATATTGTGTGAACAACTTTTGGATTTGGAATCTAGGCTCGGTGGGAAGGATCTGCAGACCTCACGGTAACGATTCAACATATCCTCGCAATTGTAACAGGTCGTTTATTCCCCCAGGCAGGATTCTGCACGTGGAAAGTCACCACCATAGTTGTAACATTCACGTAGTTTCTCTTGCTTGTTACCAGGTTTCTGTTATTTCTCTTGTTCTGTACCTTTTTTGATAATTTTAATTTTACGAACCACACGTGTCTCTTTTTCGACAGTGTAACATATGTTCCATTCTGGCTATATGTATGTCGATTGATGCCATAGGTACTTTGTACATGCCTCGAACATGGACATAGACAAAATTACGAAAACATGACGTGTTGGTCATCTCCAAATTCCACATAGCAGGGTCAATCCAGTACATGAGCGTTATCATCGAATTGTCAGGGCTATGTTCGACCACCGTAATGAAACAATAGCGCGTCTGTCGCTTAGAGTTGCTTATATCATGGCGTCCTCACACCTGCGAAGTCATTTCTCCCAGCGCATATAAACAGACTCTGGGTCTGTGTGTGGGCATTTTATTCGCCATGATGAATGAGTGAGAGTATCCGTATTGGCTATACGATTGACGCATTGGGGACTGTCGTCACGTAGGTTTCATGATAATTCATTGTATTCGCATCCCCGTCGCCGTTGTAAGGTCTTAGGATTTTCTCCGTTTGAAAAGGTGAATTAAAATCAACAGTTATTGAATCATAACTGCTTTATTCTCGTTCCGTTGTCACTCTCCCTAAAGCGCCTCTTTCCAGGGTGCATATCCATAATATGAATACTACAGCATATCCTCCTACAACGAGCATCATAATTTCCATTTTCCATTAGGTAGGTATCTATCGTCTTCATGTAGAGCAAGTCAACGACTTTCGCAGACTTAGGCTTTGAGAGACGTTGAACAAATATTAACACGCCTTTTTCAGCTGCGTTTTGGTTACGTTGAACTCAATGGCCATCAAAGTGACTATTGCGCGGGAGGCTGGAAGGAGGGGACGGGGTATGAGTAGGGTGCTTGCGTGGGGCTGTAGCCCACCAGATTCGGCTTCACTGTACATGTTGGGGCTCTGATGCCCGTGGAGCCGTAGTGTTTTGTAGTGAGGGGTGGGTTCGGGGTCATCTACATCGGTCTTGGGTGCCGAACAGAAGTAGTGAGCCCCATAAGGATGCTGCGGGGAGGCAGGCTCGCAGCCTGCTTTCTTGGCTACCTGTCCAGTGTTGTACAGTGCCTCGAAACCATGTCCTCATTTTTTGGCGATGCACAGTCAAAATGATCAAATGATCGGCAGCAACCTAACTCCCGGTAGGTCTCCTTTGGCAGCTCCGATGTAGACGTCCGATCCAGCGAGTAGTTCTCGACGATAGAGTAGTTAAGTTTCTAGGTGTTAGTCCGAACTGTCTGGAAGGGGGTATCATCGGTATGTAGCGTCTCGAATGACGCTCCGCCCATGACTGCTTGTCTGGGAAGGAAAGCAGGCCGGTCCTCACTGCGCTTTGTAAATTACTCTGCCTTTGGGTAATTTCGTCAAAATTGTCTTTTGTATGAGCTCTCTACATCATTTGTTGCTCAGCTAGTATGCTCAAGCTCAGCCCCTCTGAGGATGTAACCTACATATCCAGTTTGAACTTAATTGATGCCTGCGTTATCTGGGCAATATGTGACTGCATATATTTCGTTGACTCCGCAAGGAATAAAGGAGCATTTCAGGTCTACTGAATAGCTTCCACAAAACTAGAACAATGATATCTAGGCCGGGTTAACAGAATATATAAGTTCTTTTTCTCGTGTTTTCTTTGGAAATGGTATATAGGCCCTAAAGAATACTACAAGCGTTGGCGTGCTGTCAACTTTCGACTTTAGGCTTAAAAGGGCGAATGCGCTGTTGCCGCTGCTCTTGTGACAACTACGCACAACGTAATGCAATCACCATTACGTCTCCATATCAGGGAGAATTAATGCGATTTTGAAACGGGATTCGAGCTTTGTGAATGTGTACTTTTGGGCCATGAAAACCCATTCGATATCGAATAAGACTGTCATTGTGATTCACTAATTGATCAAATGTGGGGATAAACACGTGAGTGGTTTACACGCCCGCTGATCTCTAGCTCGCTCGTGTTCGATTGTACAGTGCAGTGTCACCGATTGTCCATAAACAACAAAAAAACAACAGAGCCCAACGACGTTCGAATTGTGAATATCTGGAATATCTTGTCACTCGAGTCGATCCTCATTTATATTGTGCGCCTGATAATTCGATTAATTATCAGGCGGCGCAATATATGGGAGTGTCGTATGCGCATTTCCGCTGACACCATGTTTAGCCAACGTTCCTTCATCCATGCTGGAAAGCACTTGGGTATGCGTATTCCAGGGAATAGACACCCCTTATAATTCCACACATCTTTGTTCGAATTGCTGATCAAAATACATGAATCGTTCAAAGATACCATTTTATAGCTAGTTGATCCCAACTGAACCACAACCTTCTGGAGCGGAGGCATGTGCATATTCATGTCACACAGTTGCTTAAGAGTATTTCTCACGATAAGTATTTCAGATCTTAAGTGGCAATGATTACCGTGAATCTGACCGGAGGTAAAGTTGACTTACATTGTAAAAGAACATGGCTACAGGAGAGCAGGAATTGTTTGTTCTTTGCAAGGGTGCCCGGTGAACGCTCGTGGGAATTGTTGTTTTGTTAAATGATGTCTTATTGAATTTGATCGATCCTCCACATGTTGGTCGATTCACACATTAAGTCTTTCGTTCGCTTTGTCTTATAGATAAAAAGAAATATTTTAAGAATGTTGGGTGGAAATCACCTGCAGTCCTCAAGATCAAGATAATAATATATATATATATATATATGTATGTGTGTGTGTGTAAGCATATGCAAGCACCACAAGGGGGATTACCCGCTCTCTATATGGACAATAGTGGTATACGATTAGTGATGAGAATTGGCAATTCATGAGATTCACCTTGTTATACAGAGGGGGATCTATATTGCGTTCGTCGTTCCGTATACGGGATTTTAGCCAGAAAGAGTTAAGAGTTATTGCAATTTGTTTTGTTGGAACAGGGATCGAAGTAGAACAATACAACGTTGTGAGCAATTTCGGTAGGCCATTGATAGTTGCCACGAATTGGAAACTGTGCATACTGTAACTCTGTAGCGTATTGTCTGAATGAGGGTTCGCCTTTGGTCTGTCGTTGAAACCATAGCAGCAACTGTTCAATTTGTGGCCCGTGCCCGAGTCGGCGACTTAACTCACTCATTACTATATCATTGCACTGCCTCCTATGCTATCACTAAAGGGATATTGTGAATAACTATTGCAGGGTATTCAGGAAATTAGGGATAGTCATCTGATCAGAGTAACCGTGGATTTGCTTCGTTTGACAGAAGACACAGCAGTGGTCGTAACCGCCCCGTAAGTTTAGATTGAAGATACTCTACAGGTACAAGTAACCCATCTTTTGGCGTCATCATATTCTATATGATGTCCTTTTACGTCAACTAACTCAATTTCACAATTCAGGTCCCCTTAATAGTAAAACTACAGTCGTGAGGCCGTATTTGCCTCGGTCGACATTAAGAGGACGGAAGTGACAGTAGAGAAGATAACTATCTCAATAAAGCTGGCGTTATGACGTGTGCTAATTATATCTAGGTTTTCTTACACCGATAATCCCTCTCTCTCAAACGGAAGTGTCCCCCTGATGAGGAAGAAGCAATTTTGACGAAAACAGTAGAGAGAACAGGAATTATGGTGAAGACTGAGAAGGTACGTCAATTCAACATCCTGGATATATCCGTTTATGAAGCCGGCCTCATAAGGAGGCCACTCTTGTCGAGTGAACTGGCTAAGTTCGATGCCCCGATTAGTAACACCACCGAATAGGCGGAAGTGTGGCGAAGCGGTATCAGTAGCGCTTGGCAAGCAAAACATCCGAGGTCGAGTTTCAACATTCATGGGAGAGTTTTCCTCGAAGTGGCTGTACTTGCAGTTGTAATAGACGAGGTATCAGTTTTCATTTCATGGTTCCGCTGTAATGTGGTTAATATGAAGGGGGGTCCGAGTTTCTCCAGAGATATCCGCAGTATGTCTTGTCTGTTGGCTGTGAGCAATTTCATGAGGCGTGAATCGTCCGAAAAATGGTTGGATCCTGGAGTTCGTCTTTTCAAAGAGGAACGTAAAATGGCGATCTCGGGAATAGGTTGGATCCTGGAGTTAACTAATCGGCCTTTCCCACGGGAACGGAAATGGTGGTTACGAGAGCAAGTTAAGACGGCATGGTTTCCTCCCTGTCGTGATATATTTTGAGCACTAGTCGAAAGGGGAGGCTAAAGACAGTTATTGTCGGTGTTTATCCACTATCAAAACAGCCAGGGTTCCCCGATGAGCTCTAATTGGGTCTCTGTTCTTATGGAAATCAAATCAAGTCCGTACATGAAGACGACTGGCAAATAGGTGTTAGGATTTGTGCTGCTTCAACTGGATTAAGCAGCGAGTAATACGGCAGTGATCCGTACTACTCGCCGCTAAATCCAATCAATCAGCACACACCTTTGAGTCTTAGCCGTCGAATCGTTTGTAAAAGTGACCCACTCGAGTGACCTCCCCTCACTTATCATCTAACCTTCACAGAGTTGGGCTCTGTCTTCCTTGAAAGTCTATGAAATACACGAATGAATGATATAATTATGTGTTACTACCATCACGGTCTTAGATAGATAGATAGCGCCTTTCCACTGAAGTGCTCAAAGTGCTCCATACGTTTACCCCGAATAACCAGGTACGCACCCCGACACACCGGAGAGTAGCTGCCATGTCGGTGTCTTAGGTCTCTACATGTCCCCAAATATCATCAAGGTAGTAGGGTGGAGTAATGGGGACAAAATGTTTCGCTCGAAGACACAGCGGAAAAAAATTAATCGGTCCCGCCGTGGCATTCGAACCACCAATCTGTAGTACGAAGCTCTGTCGACTGAGCTAATCCAATCTGTATATGTTGATTAACTAACTTATTGTATTGTTTCGCCTTGTTTGGTACTATGCAAACACCACCTAGAAGATATCACCGCATAGGAGACATCACACAGCATTCGCTAGCTTGACGAACAGTTGGTGTATGTTTAATGAGAATATGAAAAAAATCCACTACAGAAATGTTTAACATATTTACATGAATGTATTATTAGCTTATGCAGTGCATTGAACTTGATGACTATAAAACCTACAAGTCTCTGATGTAATGTGGATCATCACTTCTTTTACGATGTATAATCAATATTATATATAACTCAATTTACATTAGGCTCGGATTTATGATTATTATTATTATTTATTTGTTAACAGAGCAAGGAACAGGACTGAGAGAATTTGAATAACCCATTTTTCAGGGAGTGGGGTCCTTCTGATAAACCGTGATCGTTGAAGTAAGAGCTACTGGAGGAAATGAAATCGAATATCACACAGAAAGTGTCCAGAAGTAGGGCAAAAGTCGCACTTCTGGTTGCACTACAATGGAATATTATTTATTTTATTTTATGAACATTTATATAGCGCCATGACTGAAAGAAATATTTTACGACGCTTTACAATGTAAGTACACAAAACAACGGAGCAAGATACAAACCATAAATACAGAAAACCAGAACACGTTATATAAGAAAGCAAGATGAATGGCGAGACGAGCAAAAGTGGCAAGTGAAGTTACCCAAATGCTTCTCTGAAGAAGGGAGTCTTCAAAGACGATTTGAAAGAGGAGAAAGTAGGGCGGGCTTGTACTCAGTATAACCTACAAATATATCAACACTTGGCATTTCTCTCGTCGAGAAACGGAGGCGTCCCGTAGTCCTATGGATATGACTGCATTTATATTGCATCGAACAAAATGGAGGGTATTTTAGTTCTTTTCAATTCGACGAATTCGTCGCGCAACATTCCACCTCCAGTGAGGTTGGAGAAAAAACAGCACGCGGCTTTTTCTCCTCCATTTTCTCCTTCTATTAACGTCGTTTGAGCTAAAGCTGACAGAAGATGTTGCGTTCCACGACGTCGCGTCCACATCATAATGATATATCTGATAAACTTTATATTCGCTGGTCACTGCATCCATATTGCGTTTTCGGTTAAGAATAGAATACAGATCAAGATATTTGATCGACGTGGACTCATGACCACGATCATGATTGCGTGAGGCAATAACCGTACAATTGCGTCAGTCCAAATTAATCAGCGAAAAACAAGCCATATTACGGTGCTCGAATCTCGCGGTTTGGCATTCTGAAGAAATAATTCCTGACGAAGATTTAGTCTAGCAACATTGGAATGATATTCTTTCTATCGCTCTATAAAGACTGGCATAATCACCTATAGGATTACACTCTACAATCGACACTCTACTTACTGGCTTAATTGACCCTATCAACTGACTTTGAAAAAATACACCCCCATCCTACATTTTAGTTTTCACGACGTATGCAGAACGGGGTCGGGCGAGAATGCATTCGTTTATGTGCTTAAGTTTTGCGATTCCGGATTAAGCCTAATTATATAATAATAATAATAATAATAATAATAATAATAATAATAATATAATAATAATAATAATAATAATAATAAAAGTCACTTGTATAGCGCTAAATACAACTCACAAGGGAGCAACGATATAAAGCGCTGAACAACAATGAAAAAAGAAAAAAAAACTCTGAACCTAACCCCAACCCAACCTACACTTCGCCAGCAAAAGCTTTGGAAAATAAATATGACTTCAGCTCCGATTTGAAGCTGTGAAGAGTCTGTGAAGTACGAATATGCAGTGGCAACGCATTCCATGAATGCGAAGCAAATCGCTGAAACGAACGGTCCCCATAGGATCTAGTACGGCTTGATGGAACAACGAGTAGATTTTTGTCCGAGCTTCGGAGGCTTCTAGAGGGGCGATGTGGAGGCAAGCAATCCCTTATATAAGTAAGGGACCCAGTGGTAACCCAATGTTAACGCCCCTACAAAAACTAACGCTGTGAAAAGATCAGGGAGGATTGGAAGGCCTCATATCCCGACATTTCTCACTCACTCATTCAGATATTGAATCAAGGACCATATGAATTACTCAATACAGCCCAGTAGGGACAGAACAGGGACAGATTTTTTTTTTTTTTCGAAAATTACAGATTTCAACGGAGGGGGAGGAGGACACGTCGAGAGGGGCACATGGTTTTTGAAAGGGACTCGTGCCCCTCCCCAGTGCCCCCCCCCCCCCGATGAAATTTGTAATTTTTCGAGAGAAAAATATTCTGTAGTCAGTAACAGACGACCAGTTTGACATAGACCTAGCTAATTCGTTGTTTTTCATGACAAGGAAGGCAGTAGCCTAATTGTGCCAAACTTGCACTAATAATATAAGTGTACTACGTTCGTGCTTCGCGTGTGGTACTTGTGGTGGAATTCGTCCCGTTGCTCTCCCGTCTCCGAACATCTCTGCAAGCTCTATATGGGAAATTTCTTCCTCATTGGCCCCTAGCTCATACATATCTGTGAGGTGAAAATATATACAGCAACATTCTCATTGAACTTGATAACTACAATCAACCTCTTTTGGATTACTAAACCCTTCAACCTCTTGTCCGTTTCTTCCTCTCTCAACCACTTGCAATTTTGAACTGCAGTATCCTAGGCTATCAGACTGCTTGAATTTTCAACGCGTGTTTTCTCCAGGGAACTACTACTCGGATGTTCCCTGCTTTCTATGGCATAACGTTATATCATGATTGGGACAGTTACAGCTAAAGTTGGCTAAATGTCCTAAATTTCTGCTGGGATTATGAAAATTTCAAAATTTGTGATCACAAAAGGATCATAAAACGCCCGGAAAGGCCATTTCCGGCCATCTGGGGGCTTGCACAATCAAAAAATTTTGTGTGCGCTCCGCGCAACACATGGTGGCGATCCGCTCAGATAGCTTTTTCGTTCCCCCTGTGCCCCCGTTCCAAGACGAAAAGTCTGGCGACGCCACTGCTCTAGCTCCCCCCTCCTCCAGCACCTCCCACTGAAAAAATCATAGCTGCGCCACCGAAGTCAAGTACGGAAAGTAGGTCTACCTTCCTGCAATCTATTGCTCTTGAAACTTTCTCAACGATTCGTACCAAACAATGATTGGGCTCTGTTTAGATAGCCGGCAAAATCATCTCCCACATTTGAGAACGGGTGTGTACATCACCACCTATTGTCACAGATATTTATGGCTAAAATGAAGGGGGTTGGCTTCAATCCTAGCTCAACCTGTTGACGTAAAATTGTGAATTTGCAGTAGTTTTTTGTATTTTAGTTTTTGAATAACCTTACTTGCTGACGTATTCTTTCATAAAAAACATAGAGAGGCCGTAGATGCTGTATTGCTATATTTTAAGTTTGCTATATCCTGCGAGTGAAAACTCTTCAACATTCTTTTCATACTGAAATTGCACATCCAGATTTTTGCAATTAGGCTCGCCGAGTGCCGATCTTGGAGGTATGAAAAACCAAAATTTTAGGGGTGCGCTACGCGCCAACCAATGGGGGCGCCCCGCTCATATATTACATTGCAGTCCACATGCCCACCACCCCCACTTTTCGAAACGGATTGGCGCCTTGATTTTGCATCCAGAGACCTGTGAGGAAGAAGCGACAGAGAGAATGAGCTAAATACCCACAGTATTCGAAACTTTCTGCACAAGGAACGCCACGGCAAGCTGTGGCGTATAACCCTTATATATCAAATCCTGTAGGTGGGGCGTTTGCGAAAGGTGCCACTGCTCCTGGCATGGAAATCATGCATGCATGTTCCAGACGATGGTTCGTTTCATGCATTGGTAGCGCAGTTCCCAGCTCAGCTGCAGCCGCCAAAGCCTGATGCAGTTTGCCTCATTCCCGGACAAGAATAAGGCCGTTTTGATGTGCATCAGTGATCTCAGCCTGATATGAATGTGTACGTTATGGAGGAGAAGAATGCATGTCAATACACTCACACATCAGTTATTCATACATGAACCGATTGTTCCCAGTGTAATTCCACGACAAGAAGTCACAATGTTTTCAGCGATAGTGTGAGTATATTAAAAACGGTCCCTCCCATGCTCCCGAGGGGCATTTCCGGCGATCTGGGAGATGTTAAAACCTCAATATTTCCTTGTGCGCTCCGCGCCAACCGATGGTGGGGCTCCACTTAGATAGTCAACCGCGCCCCCCGGGTTGACAAACCCTGCATACACGCCTGTTATTCGCCCCTTGAGGCCGAGACCCCTGAAAAGAACGCCCTCAATAATGGCATCACCATCATCGGATAGATGCAACATATGACCCGAAGGAACAGCAGTTTACACAATATTTGTGCATTGCCGCTGCCAAATGTCCAATGAACAGTAAAAAACCTTTTCTTCACTTGGGTCATGGGGGCCAAGAGGAGGTTACACCTCAACCCTTCTTCCCCTTTCAGTGTTGCCTTACGACAATTCGGTTGTATCTTGACAATTACGCCGTCCTAACCTGTCCAATCCTCCAACACGATCACAGTATTGGGGGCACGCCTTATTCCTAATTTCAAAACCTGGTTTGTAATTCCACACGTTAACACAAATGTTTCGTTACAACTTTGTATAACATTCTCAGTTGCATAATTTCACATAACGGTGCTCGCTTTGGGTTCACTGAAATTGAGAGATGAATTAATTTTGTTATTCATCAAATATTGGAAACGAACAATAATTGATTTTGAAGTCCCGTTGAATAAGATATGAGTTAAATTACCGTGAAAATTACGATAATTGGCATTTACCTATCTATGGAAAACATTCAAATAGATATTTAGTTCGTTTTCCTAATAGTTTATTGAAATTTCTCGGAAGATCTCCAAAGAGGCCATCGCCGTCATACCTAATTTTTGTTGAATATTGGGATCATTGGGACCTTGAAGATATTACTCTTCAAAGACTGGATTGGCTGGGTAGATGTTATTAATTCCATGATGTCACTCTTCTCCTTCTTTCGTCATGACTGAGTTAGCATCAATTGTACCTTGACAAACCGTAGTTGACAAGTCACGGATCAGGTTACTCTGACAAAGCAGAGCAACAATAATTTTGGAAATTATTCACGTGATTGCTGGGAAACGTTCTCAAAAATGCTTTCTTCCCTTTGATACATCCTCGTCAAATTACATACGTGATAACCGCCTACAAGACAATCTCCTATAACACTGTACGCAAATGAGATCAGCTAGAAAAGCTCACGGAAACAGTTTTTCATCATCAACATTGTCTAGATTATGAAATTGTTCATATAATTATATTAGTTTATAGGTTTAGCGATACACTATCAATAGGTTTTTTGTTTTGTTTTTTGTTTTTCTTTCAGTGTTAGAAGTGATCTCGAGGTTAACTTTCTACACGCCTTCTTACAAATGTAACGGAAATGTTCATCTTGTAATTCGATAAGTCAATGTCCCATGAGCTCAATACCTGAACAGGAGAAAATAATGTTTAGAGGAGGAAAACCCTCGTATCAGTTTCCATTTAACGATATGATAAAGAAGTTATGGATTTTCACAAAACCATGTATTTCTGCAGACTCGAACCAAACCCAGAGCATTCCAACCGTAAAGATGAAGAAAATATTTCATAGTTTGGGCCTAGAGGAAGAAAATTGTCTTCCCCCATCGTCTGCAGCCCACACGGTAGATCGGGCTCGAATCAGATATGTTGGAAAGAAGAAACTTAAAATGGTACCTGTTGTTCTCTCGATGGGTGTTCAGCATAAGAGAGCGGAAGGGAAAGAAACTGGTGTTCAGGCAGCACTGGCCTAGTTGTCTGACATTCACAGCAGGTGAGCTCGGGCCGGGGTGTCGGGATCATTAATTACCCGCAGCTAGACACTGTTCACAGCGTATACTCCTCACTCTCCGTTTCACTTCTCATCGCTGGAAGAATTCACAAATTCCCTACGAGGAATATAGACTGGGCTTCTTCACTGATTGTGTGGATCAGGATCCGTGCATGTACAGATGTATGAGCTCCAACACTAGACACAAATTTATCGGGGAATTCCGTTGTATAACATGTGTCATCAGGCAGAATTATAGGTTTTATGTCCCGCTGAAGTGACAGCCAATTGTGTTGCTCGAGTATCGGAGTGATGTAACGAGGAAACCATGACCGTTAATAGGCGGTAATGCACTGATAGTGGACTTTCGTTATTTACGTTTATCAAAGGCAAATGTACATGAATTGACTAGAATTGGGATGGCTAAAGAACATAGTTTCCGGAAGCTCTTAACATCATTTCATACCTTGCTCTAATAGTCGTTGAAAGTTCGAAAATGGCGTGCTTGATATTGGGAAAAGGGGAACACTTTTGAATATTATCTTTGCTTTTGTGTGCTTCAATGTACATCTTCACAAACGTCTTCACAAAAATCTTGTTATTTGTTGCGTACTATGTTGATTATTCTGGACAGCAGTGTCAGTACATGGTAAAGTGAAGGCAACACTATTACGAGTTTACAAATGGTTTTGCGACGTGTTAGTTTAGCTAAGTCGCTTGTTCAATCCAATGATCAGTTTGATATACCGTGTGCAGGAAAGGAGAGGCCCCCTTAGGCTGCGATATGTCTCTCTTGCGACCTTGAAGCAAGATTATGGTGGTAATGGTGGGGCCTGACAACAAAAATCCTTGAAACCCAACGCCTACGAATCTCAAGTTGGCGACTGACTCGTCGGAAGCTTTATTTCTCGTTGTTGGTTCCGCGAGAATCGCGATACGGTGGGTTGTGGCCTCAGTATTTAGCGCTAATTAAAATCAAGAAACTAGCATGATAAAAAAACAGACACAGTAGGTGTCGTCCATCTGGACTAACGTGATTGCTTAGAACTTCTATCAAGGGTATAATCACTGTGACAGTGAGCGCATTTTGAAATACAAATGACCCTAGATGAGGGGGAGCTGAAATAATTTTAAAAATCAGACATAGCAGGTGTCGTTCACCTTGAATAAAATCCGACGACCAGGGGGTATAATCACAGTAAGAGCAGGTTCGAAAAGGTCTCTGACTGAATATCACGACATGTGGAAATTCGGTGAAAGCATTGTGGGGACCACCCTGATTATAGCGTAATAGTAACGCGATTCTGTCGGAGAGGTGACTTTTTCCGGAAGGTTACACATCAAGGAGATCTTGCTTAGGAATTTCTCTGTATTCGATGTTTTTGGAAAGATAATAGATAATCTACTATCACAAGATTATTCTCATATAGACACCACGGATGGCCAATTTTCTACCTACTCAAAGGTCAAAATCGGCAAACTTCACATTCTTCAGCAAACGCAATCTGAGCAAAAACTTTGTGCAGGTCGCCATAAATAGTCAACATCCTGACCCTCAATAATATAGAAACATTGATATTGTGATTGGTTTTAACGACCATTGTTTGTTGTTTTGTTACGGTGAATATCAACGACCACAATGACACATAAATCTTCCATCAAATGTCACTAAAAGTTTACACCTACGTAGTATTTTATTTTATATTTCATCCTTTGAAGGGCGAGAGCGAGACCGTTTCATCACGAATTAAAATTGACCTTTCATATATTACACTGTTGATATTGCATGGGCGAAACGATTTTACTGAAGGTTTACACCTGTAACGAAGAATGTTGGTAAAGTTATATACGTAAATGAAAAAAAGGGTTTAAAAATGGGACTATGTTCGTAAAATGTGGATGCCGTAACTTCACCGGGATTAGAACCTTCTGACACACATTTACCTTGTTGAACTATGAAACCACATGGAAACCACATGAAATCATATCAGGGATCTTCCCAATATTAACTATATAGTTTATCAACTAAACTTCTCGCCAGTAGATACTTTCGCAATCCACGGGGTGAGGGGATCACAAAACATTTCTTGTAGTTTTTTGGTTTTGGTTAATTGGGCTGTGAGTATCGCCAAGAATGACTTCTCTCGACTCGAACTGATACACGCTGACCTTTTTTAACAGGAGTCATGTCATTTGAAATTCTATACTCTCGGATGTCATTTGACCAACTAATTTCAGAGAATCTTCATCCACTCATTCTTGACTCAATAGGTTTTACGGTCTATTTTTAGCCAATTTAAATTCATCATTTTCTCGACAGAAGCATTTGGAACTTATGTTATCGGTACAATATGACGTACCTGCCGGCAATTCATTATGAGGTCTATTTTGGGTTACCTAATTCAACAATGAACACCTTTACTCATTCAGGTAATTTCCTCCTCATCCTTAATTTGGGTTACACGAGAACGTCGACCCAAATTGTGAGTAGGCGATTGTGACCGCGGAGACAGGAATATATTTTTCATGGACCTATAAATATTTGACTCTTAAAACACGTCCGAGCTGCCGCTATGTGATTATGGACCGGATTAGATGAGTTGCCAGGATTCCATTGCAATCAGCAGTCACTTTGCAAGAAGAGCGCATAATTCATTCATTGCATCGAAATAAGAATTACTGCAGTTGTTGCCACTTTTGCCCTATCTCTGCTCATTCTTTCAATTTCTTGCTCAAACTTAATTGGTTCTCTGAATAATTATTTGGTTTCAATATTTAGCGAGGCATCCGAGTAATTCACTCTGTTCACAGAGACAACACTGTAATACAACGAGAGACGTGAATTATGCCATGCGACAAACCTACAAAGCAGAAATATGAACACTCAAGCCCCCTATTTACAAAACTAGTAGATATTTATAGGTATAGACTAGTACATATTCACTGTGTACACCTAATGGAGTGAGCGTTTGAATAGGTCTTTGTTCGGCTACTCGGATTGTTCCGTGGCTCAGGACCAGAAATGGATTCATTATATGAATAAGAAACCTGCCATGGCAAAGAATAATAACACGTAACCCAAGTTGGCCTGAAACATGGGTGGGAAGATTTAAGGTGTGAAAGTTTATAAACAGAGAGTACTCAGCTAGGAATCATGGAGATTTTTTACTTTGAGTATCTTGACTCGTCTTAACGAAAAATACAGTACGATAATCGAAATTCGCTATCAGTGATATGGATAGTTATCATTGTTTAGAATTACACAGCATGTTTATACACCTAATTCAACACGTCAAGACGATACCAAGTTGTATCGGGAGGTCGGTTCGAATGATAATGCTGAAATTGTTCAAAGGGATCTGGATATAATTCCAAATGGTCTTCCGACTGGCAAATGTTTTTCAATGTCGACAAGTGCAAGTTATGCATGTTGCTTTCACAATCGCAACGCTTCCTTCAAGTTAAATGGCAAAATATTCAGGAGGTGATTTCAGAAAAAGATCTTGGGGTTTGTTTTGATTCTTCTTTGGAACCTTCCAAGCAGTGTGCCGAAGCTGCTAGAAGAGGAAATTGGATTCTTGGCTTGATCAGACGTCATTTCAGTTTCCTTGATAATGATATTGTTGTCAGGCTGTTTAAAGCACTGGTAGACCGCACCTGGAATATTCTGTACAAGCGTGGAATCCCTACTGTGCAAAAGACAAGCAGGTTATGAAAACGTTCAGCGTAGGGCAACTTGAATGATTCACTGTCTGAAAAATTTATCCTACGAGGAAAGATTAAAGGCTTTTCGGTCTAACTTACCATGGAGCTGAGGCGAATTCGGGGGTGACTTGATCCGGTTTTCAAAATTGTCCATGGGCTCGATGGCCTGTCCTTCCACTACTTCTTTGATTTTCCAATGTTACTGCAAAAATAGAGGCCACTGTCTCAAGCTTCGTGGCAAGCGCTGCAGATTGGACATTCTAAATATTTCTTCTCGCAGAGAGTGATCAGTGCGTGGAATTGTCTTCCTGAAAATGTTGTTCTCTCTTAGAGTGTGAATGCGTTCAAGAACAGTCTTGATTTATTTTTCGGAATCACGGCGAAGGATTAGTGGTTTGGTTCATTTTTCTTTCCTGGGTGTTGTGGCTCCGAGGTCGTTTATGAGGATTTTGTCCTTCCTGACCCTTATTCACTAAACTAAAACTAAACTAAACGTCAGAGTCCTAGGAAAATCATTTTCAGTCTAATACTTGCTGTTTGTCTGAAGACTCATAGATGCAATTTTCCATGTTTCCTTTATTTCCGGACTCGCTAGGAAATCATATATATCAGACATTTCACTTCTTGTGCGATTGGTTAACTGTCTGGACACAAACATTGTACATTTGAAAACTGTAATTTTCTGATGGTCGGAGGTGGCACTTTATGATCATGACGGAGCTGCTAGCCTGACTCATGTTTTCTACAGGAAACTGCCCGTCATCCCACACTGATTTCGTAGCTCACGTGAACGAGAATGATCTGTCTCAGTAAGCAGGTAATCTGAGGTCGTTTCGGAAGCGTAACCAGAACTGTGTAATATGGAGATGTTCCGCTGGCGTATGGTATTGATTATGTATGGGAAGAGGCGGAACGGGATTTATGCCTTCCAAATGACGACATAGGGAATATGTGGGGCCCCAAATTATTAATGAGTTCTCATTTATATGTATTATAATTTTACCTTATGCTATACTGGCATCGTTCCCTCCGTACGACGCTGCATCATCTTTGGAAAAATTGCTTAAGTTTCAAGTTGTTTAAAGTTTCAAGTTGGCTTCTACTATCCAAAAACAATTTTACAACCAAATACAATGCAATTACAATACAATATAAAAATCAGAGAAAAATGTAGTATCGGTTCATAACGACACTGAGGAGGGACGTAGAGGAAACAGAATAAGTGGAACACTTTTCTTAGTCTGGACCTTCGTAAATTATAACATGAAATAACGGAACGTAAATGGTGTGATTTAAAGGAGGGGACGGGGGCGAGGAGTTATTTATAACATTTAGCGTGAGTTGCTTGGTTCAAGTCGTGTGGTATTAGTGTTCCAGCAAATGATTTTTTAAGTTTTTCTTGTCGACTTAGAGTTGGCGAATTTTTAATGCAAGGGGCAGTGAATTACAGAATGAACCCCGATACTACGTATTTGGGAATGTCGCGGAACATTCCGTAGCAGGTTGACGAAGCGAATGTCGATTTCGAGTGTTATAATCATGATATCTAGAATTTGTATCATAAAAACACTAAAAACACAGGCAACATGTCGTGGTGAAATTTATATAGAAACATTCCAAGTTGGTGATTGTATAAATCGGAAATGGTCAAAATCTTCAAGTCTCTAAATAATGCCATAGCACTGTCTATATGGCACATTGAAAATATTTCGGACAATTCTTTTTTGTAATTTATATACATTTCCAGGTGATTTCTGTGTATTATTTACAACATTCGACCTAGACGTTTGTTTATTTACGTTCCTTACATGTTCTTTCCAATTTAACGCTTCGTCTATCGTTATCCCCAGAAAAAACCGTACGAGATGAAGCTTTCGTTTCATGCCCGTGAAAAGACTTATTCATTCGGTCTGGGGGATTTTGCGATCAAAAAACCCATGAAAACTTGTTCATCATACATTCAAAGACAATCTATTGGAATTTAGCCAATCAGATATTTTTTAAATTCGTGTGATATTGCATTTAAGGTCTCTTCAAGAGTATCACGCTCAAAAAGAACTGTGGTGTCATCAGCGAATACGAATAAAGAAAAAGTAGCATTTTGCTGAAGAAGTATGTATATCATTGATATATAGTATGAAAAGCAAGGGACCTAGTACTGATACTCGGGGCTACACCAATATTACAAAGGCTTTGGTCTGTGATGAGTATACCAAATTGACCAAAATGTAACGATCTGAAGATAACTTTTGACCAATAAAGCTTTACGCGTAACCATAAGCATATAGCTTATTATTAAATGGTATGATCAATGGTGTCAAATGCTTAGAAAGGTCAATAAAAACAGCCGCCGCTGAGGTCTTTCTAAAACTGATGATATCTAGCAATCTAGGCTCTAGTGCGGCCATGAGGTATAGAATGGTTATTTTGGACGCCAATTGCTTGGAAAAGAGAATATTATGATTATTTACAAATTTTTATAGCCTATTGTGAGCCAGTCGCTTATAAATCTTAGAGATTGTAGGTAGGAGCGATATAAGGTCTATAGTTTGAATATAATTTTGAATCACCGGATTTGAAAATTGGAATAATTTTTGCAGTCTCAATTCTCTTGGAAAAATGCCCTTTGCGAATGAGATGTTTATGACATGAGTTTGATTTGATTGATTGCTACGGTTCAGGAAGCCAATTTGACTCATCGTGGAACCCTAACCGAATTTTAGTTACGTTCTACCTATGGCATTGGCTTATATTTGAGGATGTCATTGTGATATTATCATATCCAGGCCTTTTCCCATATTTTAGTTTGCAATGGTACTTTCAGCATCTGTAGGGAACAGACAAAACGAGCCAGGGACATTTAAATTCTTAATATTCGACATAGAATACGGGAATTGTGTCGTATTTCCCTTAAGACATTTGTGATTATTGTCATTAACTGTTTTTCCAGAGTGTAGCCAATAAGAGAGGATGTATAGATGACACGTACCTGCGTCCCTCCATGGCGATGTCCTATCTCTAATGGCGGCGGCATCCTATCGGTTGATAAGATCTTGTTTTCACTTTGCATCATTTGACTTTTATCTTCGCTTCGTTCCATTGTTCATTGGAACATCTTTGCTATTGCTCTGCCATAAAAAAACTATATCATTTAGGCGCCCCAAATATGTCACAAATGAGGTGCATGAAGTGTGCCTAATGGCAACTGATTCACCCCGACCATTTCACGGGACAGTTACTCAAGTAGTATTTCACGCGTTTATTCGATTTGGGGGTCAGACATGCGGAGGGGAAAACAACTACGAAATATTAGCATCGCTCCCGGCCGTCAACGTTTGAGTTTCACGGTTAGATGACTAAATGGATTTATGTCGGATGCTTGGTAAGCCATTCGAGGGGGAAATGTGGTGCTCACATCCCAATTAGAGGAATTGCTACTTAATAACTCCCGAAATGATGGTTTCAATGTTTTCAATTTGTTCACTTTGAAGATAAGCGTTTCTGAGTATCATCGGTGGAAAAAATGAGGATTCGCGCTCAACAGCTAATTTTCTATTATCTCGGTGTCACGATTGGTACACGCTGGTGAGGTTTTTTCGAATCTCAATCAGACAGAGACGAATATCGACTGGAAAAATTCGGGCTTTTTTTTTCAATTTGATGAGTGACGGGATTATTTCCTGCCTGCAATTATGGTTTATTAACTACAATAACTATGGGTGTTTCCAGACCCTCTGACGTCAAAGGGCTCCAATAAGATTTCAAAGTAGACGAAAGAGGAACGGGCCGCCCGCGAACCCCCGCGCCGCGCCGAAATTGAAAATTCGACCGGATCGGGAATCCTAAAGAACGTATTGTCTCGCAACATCCGGTTCTTGAAGCGTTGACATAAACAAGTCACGATAAAAAAAGCGGTCTTTCTAGCGGTATTCACTGGCTATTGGGATGTAATTTTCCCTCCAGTTGAACGAAAATTCCAGGACAGATGAAATGCAATTTGGGATAGAAGGACTATTGACCCTCGAGGATCCCACATTGTTCCAACTTGTCTCGGACATGTTGATTGTTGATGTTGATGCTCATACAGCGCTTTTGGGGAGTTTATTCCTATCCTCCATAATGTTTCTCTAATGCAAGCAGCAGTTTCCGTCTTAGCTCTAGCTTAGGAAAGTAGTAGTCAAAATGTGGCATCACTTGAGGTAATGAAATCAAGTTCAATGAAGTTAATGGAATGCCGCTTAATCATCCTGATGAATCAATCCTTCTTCAGAGCCCCGCATACTGTCTGGAAAAAACTTCCTTGACTGCTTCCATAAAGTCCGAGGTCCCCCCCCCCCCCCCACGTCTGACTCCTTTCCATCCATATAATAATCATACATCAAATTTCCGTTGCCAAAAGCATCACAAACATGTCATGTCTCAACTTCGAACTTCATTTATCACTTCACCAAAGCTTCGTAGATAGCACCATCTGTTAAACCTTGTTGTAATTTTCTTTGGTTCATATCCGTATGTATTGGACATTTTACTGTGGTGTCATCAGCAGACCTACTGACTTACTCAGTCATTCAGATACATTGTGAAGCATACTGGACTTAACACTGACCCTTGCACCACAGAGCTTGTTACATCTGTTTATTTCGATTCATCCCTACAAATATTCGCGGTAGTCGCTCATGGAGCCATCCGCCATCCTTCGTCTGGTATCTCCGTACCATCTAATGACTTCTAACATTTTATTACGTCGCAGTTTTGCTATTTCCTGAGCAAATTCCTCAAGCAATCCGGCGTCACCTCGTCGAGTACCTTTAATGCGTTCCTGTGTTCATCCTATGTTGGCAAACAATTTTACGAGAAAGAGTGTATGACCGCTTGTTCAATCTAACGACCTCCGTCGTGTAGATGCGTTGGTTGCCCGCATGGCTTAGGGTAGTACCTAGATCTTGTCATCTTGTCAAGCAAGTGTGAAACTCAATTTGACGAATACTTCGAAGAAAGCTTTTCTATGGCTTCGCGAAAGTGCTGTGGGCTGGTGTCTTGGTGTTTAGCAACAAATACAGAATACTTTCTGGTGAGCGTAAATTCAAAATCGTGGAAACCAGACATAACAGGTGTCATTCACCTTGGATGGAGTGATCGTCTGGCACAATATAAACTGACTAGAGGGTACGGCCACACAGATACAACAGGCTTGAAGTTGTCCCTTGCATATACGTTTCTAGACAGAGTTGTTTATTTGGCGGAGGTGACCACAGGCAGATGTTTTAATCACAAGTAAAAAAGACGATGTCACCCACGGCTAATTACAACTGAGTCTGTGGCATTTATGTTTCCACAAAGGTAATAATTAATATTGTATAAGATACACACAGACAACACAGTTAGACAATAGGAAGTATTATCCCAGCATTCCCAGTGCCAGTCGTTCGATTCCACGCTTAGTTAACTTAATGGACTTACACTATTTGTTAAGGTATATTCGCGTGGAAAATGGTTTCGCCCACATCCCAATTAGCGATTATTCGCTACTTGATCTCCAATAACGAAATCGGTTTGAAGTATAAGGGGGAATTTCGGTATATCATCGGTGTATATTAGTTTTATGCTGATTCATAAACACTACTTTCACTGAGTACTTAAAGTGTATGTACTCCCTAGTACTGTCTGTAGCGGCTGGTTACTATAAAGAGATGGGAATTTTCAGAATCGTGTAATTGTATCTTCGCTTTACCCGACCTATTTATGATAATGAAAAATAAGATGACATTGTAGCAGGGATGAGATTTATAATACGCGCGAGTTTGGAAAGCCGAGCGCGGAGCCTCATAATAGAAGAAATGCGACAATCAAGGGAAAACGAAACCTCTACACTTGATCATATTTCGATTCTTCCAATACTTCCTCAAGTGACAGCACGCTGGCAGAATGTAAAAAAGGTCGCGTGTTGTGTTGCCAAACAGTTAAATTATCGCAAATTGAGTGTTTTGCCTTCAGTACTCCGGCATTATTTATAATATTCAATGAAATAAAATTACTATTAGCACACATAACTATTCTAGATTAGTTTCCGTTCGAAGGCTGCCAAGAGTCGTAGCAAAGCATCGTCTAGTATCCAGGTTTCCTATGTTGGTTTCTGTCGGAATAACACACATGTAGCTGACGGGCGGTTTGTTAATCTGTGTGATTTATGTATTTACATGTACTACGGCGAATCGGGAAGTCTGGTACCGTCTTCACCGTCTGAAAGCCTCACGTATTGAAATTCGAAATTGAAATCAAAGTAAATATGTCGAGTAAAATAAGTTTATCCTTTAACAAGCGCAAGTCGAAAGTCTTGATAGCTGACGAATTTATTTTACCTTTACTGACATCTATCATAACTTGGTTAGGTTCGGAACATGTCTACCACATAAGCCTAATATTTGCTATCAGTGCCCAGCACGAAGTACCCAACTAACTCATTCCTAGGCCTGTGTATTAGCTACATGTACCCAACAAAATTTTATATGTGTACTCAGCACAAATCCTAGGCCTGTAGCAGTGTACAGTGGAAACACACTTGGAACCACAATGGAAGTCAGCCAACACCTACATCATGAGGAGGTGATGACAGAGCTTCCCCAAAGAACTGCCTGTTATCCCCCAGTATTGCCTGAGGATAACACATCAGTGCTGAAGATGAGTTAAACAGTCCTCCTTCTACCTGATGCCTGCCCTGCAGCTCGAGGGAGTAAACAAGTGTGTAACAAACCTCTCTCACAGAGAACTCAATAGGAAGGGCTGTGGGTAGACAATTCGGGGTAATTAATTGGATGTGATTAAAATCTAATCACACTATGCAAAACAAGATATAACTCAGCCTAGCCAGTGGCATGCTCCGTCCACCCACCGAGTTCAACCTGATGGCATGTACGGTCTAGAAGTTTGAGTGAACGTGACAAACAGAACGGACAAACGAACGAAAACGAACTACAACTAACGAATCATTACAGTTTGCCCGGCTTGAGCGGAGGGACAGTTTTTATGACTTTTTCGGACGGGAGAAATTTGACCTTCATGCGGTTTGTCAAAACCTACTGGAAACCCAATTTATGGCACATAAAACGTACATTCCATTCATCGTTCATATTTTTCCATGAAAATGATTTGTGTGGCGATGGAGATATGAATTGAACTTTCAACGGCGATATTAGGTATAGTTTTCATTATAATACGATCGGTCAGTCCCGGCAAAATTTATAGTGCCAACTGCTGTCGGTGTTGCAGCAAGTTGACTTACTCCCTACCCTTTGTTAGATGAAACTAGTCTGTTCCCTTCTTTCTAATACGAAACTTTATGCAAACTTTTACATCGATTTAGGTCTATTCTGTCCCCTGATCACATAAATGTACTCAGCTGAGTGAAAACACGGTGCAGTGATATTGAAGTAAAATTTCCAACCTTCCAGTAGGATGTCACTGATCAATGTGAACCTTGAAACCAATTACTGACCAGATCTTCAGGTTACTTTAACGAGCACGGACCGGCCGATTCGGTTCGGCCGCAGTGTTCGTGCATTTCAAGTCCAACCGTGATTGTAATGTGAACGGACGGGGCCGCAGCTGAAGATATCCCTAAAAAATATCGCAAAAATGACTGTTCAGTAAGCGTGGAATATTTTTTTTTTTTTTTTTTTTTTTTTTTTTGGGGGGGGGGGGGGTTCTGTCATTTGGAGATGGGAGAAAAGGTTGACTGCGCAAATTTTAACGTTAATTACGTACTTATTTGACACAGGAATCATAAGATTCTGGTTATCTTAGTGTTCGTGTGGCTATCATAGTGTAAATTTGTATCGGGAGTGATGAGCCTATAACGTAAGTTGAATAAAGTTTACCTTATCGGTATTTGCTTACTTCAGATAATCAATCCATGACAACCCAAACCCGGCAACAAAACATAGCGAAAGGATGTCTATGCCATGAATGATTGAAAATAGAACTGACCACAGACAGTAGGCCTGCACTTTCTTAGTACAATAGCGAATAGACGCTACTTTTAGTTGTACACTTTTGACAAGCGGCACTGTCATACTGTCGTTGTACATCCATAGGTTGGCGCTCTCTATACGTAGATAACCACAGTTAAGTTTTAGCTAGATATCTCGATCGATTGTCGTCGAGTGTAGTGGATGTGTTTGATGTCCCTGTGCTAGGATTCTTTCAGGCTATTTCAGAGTAATTTCGAGTCATTTGTGTCAATCAGTTTCACGAGATCGTTGGCGTACTACATTTGTGGAAGTACGGTTTTATATTTCACTTTCCTCACCTTAGAATAATATCGATTATCCAATGGCATATATTGTCTGTATTCCATATCATTTCTGAATGAATATTCATATAGACAATTGTTTTCTGCAATCATACTCTCCCTCATAATTTGTGTAGTTACCATGTTAACTTTCCTTTTCGGCTTTTCGTCTGTTCGCCTTCTTCGCCATTTCTTCTCTCTGCCAATTTTGCTATTTCCATATTGTGGTCTATGTTCTGCGTTTGTAGTTCTTAGGTTGCGTTGTTTGTGTTCTTTTTCGCGTGAGGGTTCCTCTAGCTTTTTTTCGGTGTGTGTATGTCTATAGTGAGTGCGAGCGTTGAGTGTATGCCTATTTCACGTTTTCTCTTTCTCCTTGTTCCAGCTTGCGTGGGCGCGTAGTATACCTTGGGTATGCCTGATAGCATTGTCAACAATTGTTCTATATATATATGTATCTATATACTCATTCGCTAGGCCCTGTATTCTCATCGAGATCCAGCCTATCATTTCGCGTAGCACGTGTCCCTTTTTAACAGTTTTTTTGCCTCTTGTCTATAATATATATATATATATAATATATATATATATATATATAATATATATATATATATATATATATATCTATATTCTATATAGATATATAATATATATATATATAGTATATATATATATATAGTCTATATATTATATATATATATAATAATATATAAGATATAAATATATATTGTGGCTATGTTGGCAAACGTTCTCTACACTAGAATATGTATAGCATCTTTTGATCTAACCCGACCTTGGTCATGGCAGATGTTGGTCCGCATGGCTTGAGGTAATCGCACTGAAGATGTCACTCCGCCTCCTTTGAGATAGACAGGTGAGATTATAGCGTAAACGTTAGGGCCAAATAAGGAGGAAACGAATTGAACAAAAAACTTGGAGGCAAACAAGTATAAATCCCCACTTGACGAATAACTGAACGGACTCTTTTTCCGATGGCTTTGTGAATACTCAGATGTCTACACCAGGCTGGTTTCTCAGCTTTTAAACCACTACAGATACAGAATACCTTCATGGGGATTTAAACAGTAATGAGAACGGGCTACAGGATATCATTAAACTCTTGAATAAGATTTGTCTGGCAGAGCTACTATCACACCGTTCTGACCAGCTGTTGTGTGCGCACAGATCTGACAGCTAATTATAATTCCCAACTGTTTATGTTCCCGTAAGGCTATTGATATGGTGACAAGAACACAGCTCTGCGTAGTGATTCCTTGCCTTTTTTTTTTCGACATGTTCCCCCCCATAACCGGTTGTGGCATCACCATTGATGATACAGCTATAATCAAACCCTGCAGCTTTGTGTGTTTGCACCCGAAACCCAACTCGACACAATGACCAAATCACCTGCAGTATTTACTTACCGCAAGAGATGCTTGTTGCTTTTGACCAAGTCCAAAACTCAGCTGAGGTGAATTGGAAGTATAATACTGAGAATAAACCCTGTAAGGGTTTCTTACGCTTGAAGGGAGAGGTCAAGTAGATTCATAACCATGCGGTCCACTTTTCCAATTCAGTGTGGGAAGTACAGCGACCGTAACACTTGAGTCGGCAGACTGGCAGGCAAGGCTAAATGATGAGGATCACTTTAGCGAATTTTTCACGTCTATACCAACTGGTGTGGTCAAAGCAGACAGGTTGACTTGAAGTGGACACTTCTTTGAAATCGGACAACCACATCAATCAAAACATCATCAACATCATAGCAATTGTAAAAAAAGAAAACTCCTTTTTGGGGGTATATGTGTGGGGAAAGCGAAGTGCATTCCTGGCATCCAGGCCATATATTGTCAATTGCTCCCTCCATACCCTAGCACAAGGTGATCCTTGTAGATACATTCAGTGTCTAATAGCATGGCGTCTCACATGTTGGTCATGTTAACCCATATTGTCGTTAACACGAATGTGACTGAGGGGTAAGTCATTGCCATCAATCGTTTCAATTCGTACAGCAGAGATCTGGATCTTTTGAAAAGTATTTGGTTTGTAGCATTTTCTTATTTTTCAGGCACAAAAGTGACTGCGGTGTGCATCATTTTCCTGCATTGGACGAAGTGCAACTGTTAAATACTGTTCATAGCCTTTTACCCAGACCCTCAAATGTCTTTGCCATTTTTAGGGTCAACTTTTCCACAAGGCTTTCAAATCACATATCCCGCCTAATTGTTGGGGTATATGGCCACCCCATGCAGCACCTTCCATAACATATACCTGGCTTGCCTGGTAATACAAATAGATGATAGAACCGACAAGATCCCTGCAATTTTCTAGTGCTACATATTATAATAATATATCTATAATTAAGATATATATAGATTAAATTATATATTATATATATAGATTATATTATATATATAGATATATATATAGATATATATATATATATAGATAATATATATATATATATATTTAAACATACATGTCCCACTGTGCAATAATAACTATATAACAAGTACAACTAGCCCCCCGATTGACAGACTCCGACAAGTGCTACCACACCCGATCCTGTGTGCAGTTATCGACCATTCCGCTGGCTACCCTTTTCACGTTTTTCGTTGGCTGTCCATTCCTGTAGTTTTATCTATTATTGCTCCCTTTGTTCCCAGTTCGTGTTTTGTCACGTTAGGCATCTGCGTAACCCAAAAGTGCAAATTTAGTACATAGCCCCCAAAATGCGCCTGGCGGAGTGTTGCGTTTCTTGAATTTCTTGTCTATGTCCTCTGGTCCCTCTGTCTTAGTTCACGCCCCAGTTTCACCTACATATTGTCTTTGAAGTCTAGGCAGTTTATTAGATAGATGCTGATTTTAGTGGTGCACGTGACTAAATCCCCAATCTATCCGTTTGACCAGAAGAGTTCCTTGAAAGTGGTCGTTTCATAGGGCGCTACCCGTAACGCATTTACGGTTGTGGGTCGGTAGCAAACCATCCTGGCACTAGGAACCGCCTTTGTGGAGATTTTTGCCATCACGAGTCCCTTCGCAGATTTGGGGGGTTGGCGGAAAATTACTTTGGGAGGAGGAAGGAAATTCATTCTTCAGAGTAGTCACAGTTGAAAAATGTTGAAATGCCTGTTAATAATCTCCATGAGAGGCGGGAGGCGGGGATTTATAGTTATGAATAGTGGCGCTTTCCCTGTTATTTTATTGAACTTTTGTTTGCGTTTTCAAAAGGTCATACCTGTGGAATTTGATATCAGCCTTCGTGATTTGCACTTACACGACACGTGGGTACCCCATTGGGAGATGAGATCCTTTCGAGGGTTTCAAACTTTTGTCTTTGTCAGTAGCTTCAGAACAAAACATTTGTACCGAAGAGCCTGACGTCGGTATGTTATGAATTTACCCTTTTTTCATGGTAGGAGAGTTATTCGACAACATAGGTCGGTACATGGTGTTAGGTATGCAAACCGTTCTTGATATACCCTCCTCCAGTGTAAGAGACAGGTCTAGGAAAGGCAAATGAGTATTCCAAATTTCTGATGTGAATTCTAATTGCCCCGAACAGATATATTGATTGTTACCTAAATTCCGTAAAACTGTCATTGCTTCTATTCCCAAACCCCAGACGTCATCAATATAACGTGCCCAGCTGACAGGTTGCAACATTATGGTTCTTTCCTTATTCCTCAAAACACCCAATTCCAAGCAGGCGTACCCAGGAGCCATTTTAGAACCTATTGAAGTCCCGTGAATTTGAATGGAGTTGGGTCTCCGAAGACGAAGGTGTTTGTGGTCTAAACAAATCTCTAGGCAGGAGATCCGGTTTCTGTTATGGGAACCTGACACGACGTTTGTTTAATGCCGTCCTGACCACCTTAGGCCCAAATGGCGGGGCATACTAGGGTACATGGCCTTGACATCTATGGTAAACATAGAAATATCCTTAAAGAGGGCCACTGTCGGTAATAGCTTCAATGATATTAAGTATAGTTTTAGTGTCACGAACGAAGGATGGTAGTTTGTGATTCAAGGAATTTATGTACGTGGTTCACAAAGCCGATAGGTTCAATGGCCCGAGACCTTCAGCTATCACCGGTGCTAATAGGGATCGCCTTCGAGTGTCCCGATTTTGTGGGTTTTGGGTAGGGTATAAAACCGAGAGGGTTGAGGGTGTTGAGAATAATAAAATCTCTAGTTTGGTATCAAGTATCCCTTTACTAACCATTTTGTCCGCGATACCCCGTGACTCTTATTGACGATGGCTGGCAGTAATGTCCTCTGCACATGCTTGTAAAATTGCTTCATTTGGAACAGTTCCTGGGAGCCATTTTGATATAGTCTGCCGTGCTCTGTACCACAAATGCTGGTCCTTTGGGCTTCTGGCTTGAGATTATGCATCGTCTCTCTCTGTAGGTCCCGCAGCCCCGGTTCGCCCTGTGAATTACCATTAGTTTACTGGGTGGATGGTGATAGTTGACATCCTGTCTGACCGCACTGAGAAGGATCCAGGTGGGGGATATTCGTCCTGTTGGTGGTACCCAGTGGCTCTTCCGTCTAAATCGGGACCGGCGTTGGCCTGGATATTGCCTTAAGATTCTCACTGTGTAGAAACCATTCGACCAGACGGTGACGTCGTTCAAATGCGTATAAATATCCTGTAGTGGATCATATTTTGAGAATAGGAAACAGGGGTGTATTTCGGCCTTGCTGAGTAGTGACCGTTCCGAGTCCACAGTGCTCTCCGCATAGTTCCGAACTTGATATTGTGGGAATCTGGCTCACATTCGCAACTTCCAGGCGTTCAGTCGACGGGATTTCATAGTCTAGTGGTGGTTTCCGTCGTCGCTTGGTTCTAGTAATTATTGGATTTAATGAGTCTTTGCTTAGTTTCGCAAGTTGGTTTTTCTTTAATCTAGTTTCTGTTTGATTTCCCCTTCATGTTCAGACAAACTTCTCTTAGGTTGTTCAGTGTCCCCTGAAAACTCGCGTCTGTGAGTTTTGAACAGCGCCCTCGTTGAGCTTTTGCATCTTTAAGTTTTGCGTTGAGAATGCCACTGTCTGCTCTGGTAGTTTTTAGAGAAGTAGTGTTTAGTGGCCTCTGCCATTGTTCGTTCCGGGAATGTCGCCCTAAAAAGTGTTCCGCACCTTGATCAGAAAACCGGTACCTTACAAATTGCTCCGGGTGCCAAGTTGACAGGTACCTTGATATGGGGACTAGGTGTTGACAATATGCGGAACCTTGTAGGTTTCCGTCAGATTAGTCGGAGGCCATCTGGGATTTATCCTTGGAGACAGTTCTGGCCGGATCCTCCATATGAATACGAGCAATATAAAACCACATGTTAGACTATAGGAAAAACGCCACCATACAGCACAAAACATCCCGGTGTATTGGTATAAGGTATATAACATTGAAAAAAGAATCCAGTAGCGGGATCTTCCTTCGATGACCTTGTATTAAAAATTCGACGTTTCGGAAGGGGTTACGCTCTTCTTCCATGAACATACCACATGTTTACACTGTGCAATAATACTATATACACCTAAGGACAACTAGCCCCCGATTGACAGACCCCGACAATTGCTCAATGCTATAACAAACCGATTCCTGTCAGTGCAGTTATCGACGTAGTTCCGCTTGGCTACCCTTTCACGTTAATTCCGTTGGGCTGGCAAGTCCTTAATTGTGTTATCCATATTGGTCCTTTTGGTCCCTCGTGTTTTGTCTACGTTTGGCATGCACGTAACCCAATTAGATTCAAAATAATATATATATATATATCATATATATTATATATATATTATATATATTATCTATATTATATATATATATGTATATATATGTTATAATATATAGATTATATATATATATATATATATATATATATATATATATATATTATATAATTATATATATATATATATATATAATTATATATATATATATATATATCATATATTTATTGAGGGCGCAGAATTGGCCTCTACCGGGATAATCCCAAAGGATTATCCCCTGTCAATCAGCGAAACAAAATTAGCCCACCCACATTTGTTCTAGGCCTATAAATCTCAGCCGATCTTCTCTTCGAGTTATCACTTCTTGGCACTGCACTGACGAAGGGATAGTATTGTCCGAAAGGCTCTGCATCAAACCTATCGGCTGTTTTACTCACATTTTTTTCCTAGCTCATCGCTATTGTTCCGCGCATCTCATTCGAGATCCAGCCCATCAGTTACGTAGCATTGTTGTTTTACATTTTTTGCCTCTTGTATCATATATTTTTCACTGTTTGCATCTTCATTGATCCAACCTTGCTACACCCATGGAACTTTCTCTGAGACTTTCAAATTACTCCGACGCCCTGTCCGAAAACGCGTCCGGTATCGGCACCATTTATCTAACTACCCAGCTCCCGTAAAAATACGCGGTACCAAAGGACTGAAATTCACAGTCCCCACTGGCCTTCCCCTGTCGACAAGACACTCGTCTCAACTGAAGGCTTCTCCAAACAAGCTTCGGCTGAAAAAAAAAAAAAAAAAAAAAAAAAAAAAAAAAAAAAAAAAAAAAAAAAAAAAAAAAAAAAAAAAAAAACATTGATGGCCTATCCAAATCGGCAATTGCCGCAACGTCATTCACGATCTCACCCATCAAATCAATTCCACAACCAAGAAGCTGCAACAGGGAACATCCAAACAGGAGTTTCAAAATAACTTTTCTGGTCATTTCCAGGACTGTACAAAACCAGTCATTCGCTCCTCTCTCGGCAACAGCCAGTTTGTACGAGACACATCACTACAAATCTGGGATGGGACATCAAATTGTTTCGGCCTCCGAAACCAATAGCCGTCTAGGCGTTTCATCCGCAAAAATGTTGAACCGGCTGACGCAACTCGTTTCTGTCGTTACCATCTCCTGCGAGCTATCTGACGCAGAAACCAAATTCTGTCTAAAAGGCTGAATTTCTGCCCTACGCCAAACGTATGACTCACCAAAACTGTCCCTGGATCTTGAAGCGTTCCTTCCGACGCCTACACTAGCGCATTCTTTGCGATGAAGATGGCAACAGTATTCTACCTCCTGTTGAGGACATATCACAAAATTCAAATCAAAAAACACTTGGAACCCCCCAAAAAGAGCATTCCCCCACATTGGAATCCTACATTTCGGCAATCGAAAAGATGTCAAAACGACACCCGTCCCACTGATTCAGGGATAACCCGCAAAACTGAGAGACAATCCATTGGCCTTCGAAACTCGCAACGATATCGTCATCAAGCCCTGTTGACAAAGGCTCTGCCGTGGTGGTTATGAGCACCGATCTAGAATCGGAATCAAAACGTCCTATTGTGCAACCCGTACATTGCAGTCCACTTACTCCGCCCCTCCCGCAAAAATTGCGGCACAGATTGAAACAACATAGAGAAAATGGTATCCAAGCTCCATTAGCCCCCAAAGTCGCCCCAACCTTCTTCAATCGGAACCCAGCCGGAAGGTTTTACTTCCTCACCAAAATTCACAAGGATGACAACCCCGGCAGCCACCCCCCCCCCACATTTCTGGCAACGGCACTGCCTACAGAGAATGTCAAATTCGTGGACCTCCTGATTCAGCCCCTCGTCCCGTCCTCCCGTCTCACGCCAGGACACCACAGAGTTCATCAATAAAATCGGAGAGATCAAAGATCTCCCCCCTGGCACATTGCTGTCACCCTGGACGTTTCCTTTCTCTGTATCCATATCCCCTCAAACGGAAGTATAGAACCTGTACTTCGCTTTCGAACCATTCCTGGCCACACACCAACCAAAGCCGATCTTGCGGAACTTTTATGACTCATCCTAACTTGCAACAATTTTGTATTAGGTGGCTCAACTTTACCTGCAGGTCCACGGCACAGCAATGGTCACTAAAATGGCCTCCGTCGTTCGCCAGACCTCTCATGGGAAAACTTGACGAGAAATTCCTCTCTGGACAGGCCCTGAGGCACTTGTGTGGCTCCTTTATATTGATGACATCTTCTGATTATTGACCCGGGGAAAAAAACTTACCTCAGTTCATCGAACAAATCAACGCATTCCACCCATCTATCAAATCCTTCAGAATTTTCCCGACAGAGTCCAATTCCTTGACACCACTGTGACGTTGGAAAACGGTCCACTCAAAACGACTTTTTCACAAACAACGGACAATCCACAATTTCCTACTCCCCAGCAGTTGTCACCCACCCCACTGCCGTAAGAACATTCCCCTACAGCAAGCTCTTCGTCTGAACCTCAATTTGCTCCTTCAGAGCTGATTTCGAGTCCCGTGCAAACGCACTTTCAAACATCTCCAAAAGAGACAGTATTTCCGGATTCCATTGAAGAGGCCATTGAAGGCCTAAAATCCTCCGCGAATTGAAACGCTGCGACAAAACTCGTCAATCTACTCCAGAGTCCACTCGTCTGTGAATACCATCCTGCCCGCCCACCATTAGCCACTCTATTCACACGCATTTGCCCATCCTTCAAATTCAGGAACGCCTAAATCCTGTTCCCGAACCCCCGGTTGTTGGCCTACAGCATACCTCGGAATCTGCGTGACATTCTAGTAACGCCAAATTTTCGGAGCAATTGCCGAGCCGCAAACAAACACCGGTGGCAGCCGCCCTGCCCATCCAACTGCCAACGTGCAACTTGTCGATCGCACACTTGTTTCAAAAGTTCCAGACATCCCGCATATTTCCGATTCAACAGATATTGATTGCGTCTCGAAGAACCTGAATCTACTATTTACTGTAACCTCTGCGGCGTTCAGTTACATCGGGGAAACAAAAAACACCCTGAGTGAGCTAATGACCCAACACGGTCGCCATCAGACCCAAAATTGAGCAGTCCGGTTGCTAGCATTTCACATGGTCAGGCACTCCATTCGAAACCTGAGAGTGATTGGCAGCGACCATGACCAAATTGGTCCACTAAATCCCGCAAGCGAAGAAATTACTGGGAATGAACCTGAAAACGACCACACCATTTGGTCTGAACTTCGGAACGACCTCGCGCATCACAAAAGAGATAATGGTACCCACTCGGCACCCCCTCCCATTTTGCTCTTGTCAATTAACCAAGGCGCAATGGCCTCATTAGTAGAATCCTGTTGAGGATTATCTCCTGTCATCATGATGCGCAATTGCCTCTCCCTGGATAATCCCCAAGGGATTATCCCCCTGTCAATCAGCGAAACATATTACCTCCCCACCGTTTTTCCTAGGCCTATAAAGGCTCAGCCGTCTTCTCTTCGAGTTAGTCACTCTGTGGTCATGCAAACTGACGAGGACTAGTATTGTCCCTAAGCTCTGGCATCCAACCATATGGCGTTTTTACTTCACATTTTCCTAGCCAATCGCTATTTCGCATCTCATTCGAGATCCAGCCATTCATTTACGTAGCATTGTTGTGTTTACAGTTTTTGCCCTCTTGTCTATATATATATATATATATATATAATATATATATAATATATATCTATAATATATATATAGTTATCGTGCAGGGGGGGTATGCATTCGAGACCTAAATTACCACCTCCCCACCCGTACAACACCGCTACTGCCTCCTGAAGGTACATAAAGCTGGTTACTGGTGCTAGTCCAATATTCAACAGGAATAATAAATAAAATACAATTCAGAAATTGTACTGTTTCACTGGGGGAACGTAATTTTATGGAGAGGGGGGAGGGGGAGTGGAAGCAACCCAATTTTATGAAGGGGGCAACACACACTTTGGTGGTCATGAGTATAACATAAATGAGACGATAGTATACGCAGAACGAGGCTCTTCTCCCAGCAATTAAATTTGTCAATACATTCAGTGATGCAGGCTTCCAAATAGGACTACATTCTTCATTTCATAAGCTGGCCTCTGCACCCTGAGGGAGTGGGTGCGTGCCAGACCATATTTCCCTCCCACCCGCAGCTCACCCACTACAGCCACAAAACATCTCCCCCCCCCCGGTGATTGGTTATAATGTATATAAGATGACAAAAGAATACACGTAGCGGGAATTCCTTCGATGACATTTTATTAAAAATTCGACGTTGGGACGGGTTACGCTTACTTCTTCAGGAACATACAATGTTACCATGTGCAATAATACATATACACTAAGTACAACTAGCCCCCAGATTGACAGACTCCGACAAGTGCTTATAAACAACACGATTCCTGTCAGTTGCAGTTATCGAAGTAGTTCCGCTGGGCTACACTTTTCACGTTCATTCCGTTGGGCTGGCAAGTCCTCTTAATTGTGTTATCCAGTATTGCTCCTTTTGTTCCCGTCGAGTTTCGTCACAGTAGGCAGGCTACGAACCCAAACTTAAAATATTATAGATATATATATATATATATATATTTATAATATATATATAATTATATATATATATATATGTATATATATATATATATATATATATATATATAGATATATATATTATAGATATTATATAATTTATTTATCTATATATATATAGATATAATATTAATATATCTATATATATATATATATATATATATATTATGAGCAAAATTGGCCTCAACGGGATAATCCCCAAAGGGATTTCCCCTGTCAATCAGCGACAACAATAATTAGGCTCACCCCACCATTGTTCCTGGTATAAAGTCTCAGCCGTCTGCTCTTTCTCGAGTTATCACTTATGTGTCACGGCACTGACGAAGAATAGTATTGTCCGAAAGCTCGACCAAAATATATCGTCTCTTTTACTCACATTTTCCTAGCTCAATCGCTCTTTCGCATCTCATTTCGAGATCCAGCCATCATTTACGTATAGCATGTTTGTTTTACAGTTTTGCCTCTTGTTATAAACATATATTTCAACTGTTTGCATCTTCATTGATCCAACCTTGCTACACCCATGGAGACTTCTTCTGAGACTTTCAAATTACCCCGACGCCTGTCCGAAAACGGGTCAGGTATCGACACCATTTATCTAACACCAAGCCTACCGTAAATAACGCGGTACCAAACGGACTGAAAATCACAGTCCCACTGGGCTTCCCCTGTCGGACAAAGGCACTCGTATCAAATGGAAGGCATTCTCAAACAAGTGCGCTGCAATGATGGCTATTCAAATCGGCAATTGCCGCAACGTCATTCACGATCTCACCCAGCAAGTCAATTCCACAACCAGGAAGATGCAACAGGAACATCCAATCAGGAGTTTCAAAATAAACTTCGGTCATTTCCAGGACTGTACAAAACCAGTCATTCGCCCTTCTCGGCAAGGACAATTTGTACGAGACAACATCACTACAATATGGTGTGGGGACAATCAAAATTGTTCGGGCCTCCGACAACACAGAGCCGGTTAGGGTTCATCCGCAAAAAATGATGGAACCGGGCTGACGCAACTCTTTCTGTCGTTACCATTCTACTGCGAGCTATCTGGACGCAGAAAACCCAAAATTCTGTCTAAAGGGCGGAATTTGGCCCTAAGCCAAAACAGTATAACGCACAAAAACTGTCCTGGACGGAAGCGTTCTTCCGACGCACTACGACTACGCGAAGTCTTTGCCGATATGAAGATGGCAACAGTAATCTACCTCCTGGTGGGACCATATGCAACAAAGTCAAGGCAAAAAGCACTTGGACCAACAAAAGGGCTTCCCCCACATTGGAAGCTTACATTTCGGCAATCGAGGAAGATGTCAAAAACTACACGCCGCCCACTGAATTCAGGGAAACTCAAGCAAACTGAGAGACAATCCATTGGCCTTCTGAAACATCGCTACGATATCGTCATCAAGCCTGCTGAAAAAGGCTCTGCCGTGGTGGTTATGAGCAACGAATTCTACGAATCGGAAGCATAACGTTCTATTGGGCCACCCCGTACATTATCAGCCATTGACTCGACCCCACCCAGCAAATGGCTGACAGATTGAAACAACCATAGGAGAAATGGATCCAAAGGGCTCAATTAGCCCCAAAGTCGGCCAACCTCTTCAATCGGAAAACCTAAGCCAAGAAGGTTTTACTTCCTCCTCAAAATTCACGAGGATGGCAACCCTGGCAGACAATCATTTCTGGCACGGACTGCTACAGAGAAAATTTAAAATTGTGGCCTCCGATCAGCCCCCGTCCAGCCCTCCGTCTCCGTCAAGGCACCACAGACTTCAGCAATAAAATCGGAAAGATCAAGATCTCCCCCCTGGCCACATTGCTGGCAAACCCTGGAGTTAGCTTCCTGTATACCAATATCCTCAAACGGAAGGTTAGAAGTCTGTACTTCGGCTTTCGAACCAATCTGGCCAGACACAACCAAAGCTATCTTGCGGAACTTATGCACCTCCTCCTAACTTGCAACAATTTTGGGTTTGGTGCTCAACTTTACCTGCAGGTCCACGGCCCGAAATGTGCACCTAAAATGGGCTACTTCGTTCGCCAACCTCTTGATGGGAAAAATTGAAGAGAAATTCTCTTGGACAGGCCCTGGGGCCACTTGTGTGGCTCCGTTATAGTGATGAATCTTAATGATATGGACCCACGGGAAGAAAAACTTACCTCGTTCTCGAAACAAATCAACGCCATTCCACCATCATCAAATTCACTGCAGAATTTTAAAGCGACAGAGTCCAACTTCCTTGAAACCACTGTGACGTGGAAAAACGGGTCACTCAAACAGATTGTTCACAAAACCAACGGACAAGCACAATTTCCTACTTCACCAGCCAGTTGTCACCCACACAACATGCACGAAGAAACATTCCTACATCAAGCTCTTCGCCCCCCCCCCCCCCCCCCCCCCCCCCCCCCCCCCCCCCCCTCGAAAAACGCATTTGATCCTAGATGCGATTCGGTAAGTCCGGTGCAAAGCACTTTCAAAACATCTCCAAAAGAGGACAGTATTTCCGGAGTCCATTGAAAGAGGCATTGAACAGGCTAGAAAGACTCCGCGAATTGAAACTCTGAGGTACAAAACCGTTCAATATCCAACTCCAGAGTACCATCGTCTTGGTGAATACCACATGCCTCAAACCATTTAGCCACTCTAATTCCAAGCATTGCCATCCTCAAAGTCAGGGGAAACGCTTAAAATCCGTGTTCCCGGAACCCCCGGTGTTGCCTACAGCAGGACATCGAATCTGGTGACATTCTAGTCAACGCAAATTTTCGGAGCAAGCCGAGCCGCAAACAAACGCCCCTGCCCATCCAACCGCAAAACGTGCAAACTTGTAGATCGCACAACTTGTTTCACAAGTTTCCAGACATCCCCGCATATTTCCATTTCAACAGGATATTGATTGCGTCTCGAAGCCGATCTACTTAATTACTCTTAAACTGGGCAGTTAAGTACATCGGGGAAACAAAAAAAACCCTGAGGGAGCGAAGACCCAACACCGGTCAGCATCAAGACCCAAAAAATTGAGCAGCCGGTTGTAAAGCATTTCAAACATGGTCCGTCACTCCATTGAAAACCTGAGAGTGATTGGCATCGAGCATGACCCAAATTGGTCCCCTAAATCCCGCAAGCGAAACAAAAAATTACTGGGATTCCCCGCAACCTGGAAACGACCACACCATTTGGTCTGAACATTCGGAAGACCTACCAATCAACAAAAAAGGAGATAATGGTAACCACTCGGCACCCACTCCTATTTTGCAATTGTCAATCACCAAGGCGCGAAATTGGCCTTCATTAGTATAATCCTGCTGAGGATTATCTCCTGTCAATCACTGAGGGCGCAAAATGGGCCTTACGGGATAACCCCCAAAGGGATGATCTCCTGTCAATCAGTGAAACAATAATTAGCCTCACCCAACCATTGTCCTAGGCCTATAAATTCTCAGCCGTCTTCTCCTCAAGTTATCACTTCTGTGATAACTCCACTGACGAAGGACTAGTAGTGTCCGAAAGCTCTGCATCCAATACATATCGGCTGTTTTAATCAAAATTTTTCCTAGCCAATCGCTATGTCGCAATCATTCGAGATCCAGCCCATCAATTTTTTACGTAGCATTGTGGTTTTACAGTTTTGCTCTGTTATATATATAACTATATATATATATATATTATATATTATATCTAGTATTTATATATATATACGTGCAGGGGGGGTATGCATGCGAGCCAAATTAAACCCCACCCGTCGAAAACACCGCTATGCTCAGGAGGACTATCAGCTGGTTACTGGTGCTAGTCCAATATTCAAACAGGAATAATAATTAAATGACAATTCAAAGAATTGCTACTGTTTTCACTGGGGAAAATTTGTATTGGGAGGGGGCAGGGGGAGGAGGTGGAAGCAACCAGATTTTATGAAGGGGGGCAACACAACACTTTGGTGGTCATGGGTATAACACTAAAGGAGCCGAAGATACCCAAGAAGAAGAGGCGCTTTGCCCAGCAAATTAGGAAGTGTCAATAAATGCAGTGGGCAGGCTAAATAGGGCTACATTCTTCAATTTCATAAGCTAACTGCCTATGAAACCTGAGGGAGGGGGGTGCGTGCAAGCACAATATTGCCATCCACCCGTCAGCATCAACCTACTGATCAGGAGCGGTACATATAGGCTGTCACTGGTGCTAGAAAAATACTCCAAACATATCAGGAATAATAATAAACATGAAAATTCAAGAATGTACGGCTTCACAGGGAAAAATTTGTTGCTAGTCAAATACTCAAATATATCAGGAATAACAAATAATTGACAATTCAAGAATTTGCTAATCATTTAACTGGGGGATATTTGTTGGTAGGCTATATACTTGTTCTCACTCTGTACATGAATCGCCTGCAGAGATATAAGGATGTTCCTATGGTGACCTGGAATACCTGACTGTACCAAAATAGGATTAATCTTCACCATGTGTACAATCCAAAACGTAATTTGAACTGAATAAATACTTGAATTCATTAGATGCATGATGACGAGCAGATGTCAAATGGGGCACACATTGTCCACATTTCAGCAGTGTTTTAGCTGTCTGGACCTTCCACATTCATTGAGAATTCGTGTGTCTATTGGTAGTGTAATTGACTTTTTGGTTGTCTTAACAAGATGCACAGAAAGACATGCAAAATCACCAGTCAAAGGTCACAATGAGGTCAAAAGGGCAAATGGAGGTCAACGTCGGTCACCAGATGTAGGTCACTTAGACGAACGGAAACTTCAATTGACCGAAAAGTCCTACAAAATGTGTCGTTGCCGAGATGTATGCCGATTTCTATGGTGACCTTGAAGGACCTTGACCTGGACACCAAAGACAATAGGGTTCATTCACCCTACATGTTTACCCACATACCCAATGTGAACTCCGATAGATACTCACGTCGTCAGATATCGTGATGACAAGCTTTTGAATGCCCTCTAGTGACCTTGAATGAAATGGCACGCAAACAATAAGGGGTATACTCCCCATATGGGCACCCACCTACCGAATGGAATTGATACATTTTGAGCACGTTAGATATCGTGCTGACAAGGGGTGTCACACACAGCCACACACAAACATACCACGTGCATGGTTGCAAGATATGGCCTCGGCAAGGAAAATAAAAAAAACGACATAGCCACCGCGACCGCAAGACGGCGGACTAAATCGAATGGACCAAATTGACTTGTTTATGACGAGGTCATAAATAAGTCCTGAGAAAAGAAAACATTGGGATAATTTATCACGGTACGGGGGATACAAAAGTTAGAGCTACTTCCACCACACCTATTTTTCAAGCCTTAGAATTGGCCAAAATACCATCAAAAAATCATATTAGCTTTGATTGAGACCAAAACATTCTGAACCTTAAGGTTTACAAGATTTTCCAATTTCTGGGGCCTGATGAGGGACATTAGACCTGATCCTAAAACTTCTTACTACCATCTTATTTCATAGAAGGAAATAGCAAAATGCGTACAAGGTAGTACAAGAAAAATATGTAAATGAATATACAAGAGTGTTGGCTCTCCACATCAAAGAAAGAAGTCTGATCAGCCTCAAAGTCAATAGGTCAATGCGTACTATAGGAACACAAGACCAACAACGAGCGCCAGTCCAGTCATGACTGGTTGGTTTAAAAGCAAATAATCACGTGCATACCGAGACATACGCGCCCTTCTCATGTTCAAGTTATCTTCGCTTGCATGTTGAAAATTTTCATTCGCTGGATATCCTTAAACGACACCATAAACTGTCATTAGTACGACACTGTTTTTCCACACTCTGATATTTTTTGAAAGAAAGGACAGGATAGAAAAGTTTGTTTTTTGTTTCTATTGAAGAAAAAAAACCATGATTTCGCGATTGTTTCTTCCTGCATGCCTAATGTAATGATGTAATTATTCGTCAAAGACGGGATTCATGTAAAAAAACATTCTCAGGCGTCTTAAAAACTCCAAATATTTGAATTGAAGTAAAAGTTAGAAGAAATAGAAAAGTGAAAAATTAAACACTCTGATACAAACACACACTTATATGAGAATAACTAAGAGTCTTCAAGTTCTATAAGAGAAAAAGTACTCTGAAAAAAGAGTATCAATTTGGTTTGAAAGCATTAAAATCAGTGTGTGCCTGTATTGATTATTACCTATGGATGTTCCCACTGAAATACAGAACATTATAACAGATTACATATACAACAACATTAGACGACATTACAACAGAGATCACGTCGGGGAATAAGTTTTCTGGCCCATCAGGATCAGACAACAGCCAGGAAGAAATTATCGTCACATGCTATATCAGTATATTTCATTCCAGGATTACGTGAGAGAGAGTGCTTGCACGAACACCAATCTGTGCTGTTGGACCTCGACAGAGTAACCCCAGAAATCCCACCGTGGGTTCTCTATACTTGCCGTTCTTGCTGCCTTAGCGCAAAGAGGCCAATGCGTACCTCCGATTAAGATTTCCCGCTTTGGTTAACGCTTACCATATTCATCGTCTATTCGCAAACCCTCACGGAGTACACAACCAATTCTATACAAATATAATATTTACCGATTCCGTTTATTAGCAGGAATACTTGATAATTAATGTGAATTTCGCCTTGAACAGTACTTTTTTACTCGAAATGTTACATGCTATCTCTAAACTGACACCGTCATCTCAGACTCAGCTACACTCGCGACCTGTTAGTGTTACATTTAGAGAGTAACCTGCCGGAGCAGGGTTGTGAAAAATGTTTGCAAGAATGGACGGCTAGAAATATTTTTGGACGGTTTCAATCCATAAGGCTTTATGATATAATACGTTTATAGTTAGAGTGCGAATTAGTATCTGATTCTGTCGCATCGCGGCCGAGTTGCAGCATAGGTTGTTTTGGTTTTTCGTTCTTTAAACAAAGGTAGTTCTTCATAGCCGGTGTGATCATGAGATCGTACGAACAGGATTTCCCTAGTCTTTATTTTCGAAGTATTCTCCATAGCTGAGATCGACAACTTTGCCCCGCCTTTTAATACAGATTCGCAACTGTGTCTCTGCCAACGTAATATCCCAATATAGTTAGGAATGATAGATGTCTAAATGAAATGAATGTGCCCGCGATACCAAACCTGATCAATTTTCATTACTATCAACGTCTAGGCGACGGAAACGCGGACCATCGGTTTCTAAGAGATCACTTGAGATAATTGAAATTTATTTGTTTATTTTTAAAATTTTTTCAATGTTATTCAAACGAAACTCTCGGTTTGAGGTACCTTCTAAAATGCAGGGCTCCTGAACTTAATCGAAATAATACAAATAATAGATAATGCACTATATATTTTTCATATGATTATTATAACTATTATAATAATAGTTATTAGGATCATAGGATATGATAACTATCGAGTTAGACCAATACCGCAGAAATACCCACAAAGCCAGTTTGTTTTCCATTTTGTATAGGCAATAGTTCCAGTTATATAATTGCATATCAGGGGTTTAAGGGCATCATAATCTTGTGGACTCGTGATGATAGTTTTGTCCCCGATTGTTCTTATAAAAATTACATGATACTCATCATATCAATAATTTTGATCACTATTTACTTCATCCTGTTGCAATGAATTTAATTCAGTAATCACACGTCCACTAGCGTTCTAGAAGGGCCTAATACAACTTTTTCTAATTTGGAAAAAAGAGACAGTGTCGTCAGGCAACATCTAGTATGACGTATGATTTAAAGTATTATCATAGTTCGACTCGAAATCGGAATCAATACTTCCAATCAATATCAGTACGCAAATACTACATACACGTTATTACCAACATGTCAAGAAGATTAATCATGCTAAAAAATGTTAACGTTTCAACGATACTGTTATATCGAGCATTGTGGCAGTCGCGTTCGTGTTCCTGTGGAGGTAAGGTCACATAAGTACGGGTGCGGGTGCGGTAGGATCTCAGAAATCGGATTGGTACGTGGTAAAGAAGCGAATTACGTCAATTCGACTGTATGATGACGCCAAAAGACAATAGAACATGTATACAGACGTTAGTTGGCTTTATGACGGAGATATTCCATGGAATCCATTGAGGTGATTGCGGTATAACGCCGCATGGTTATAACATCTATGGTAATTTTGCCTACGCAGTGCTCGTTCCATTCTATTTGGAATAAATTTCTAGCCCTCAATTGAACCCATCTTCATCTCTGCATATTGGATACAGCTTACATTGACCATGACCACGTGAATTTGGCATTTATGGAGTGATGCCGCGCTTCTCATCCGCGCTCATGGAATCGCACCTTTAGACTAGGATAACACAGATGCAGATACGGGATGCGGCATGACCTAATAAATGCCAAATTCACGTGCAAAAGGTACATGTACGTTGGATATCATATATGGAATGAGAATGGAACCAGGCTCCATTTTGTGAGAACATGGAAATTTAGTGTACAATGTCCCAACTTGTATAAAAGGTTTTCGCAGCTCGTGGGCGCCAACAGCTCTCACGTCCCATTGGAGCCTGGCTTTCCACTAACCCACCCTTGGGGTTGCAGGGTGGGAAGGTACATGTACGCTGGATTCATCTACTTTTCCTATGGTATATACCATTTTCAAGAGTATGGATTACAACAAGCCATCATATCTTTTAATCATTGAGAATTTTTAAATCTAAGCAATCAGATCAGAACAATTCACTACTTCAAATGTTATTTCATCAAATTCAAATCAATCTCATTTTGTCCTACGCATGGCAAATGAGCCATCAATATATTTGCATTGATCATATTTAAACCCACAGTAGCCCGGCACTGAAGACACCCTCAGCAGAGGCTGTTTCACCCTTCTACAGGGGACATGACTGGAGATAGCATGTGGTACAAGTGTTCTAGTACGTCGGTGTAATTCACTTATTGGTTTGTTGCAAACAAGGATAGTCGGTCGTCACCAAAGAATGATTCCAAACGTCACGAGGGTCATTAGTCAAATCAGGTAAAAAGGTTAAAAGGAGGTCGAAGTTGTCCTAGATGTGTTTGCGTTGACAACAAAATCTCCATTACACAAACCCACCCTAAAAGTGTCGTTGGAAGATATATGAAGATTTCGAATTTCTGAATGATTCAGAGGCTTTTGCATCACCCTTTTACAGAAGACATAATCTGAACAACGTTGCTGGATCTGAAGTGTTTTAGTACATCAATGTATCGCTGGTTGATGGCAACCCGACAGGTCTGGACATCACAGAGTAGTTAATTTTTGTTTTGTTATTCGGATGTTTGCTTTACAAATCGGCCTACACCACGATTGAGTAAAAACAAATGAGGTGCAAACAACTTAACAAAGCCTAAATGAATAGTTGTCGTTGCAGTGTGTAGATAGATTCATTCTTTGCGGACACGACAGTATCTTCCTGCGAAGTCTTTTTCAAATTCCAATTACCGACTAAGCAATACTTCCTAACACTCCCGATACTTTCAAGTCACTAATGCATCTTTGGCAGCATGCCCATGACAGGCCTTAAGCGGAGTGATGTTATTAGGACTAACTTTGTCGGTTAACAAAATTGGTCTGATTCCGAATGAGGATTAGGGCAGACAGGAAAAATACAAGAACAGAGTAGTTATAAATAGAAAGTGTCACCACGGGAACACATGCATTATTCATTTAACAGATTCCTAGAAGTAAATGGCCGCTTTCAGGCCTTTATTGCCTAACAACTGATGAGGGCGAGCCCCTCATACTTCTCATTGAGCTAGTGAAAATAACTGCCAGCGTCCCCAGCACCCCATCTACGTCTCGGTTCAGTGTTACGTTCTGACAACAGGGACTGTAGTGATCAGGGTTTCTGATGGAGGAGCAAATGTGGCTAACGGTCAGCAGCGTTACGTTATTGCCCGGAAATTGAAATGGCAAATTGCAATAGGTTTGAGTGTCATGAACAACCGACGTACTTTTTCACAAACAAACATGTAGGTTTCATCTCTAAAAAACATTTTTTTTTTACTTTTTTTCACATCATGGTGACGTCGGACTGGTTCTAAGGTTTTGTTATACGCCACATTCAAAATCTCAAATAATATTTCAATGTTATACTCATTATGTTTTCGCAAGGGGTTATTCCAGAGTGCAACAAGCGCCGAAATCCATGAAAAAACGGTCACTTTTAGCTGTTTTAAAAATTGAAATGAACTAGAAAAGCCCCCGTCGAGTGGTCGTCAGAGAAATAAACCAACCATGCTAAGGAATCTCACGGCCATGGTACATCCTCGAATAAGGTATCTCTCTGCTGCACAATCGGTGTATATAGCAATTTCCGGGTAGACCTTCCGGAAGCGCCTGCATGGATGGCTATAAAAGACTCAATTAGTGCGTGAGTCACGGGCAAAACTTGGCCCATCGTCGAGGGGATGTCGGAAAGTTGAGTCGAAAATACCACGATACAAATGACCCCTCACTAGCTCAGAATTCACACGGTCATGGACAGCTGTCGAATTTCACATTGCTTGAGGGGTAAATTTTCTGCTTCACGCATAGTAAGATACGCTTTCTCGGGAAAAACCTTACCTTCCGGAGGCGCCTGGGTGGCTGCGAAATCACACAATTTAGTGCATTGAAATGATGAGGTAGTGGCTCTGTACCGACCTACAGTTAATCTGACTGTTTTTTCAACAGTAGCCTATATCAAGAATCTATGAGGCGAGACAGGTTTTCTCTTCTCCTCAAAAAGGTACGGCACCAGGCGAGTTCTCAGAGGTGAGAGGGGGGCGTTGGTTGGTCCTTATCAATTCAATAACATTTCCGCACTTTTTTTCCATATTCAAAGAGGCTTAGGAACGCAACATTTGACAGCGACGGAAGACTCCGAGGAAATGGAAGTTAATGATAGGTGGCGCTTATTGTTATCAAGTTTTTTCCACACGGGGAGTCGGTTTCAGTCACAGTCGCAGTCGCTTTGCGCAGATGATCTGTCTGTCTTATATTTTTTTATGTCTGCCTGGCTGGTTGGCTAGCTGGCTGGTAGGAAAAATGATTCAGTTTTCTGCCTTCTTGCATGACCCGTAAACACTACCACCGTCCATGTTAAGCTGCTTGTAATAAAAGGGACCAGGCTTGGATTCACATAAACATGAATGACATGACCATGACAGAGACGTATTTCGTGACAACCTCGAAGCACAATGATGGCTACCACGCTCGCAAAAATATTTCCGTCGTTCTATGACCGGAAATTGAAACCTTCATGTCACTTGCTAATAAGCGAGTAATCCAGAAATTTGGGACACTTCACTTTGAAATTAATTTGCTGAGAAAAGGTAATTATTTTTTGGTGATCGGCTGGCCAGCTAATTAACAAGGGGTATCCTCTTCGATCGTTTTTGTGCTTTAGTTTCAGTAAATTGGATGTCCCATTAGTATAATTACGTTAAGATGGCTCGAGTGTTAGTTTCCGTGCGTATCTATTGCCGACAGGGCATGCGGTCGCACTGAAACACAATCATCCAAGACCGGAAAATACTACCGGACTATGATGAAATGTAGCAGTCCGTTAATGTCAACCCATTCAGTACGAGGGAGCTTCCCGTGGCTCACGAAGAAAGCGGTAGTTTTATGCAAGGTTCAGCAGTTAACTTGGACCAGTATTGAGGGAAACCAAGGAGATGTACTGGTGCAAACAAGGAATGCCTGAATGGTAACAAGGAAATGGAGTAGTATCGCGCACAGAAATATGGTTGTAACTAGGGGATGGCGTGAAAACAAAGTCTCTTCTGTAAACATCAGCGATGCTGTGTTTATGCTCCTTGGAGGACGACCTTCTTTTCGCGTCTTTCCCGGTCTCGCCTCTCACTCCTTCCCTAAACTTAGATAACTTGATACAGACATGTAAAGTCTCAATAAACAATCACTTCGCTTTTAGAAAGTAGACCTCTCAAAAAAATTAAGTCCTTAGAGGCCAAAAAATTAAAAAAATACCCCACCATTGTCTCCATTCGCGTAATCATTAAATGAATGTCCTAAAATACGAGCGAGAGAATATAACTTGAAATGTATAAGCAAAAGAACGAATGCAGCCATTCAGATACTCTACGTCTGTTCCATAGTCTTGAAGCAGCATTGACGAAGGACCGTTCTCCATATGTGACGGATCTCACTGGGTGATGATGCTGTCACTACCTCACGACTTCCATTGGCTTCGTGAGGAATGTTGTTATTTAGGTTAGGATAGGCAAAGAACAACACTGAAAACATTATTTCAGTAGGCTATTCAAACATTCAATTCAGTGAGTCGTTAAGGGTACGCCCTGCAGTTGAATAGCGTTTCAAAATTTCGATCTGTCATACATTTGGTTTCCCGGATGGCTGTCGTCTTTGGCGACGCGCTGAGCCAATTCTTGCCATCTTTAGATCATGGTCATTCTCATTGCACCAGGTAACTAAAGCTGACACTTGCTCTCCTATAGTTGGGCTCAGATGTATGAATAAGGCCAACAATGGTATTTTATTAGGGACTGGTCCTGGATTAGCGTTCTCCTATCAATGAGCTAGTCAGTAGCTTGCATCAGAATATGCACATCTGTCATTTGTATGAACGAATCAAACTCACAAGTTAGTGGGATGGTAATAAAGCCATCTTCAACTAGTGCTTCCCAGAATCCGATGTGCAAGGTTCGATAAAGGTACTTTCACATTGTTACACCAAGCATCGCTTATAAGTTAACAAACACCCCTGCCAAATAACTTGTCCACAGCATTAATAATTATGTGGATCTATGGTGGAATTAAGGGATCTGACTTTGTATGAATGGCGGAGTCGAATTAGCACTGGTCAAGTCAGGTATCAGTGAACAAGCGCAAGTCGAAACGTCTTGATAGCTGCGCACGGCAAAATTCATGTGACGAGTACACTGCATGTTTCTTCACGCTCACCAAGCCACATTTTTTTGTTGGTTCACATTTAATTGACTTTTACTGACATTTGTCATAACCTCGGAATGGCTTGGAATATGTCTACCACATTGGCCCTAATATTTGCTATCAGTGCCCAACTAAATCATTCCTAGGCCTGTAAATTAGCTTCATATACCCAACAAAACCCAACAGGTGAAAGCAACTCTCTTTCTGGGTTCACTAGCCAACAATCTAGAACGAGAAGTGTTGATATACAAATCATTTCTCCCTGGACAATGGGTTTTATTGTCAACTAGGCTGCAGACCGGACCTTCTGACAGATAAGTCAACACTGCTCTCACAGAGAGCTCAATGGAGTTGGGAATTGGGGTAATTCATTGGATTTAATCAAATATAATCACACTATGCAAACATAAATGTAACTCAGTCTAGCCAGTAGCAAGCTTCATCCACCTACCAAGTTTTCAACCTGAGCGCATATACGGTTATAAGTTATATGAATGACCGTGACGAACATAAGACTAACGAACGAACGGACGGGGGGACACGATGACTTGTAGAGCTGTCTCCCGCAGATAGAAAATGAAAGGGAGATACTGATAGGATCGTTAGTAGAAAAATTGCAGCACACTTAGTTCAGCTGTTTCCTTCTTCTTTTCATTTCTGTATCTGACAAGCGAATCACGAACTGCAAGGCTTTTACGTTTGATAGTCGAATGTTCAAATGTAAGATCGGCTAATATTAAACTGTTTACATTATCTAATAGCCGGACATGCTCTCTTTAACCCCCCCGTATAAGCCAGGGTGACTTTTACTCGTCCACTGTCATTACGCATCTTGAAGTAATTGAAACTGGAAAGGAAAACTGCCCGCTGAAGGTATTGACTGGGATGATGCCGAATCTTGGTATCGTCAGTGTTCTAAAACCCTTTGTCAAAAGTGAATAAATCTTTTCTAGCTTTGTTACACGTGCAGTCGTATGTTTTCCTCAAAGAGTGGATTACGCTGATGCGCTCTTTGATTTTACAAAGTTAGTCAGTTAGTGGTAACTTATTCAGTTGAATATCATCCTGATTCCGAGGATAATCCGAAGGGATTAACAATACTTGCTCGCCCTTCTTCACATCATCATCAATCTCCGATTCTACTCACGAATCATATGCGGCATTATTGCTGTCATACTTGAATATCCATTCGCCAGCAACGCAGTTTAAGATCCAGGCGATATATTCTAGTTATCGCACTCCTTCATTTAGTAGCAATTCCTGTTAATCTTATCCTCGAATGATCATCAACATGGAGTTTTTGAACGTACCTTAAGCAATATATACACGTACATCGAACATCCAGATAACCAGGGCGTAGATGTAACCATCGTTTGAGAGTAACTAACACGTAATTACAACTTACAAACAAAAAACCTCTCTGTGATTTCCAGTTTTATAGTTTTGCATCATCTGCGACATTTACTCATCCTCTGTCCATTACGCATTCACTTTGAAGTCACTGGTGCTAAAAAGCTTACCCCCCAGAAGGAGTTCGAACGGAGGTCGATCAGAATCTTCCTATTCTCAGTAGTTTACCCCCTAGAGCGAAATGGCTGTTCTCCTTCCTGCTTTGTCAATCGGTATATGTCGTTGATTTCTCTCTAATATGTTTTTGTTGAATGGTTGAATTGTGCTGATAATGCGCTTCCGACTTGTACAAACAAATGAGTAGTGCTGAACTTGTGGCAATCAGCAAGGTCAATAAACCATCTGATGTAGAGATCAATGAGAATGAATCACCAACACCGACCAGCCAGGAAGAAAAAAATCGCCAGAGCCATCCATGTCTTATCCACATAATCATCAATTCATTAAGTTCCTCTCCTGATCATCATCGATAACGTCGTCAAGCAATGTTTATTTTAACGCTGCGTAAATTTGCGATGAATCAATGAAATACATTATAATCCGCTGAATAACTGCAGTACGAATTTATAGTCACGAATCAGGTATTCGGGTCAGTTAGGATCTGTATGAATATGATTAGGCCATACGCATGCTGCTGGCGATTACCCCCGTGATAAGTGAGGCTACACGCTCCTAGTGTCTACTGCCGATTTGTAGAACAGCTAGCCACGTAAACCACCAACTCGAATGCATTCTGTGTTCACGCGATTTCATGTTTATTCGCGAATACCCGAGCTCAGGCGACCAAATTGACGCTTTGATAACCTCGTGATTGATTTCATTTGCACATGACACATCACATATACTTTCCTCGCATGAGTGCGGTCCTTACTGCAATCTATATGAGTTCATCATTAGGATCTTTACTAAACAAGCCACTGAAACGATTGCTTCAACGTTACTTGCACTAGCAATCTAGCTGGTATTGATGGGCTATTCATTGTTCGATGCGCTGCAATCTTGAACATATATTTCGCCAGCAAGATTTCATTTTATTTAGACGTTTCAACCCGATTTGAACCTCGCTCCCACCTTTACATTCAATGAATATGTCAAAGTGAACAACGTCGATTCATATCAATCATCGTCATAATTTATGTTGGACATTTGGGACAACGTACCCGCCATGGACATTGAGCTCCCTGTGACTGTGGGTCACCTGCATGGTTCTGACTAACATGGATTTTGTCCACTATCGTAGGATACTCCATAATAACGTGCATCGAACTATCCGGGTAAACTAAGGCGTAGTTGGTAAATTTCGTTTGGAAGCAACTGATACGTGAAAATAAACCACCAATGATTTGGTATCCCCAGTTTTTTTTTCCCCGAACCCCAATTTAACTGCCCTTCGCCCAGTCACCTCTTCCTCTTCATCACTGTCCACATCCATTCGCATCAAATGAACATTCATATAGACCAATATAGTGACAACGCAATTAGGAATCCATGTACAGTGTTTCTTGGCCAAAAAGGTAGGTTGTGGGCAACAAGCTGCGAACAGCGCTTAGCTGCGAGTCTTATGATCCCGATACCTTCGGCCCTAGCTGCTTCTAATGACGGCGGGGCCATTGCTATCGGACAGCAGTTTCCTTCCCCAGTGCGAACACCAGATACTGATTACTTCTCATTACCGTTGAGTGGGCCGGGACGCTCCAGCAGTCAACATTAACTGGCGCATTTATTCGGGCTACCTGGCAGAAGGAGAACATGCGTCCTCTTGGATCCAAGCCCACAACCGTTGAGTTCCAAGCATCATCACCAGAACACTAGACCACTCTGCCTCCTATCTTAGCCACCAGGCACATAACGCAACTGATACGAATGGCGCAGTTCCGACTGCTGTTTGTCAAATGACAACCTGTTCTAGTAGTGGAACGTTGTCTTGTTGGGAGCACTACACATCGTACACGGACCACACTTACCCCTGAAAGTATGTCCTCGTGCCATCGACGAAAACACGAAGTTCAAGGAGGAGAACCGGAAAACGATCGGTTTTAAGAATTATGTAGAAGTGTTAAATCGTTTACTTTCAAGTTTATTGGTGTTCAGGCGCAACTTCCGAGATCAATATGACATCTATGACCCGAACTTCCGACAGATGTACCAATTTGTCATGCATGCAATCAATGATACCGTTGTTTGTGGACGAATATGCTATCATCTGAGTGCCTCGCGGCGCTCTCAGGACAAAACTCTTCTCGCCTGGCCAATTTGCATTGCTTTATAACAGTATCGTAAAATTCCTCAGCTAGCCCATAGCATTTGAACCACCCCATTTCCTGGCAAACTGACCTACGTAAACACTGATGGGAAATCGTCACCTTGCTGTATGGAAAATGAATTCGCGGAGATTACATGAGAAACTGGAAAACCACCAGGTGTTTTGAAATAGTAGGCTGGAAGAAGCTGATGCTGTATGTATTTCGTACACGACAAATGGAGAAATATATGTAATGAAAAAGACGCTAATGTTGAGGTAGCTCCAGCAGGAAATGTTAAGTACTACATATTAGTTTGAGGCTGATAAAGTGGGTTTTCAAAGATGCAGGTTGTTACGAAACTATCTAAAAAAATACGCTCAAATTGGCGAAACAACTTTTTCTGCAACTTTTTGCAACTGGTAAATTTATATGAATAGCGTGATGTTGTAGTAATTACATATATATTTTATTGAATGTGCATGGATTTCTCACTATACCTATCATACTTGATAACTATATTGTTAGGTAATTTATCATCGAGATTGAATCGTGGCAATCAAGTCGAATGTCTCAACAATCTTCAGACCTCAACCTGTGGATGAAAGCCAATGCGTCTTCATTGTTGGCCTCCTTGTGGAATCCATTTTCGAAAGGTTAACCTACAATTACCGAATTACCTAACAAGTCGCGTCGTTTCAGCGTACTGTTCCAAATTGTTATTAGCAATATACTAATGGATTAGATTCATAAAGAACTCCATTAATTATTAAGGAACTTCGCAAACTAATATTGCTCATTGATGGACAACAATATAACAGATCAATGCACTTTCTTATTTAAGTGGTACGTAATGTAACAACGCATAAAACAGACACCACGTTGATTTATCGACAATAACGGCGATAATATAGTAAAAAATGGAACGCTTGAAAAGGTGATACAAAATAAACGGGTTACAAAACTTATGACACATTATATGTGTGCATTCTGATCATTTGTTGTTGTTGGTATTTTATGTTTTTTCTACAAAATAATGATTTCAATTTCATAATCGAAATATTGTTTTCCGTTCCATCTTCGTGACCCTGTTTATTTGAATAAATAAATGGATGAATAAATCCACGTACCATACATAACAACCGATCGGAATTTCAAAACCGGCATTGCAAACAAAACGAAAACAACAAAGAAGCGAACTTCGTCGATATTCAGCTAGTAAAAATCGAAAATTTTGGTATTTCCTATTGAAAAAAGGTTACATTTCTATTTACTGACCCCCGCAAGTCATCATATGTAGAATAACAATGTTACAATTAGTACTCATTCATTGTACTTCATTATAAAGAAAAGTTACACCTTTGCACTTACCTGCAACCTCAGAATTGAAAATACCTTAAACCTGGAACAATTCCAAGAAGCCTATGATATGAAAGAGAGTTCACAATAATAATTCAAATCCGTGGTCATACAAGCTAGAGTGAGTAACCCATGTCTACCAAAACATACACCACAGGAAACAGAGCCAAAGGACACAGGGTCAAAATCAACACGAACGCAACTATGCGTAGTGATTCCTTGCCAAATATCCAACTTCTGTAACGAGGAAGACTTTCAAGATCACCTAAAACCTAAAATGAAGGGGAACAACTGTATTTTTGCTGGTGTCAGGTCAAGGTCATTTAAGGTCATGAAAGAAGTGATTTTTTTCCAATCTCCGCAACGGAAAAATTCAGGGGTTGGGGCAATGGAGAATATTGATCTCCTGTGCAAACTGCATCTGAAGTGCTACCTCGACCTCCATTGATCTTCGACCTCATTTGACTAACGCACCTCGGGGACCTTTGGAGCTATTTTTGTTATGTCCAGACTTGTCGTGTTCCCAGCAGCCAATGAGTCAACTGCACTGACGTACCAAAACACTTCTATCACACCCTATTTCCTGTTATGTCGTCTGAAAAAAGGGTGGTGCAGCCTCTGAATCACTCCATATAGGTTCCCAATCAAACATTCTAGGGGTTGGTGTAATGGAGGATTTTGTTTGTCTATGCGAACAACATAGGATGACCTACTTTGACCTTATTTACCTTATTTTACCTAATGAACGTGTGACTTCCGGGTCAATTCTTTGTGACGACCAGACTCATCTGATTGCAACAAACCAATAACGCAATCGCACCGACGTACTAACTAGAACACTTCTATCACACGCCATCTCCAGTTACGTCACCTGTAGAAGGGGGAAGCAGTCTCTGCAGAGGATGTCTTCAGTGCCGGGCTACTGTGGGTTTAGTTATTGCTCGATGCAAATATATAGATAGCTCATACTTGCCATTCTGTTTGACAAAATGAAGTTGATAATTCTTTCACAATTGATAAATTAATATTTGGGGTAGTAAAATTGTTTTGATCTGATTGCTTGGATGTTGAATTTTCAACTATTAAACAAAATTGATTACCTGTTGGTAATCCATGTCTCTTGAAAAAGTATATACCTGGGGAAATGTTGTGTGAGATTCAGCGTACATGTACCTTCTCAACCCCAAGGATGAGTTCAGCGGGAGGCTAGGCTCCGTTTAGCGCCCGTGAGCAGCTGATTGGCGCCCATGACTGCGAAACTTCCCATACATGTTTGGATATTGTACAATAACTTTTCATGTTCTCACAGAGTGGAGCCTGTTTTGGGGCTTTGTCCAAGGTCATGTAAGGTCTACAGATGTGGGAGCAAAAAAAATCATGATCGATAACTACTGTACACAATGGTATGGTGTTTTTATTGAGTACATGACACCTATCGTCAAATTTGATCTAGTCTATGATCATCTGCGATCTACGAAAGGATCCAATTTAGTGCATATGTAAATGGGGAAGTCAATGGATATGGGGGTGTACCACGTACAGTTATCTGACTGTTTCTCAGCAGTAACCTAGATCAGATATATGAGGCGAGACAGGTTTTTCTCGAAAGGTACTGCACAGGCGAGGTTCTACAGAGGTGAGAGGGGGGCTTGGTGGGTCCTCAGCAATTTCAATAACATTCTCCGACACTTTGTTTCCCATATCAGGAAAGAGGCTTAGGAGCAAAACATGTGACAGCGACGGAAGACTCACGAGGGAAATGAGAAGTTAATGATAGTGGCGCTTATTGTTATACAAGGTTTCCTATACGGGGAGTCGTTTTCAATGTCGCAGTCACTTTGCGCAGATATCTGTCTGTCTATATCTTTGTCTGCCTGGCTGGTTCGTAATCGGCTCTACAGAAATATGGTGTAACTAGGGGATGGCGTAAAACAAAGTCTCTTCTGTAAACAATCAGCGATGCTGTGGTTTAATCTCCTTGGCGACGACCTTCTTTTCGCGTTCTCCCTGTCTCGCCTCTCATCCTCTCCCAAACTTAGATAACTTGATAACAGACATTGTAAAGTCTCAATAACAATCACTTTGCTTTTAGAAGTATACCTATTTGAAAATTAGGTCCTTAGGGGCCAAAAAATAAAACTTACCCACCATTGTCTCAGAATAGTATGCTTCCGCGTAATGCATTAAATGAATGTCCTGAAATACAAGCGAGAGAATATTACTCGCAATATATATATAAAAAAAAAGAATGCAGCCATTCAGATACTCGACGTTGGAAAAAAAAAAATCATCAATATTCAGTAATTTTCATGTCTAGTTCTGGTGTTCCATAAAACCCGGCGTAAACTATTTTCGCGCATTATGCAAGTGTACTCTTGCAAATAATTAATTACCTGCCTAATTATCTAATGACCCCTTACTTGGTTGATAACCAGTACATGCATTTTTTCTATGAAGCACCTCATGATCCTCTCCCTTGCCCTATCTACTATTATATCACGGAGGAATTGTAGAGAAAGAGAGACGAAAAACTGATAACACATTTTGTTTCCTACTAAGGATAAATGCTGTCACTATCTCACGACTTTCATTGCCTTCGGAAGAATGTTGTCATTTAGGTTAGGACAGGCGAAGAAACAACACTAAAAACATTATTTCAGTATTCAAGCATAATATTCAGTGAGTCGTTAAGAGTACGCACTGCAGTTGAATAGTGTATTCAAAAATTCGATATGTCATACATTTGGTTTCCCGGATAGCTGGCTATACGCGCTGAGCTGATGCACCAGTTAACCAAAGCTGATATTGCTTCCTATAGTTGGGCTCAGATTTATAGATAAGGCCAACACTGGCATGTCACTAGAGACTGGTCCTGGATTCTAGCGTTCTCCTATCAATGAGCTAGTCCTCCTCGCATCAGAATATGCAAAACTATTGTATAACTGAATTTAACTCACGAAGTAAGTGGAACGGTTTACTCTTTACAACTGCTTCCAGATCCGATGTGCATGTTCGGGGAGGAACGTATTGCACATTGGTACACCAAGCATCGCTCATAAGTAAACAAACACCCCTTCCACATAACTTTGTCCACAGCATTAATAACCATGTGAATCTATGGTGAATCAAGGAATCTGAGTTTGGATGGAATTAGAACTGGTCAAGTCAGGTATCAGTGAAAAATAAAAACAGGAGAAAATTATATGTATCGTTAGTAGAAAAATTGCGGCACAATTGGTTCAGCTGTTCCCTTCTTCTTTCATTTTCTGTATCTGGCAAGCGAAGCACGAACTGCTATGCTTTACGTTTGATAATTCGGAATGTCAAATGTAATATGATCGGTTATTGAATTATACGGTTTGCATTATCTAATCGCCGATCTCTTATAACCATACCGTAAACAGCAGGGTGACTTTTACTCGTCCACTGTCATTACGCATCTTGAAGTCTTTAAACTGGAAAGTTCCAACCCAAAGGCCCAATGAGAGAAAGGCGGAAAGAAGACACGCAGAGAAAGTTTGGCGTCGCAACAAGTGTCATCAGACATGGTTCTGTGTTTGAAGAGAAGCGTAACATCTGCAAGAACGAGATGGATGAGGCCCGGATTGAATATTATTCAACCCAGATAGATGAGTGTAACGGCGAGCAGAAGAAGCTCTTCCAGCTGATCAAGGCAATCTCTCAAGAACAGAGACCAATGCCACTTCCTGAACACACATCTGCCATAGAACTAGCCAATAACTTTGGTGACTTTTTCATTATTAAAATTGATGAGATTAGGCATATGTTTGATCAGCCTCATGACTGAGAGGCTTCTATTGCGCCTCACCAACCATTACGCAACCCTGGTGAGTTGTTCACTGAGTTTCATGACCTCATTGAAAGTGCTGTTAGGAACCTCATAATGTCTGCCCCCAACAAGCAATGTCTTCTCGATCCTATTCCTACTTCCTTGTTAAAGAGTGTGTTGATATTCTGCTTGCCACCATTACTGAAATGATCAATTCCTCTATGAATTCTGGTCAGCTTCCCAGCATAATGGCGATCCGCTGTCGTGACACCGGTGCTTAAGAAACAGGGTCTAGATCCAACATATGCTAATTATCGCCCGATCAGTAACCTCTCCTTCATCACTAAACTAGCAGAAAAGGCTGCTTATTCCCCAGCTCCTATCCCACATGTCAATTAATGCCGAACTCCCACAGGAGCAACCACAGTAGTGAAACGGCTCTCCTAAAGATCAGTCTGATATCCTCCTAAATATGGATAACAAGAAGGTGATCCAGCTTGTATTATTGGATTTAAGTGCCGCCGTCGACACAATTGACCACTCAGTAATGTTGGCCCCTTTTCAGAATAGAGTTGGGGTTACTGTTCCAGCTCTTAACTGGTTCCAGTCCCTTATCTCACAACCGGCATCAGGTTGGAATGTGGATGACATTATCTGATCCTGTCGAACTAAAATATGGTGTTCCGCGAGGGTCTTGTCTTAGCCCGTTGTTGTTTTTAAACTATGTCAGCCAACTATTTGACATAGCACAGCATCATTCTGTGAATATGAGTGGCTATGCTGACGATCACCAAATTTATCAGTCTTTTCATCCCTCTAAGACCAATGCCGAGCGTGATGCAATCCTTTCCTTGGAGAATTGCATTGGTGAGGTCAGAACATGGATGCTGGCGAATAAATTGAAAATAAATGAGAGTAAGACTGAATATATGCTTCTGGGTAACAGACAAATGCTAGTAAAGGTCACTTATCATCAAATAACGTAGCGAGGTCCAAATTGAAAGTGTCCACAGGGTACGCCATCTGGGGTGATTTGCGACGAGAATTTAAATATGTTGGAACATAACCAATGGGTCTGCAGAACTGCTAATTATCATCTCCACAATCTTCGTACCATCAGCAAGTTCCTCACCAAGGAAACCCGTGAAATACTTGTTCATGCTCTCAGTCTTTAGCCACCTCGATTATTGTAATTCCCTGCTTTATGGACTTCCTGCATATTAGGTTGCGCCATCCAAAAGATTCAAATTGCCCTGCTTCCGGAGATAATCCGAAGGGATTAACAATACTGCTCGCTCTCTCCCACATCATCATTAATCTACCAAATTCTACTCACGAATCATTATGCGCTACAAACTCGAATATCTATTCGCCAGCGACGGCGGTTTACATCCAGGGTGATATATTCTAGGTTATCGCACCCTTCATGTTCAGTAGCGGTCATGATATCTTGATCACTAGTATGGATCCTCGACATGAGTTAGACACTATACAACACGTACATTGAAACATCTATGTAGCCAAGGCGTAGATTGTGAACATCATTTGGGAGCAACTAAACACGTGATTACACTCTCTCTATGATTTATATTTCCAGTTTTATAGTTTTGCATCATCTGCGACATTTACTCATCCTCTGCCCCAGTACGCCTTCATTTTGAAGGTCATTAGTGTTGAAAAGCATACCCACCCAGAGGGCGTTCGACTAAGGTCGATGCAAAAATCTTCCTATTTTAGTTAGTTTACACTCGGAGAAAAGATGGCTATTCGCTCCATACTTTGTCAATCGGTATATGTCGTTGATTTCTCTCTAATACGTTTTAGTTTGAATGGCGAAATATGCTGACCCCATAGACATGTCTGTGTGCGGACCCCATGCGCTTTTGGACTTGTGCAAACAAATGAGTAGTGCTGGACTTGTGGCAAGCAGCAAGGTCAATATCCATGTTGATTTAGAGAAAACTGCGATTGAATCACCAACACTGACCAACCAGCCAGCTCTCTCCCACATAATCATCAATTAATTAATTCTACTCACGGCTCATCATCCATAACGTCGTCAAGCAGTGTTTATTTTAACACTGCGTAAATTTGCAATGAATCAATGGAATTCATTATAATCCGCTGAATAACTGCAGTACGATTGAGGAGTCAATTCAGTGGGGGCGAGGAATTGGCTTCAATTTGTGCAGTAGGAATGCGCGGGGTATGGAGCACCCGACTACTAACTGGGGCAACATATTGGAATGTTAACTACACTGCTCTAGCGGGGGAGATCTTTATTTGAAGAATATCGAAGTAAGTTTAATGTCCGAATCAGTTAGACGGGTCAGTTAGGGCCTCTGTAGAAATGATTAGGCCATACGCATGCTGCTGGCGGGTTACCCCACGTGATAAGCGAGGCTACACGCTCCTAGTGTCTACTGCCGATTTGTAGAACAGCTAGACCGTAAACCACCACTCAAATGCATTCTTGCCGTGCACCCGATTTCGTGTTTTTTTTTCTTTCGCGAATACCCGAGCTCAGGCGACCAAATTGACGCTGTGTACCTCGTGACTTGATTTCATTTGCACATGACCACATCACATATACTTCTCGCAATGATATGCTGTCTTACTGCAATCTATATGAGTTCATCATTAGGATCTTTACGAAACAAGCCACTGAAACAATTGCTTGAACATTACTTGCTCTAGCAATCTAGCTGGTATTGATAGGTTATTCATTGTTCGATGCGCTGCAATCTTGAACATATATTTCGCCAGCAAGATTCCATTTTATTCAGAGTTTTATTCATATCAAATCAATCGTCATACTGTATTATGTTGGACATTTAGGTCAAAGTACCCGTCCATGAAAGTTAGTTACTTGTTCCTGTGGTCACTTGTATGGTTTCTTAACATGAATCCAACTATCGTTAGAATCCTAACATAATACGTGCACATCGAACTATCCAGGTAAACCAAGGCGTGGTTGGTAAATTTCGTTTGGAAGCAACTGAAACGTGAAAATAAACCACAAATGATTTGTATCCCGTTTTTGTCCCTTCCATCGAACCCTACTTAAACGCCCTGCACCAACAGTCACGTCAGTCACCTCTTCCTCTTCATCACTGTCACATTCATTCGCATCAGATGAAAATTCATAGACGAGTGGTTCCCGAACAGGTGGAACTTTCCCTCAGGAGAGAAATTTCAAGATATGAGGGGAGAAAAGATATAAGGGAATCATTTTGCAGGATTTTTCGAGTTGTGAATTCTTCTTGTTTGCAAACACAATTACATAGCAAGTTTAAACCCTTTCAGCATTCCCCACCACCTATCAACCTTCAATTATAATGTTTTCATAAGGGTAAGGCGCTACTTCAAGCGAAAGACAAAGGAGGAAATGGGGAGAAAAAGTTGGGGAAAAGTTGGGAACCACTGATATTAGACAATATAGTTACACGCAATTTAGGATTCTCGGTACAGTGGTTCTTAGCCCAAAATAAGTAGGTTTGGGGCACAAGCTGCGTACAGCGCATAGCTGCGAGGCTTATGATCCCGACACTTCGGCCTAGCTGCTTTGGATTACGACCGGACCAGTGCTGCCTGGACAGCAGTTTCCCTTCCCCAGTGCGAACACCGGATACCCATTACTTCTCTTTACCGCTGAGTGGGTCGGGACTCTCAGCAGTCAGAAGTAACTGCACAATTTTTCCTCCGACTACCCTGGCAGGAGAGAAGAAGCCAACATTGCCTCTTTCTTGGTCCGAACCCGCAAAACGTGAGTTTCAAGATCATTCACCAGACACTGGACCACTCTGCCCTCCTAGCTTAGCCACGGGCACATAACGCAACTGCTACGATTAACGCAGTTTCGACTGCTGATGATCAAATGGCAACCTGTTCTAGTAGTGGAATGTGCTTGCAGGGAAGCCACTACACACAACGTACAGGACCACACCTTATCCTAGAAAGGATGTCCTCGTGCGCTCGGTGAACACGAAGTTCAAAGAGGAACCGGAGCGCTCGTTCTTATAGTATCATGTCGAAGTTAATATCGTTACTTTCAAGTTTGTTGGTGCTCGGGCGCAACTTCCGAGATCAATATGACTTCCGATAGGTGTACCAATTTGTCATGCATGCATCAATGACACCGTTGTGGGGACGAATATGCTATCATCTGAGTGCCTCGCGACGCTCTCAGGACAGAACTCTTCTCGCCTGGCCAATTGCAGTGCTTAGTACGGTATATCTAAAATTACTCGCTAGCCCAAGCATTGAACCACACCATGTCTGGCAAATGACCTACGTAAATACTGATGGAAAATCGTCCCCGTGCTAGATGGGAAGTGAATCTGCGGGGATTGCTGGAAACTGGAAAATACCGGGCTCCCGTTCGAAATAGTAGGCGAGAAGAGAAGTAATGCTGCATGTATTTGTACACGACAAATGGAGATATAAATGTGATGAAAAAGACGCTAATGTTGAGTGTAGCTCAAGCAGGAAGGTAAGTTACTACATGAATAAGTTAGGACTAATAAATTGTGACTTCAAAGAAGCAGCAGGTTCATACGAAACTATCAAAAACCTTACGCTCAAATAAAGAGAGAAACCCTCTCTTTGCAACTTTGGTGAAATTTATATGAATAGCCGGAGAGCCAGTGTAGTAATTACATTAATCTTTTATTGAATGGTATGGATTTCTTACTATACCTATCATATTTGATAACTATATTATTAGGTAATGGATAATAGAGATTGAATCGTGGCAATCAAATCGATGTCTCAACAATCTTCAGACGACATGTGAGAGGAGCAATGCTGTCTAATTGGTTAGCCTACTTGTGGAATCCATATTCGAAAGGTGAAACTACTACCAAATTTACCTAAGAAGTATCGTCCGTTTCAGAGTACTGTTCCAAATAACTGTTTATTAGCAATATCCTAATGATTAGTTTCAATAAAGAAGCTTTATTATTATTAAGAAAACTTCCGCAAACTACTATTGCTGCATTGATGAACAACAATATACAGATCATGCACTTTCTTATTTAAGTATACACATGTACCACGCAAAAATAGACACCACGTTGATTGGCAATGATATAGTAAGGGAGTGTAACGCTTTGAAAAGGTGTGCGATACAAAATTGAACAGGTTTACAAAACTTACTGATCGTTATCTATGTGCATTCTGATCATTTGTTGTTGCTTTTTCCTTATAGAATAATGATATTCTTTATGAGCGAAATATTTTTTCCGTTTTTCATCTTTGTGCTTGTTTTTTTAATAAAATTAATGGATGAAATTTGACGTCCCAGTACTCAACACGATAAAATTTTTAAAACCGGCCTTCAACAAAACAAAACCACAAAAAAGCAAACTACGTCGATATTCAACTAGTAAATATACATGCGGGAAGAACTGTGTTTTTTGCTGGTGTCAGGTCAAGGTCATTCAAGTCATTAAAAAAGAGTGATTTTCTTATATCTCCCCAACAAAACATTCAGAGGTTGGTGCAAGGCTTCAGTGTAGGCTTAGCTATTGCTCAATGCAAATATATAATGGCTCATACTCCAAACATTTCCTTCTATGTCGTCTGTCATGGATGATGCAGCCTCTGAATCACGGGGGCATTATAATATTCTATATCTTCACAATCAACATTTTAGGGGGTTGGTGTAATGAAGTATATTGTTTTGTCTATGCATGAACAACAATCGAATACCTACTCTATACCGTATTTGACTATTTACCTAATGACCTCGTGACCTTGGCTCATACTGCCATGCTGTTTGACAAAATGAAGTTGATCATCTGATTCACAGTTGATTAATGACCATTTGGAAGTGGTAAAATTGTTTTGATCTGTTGCTTGGATGTTAAATTCTCACTTATTAAAGAATGATTACTTGTTGGTAATCCATGGTCCTTCGAAAAGGTATATACCCTAGGATATGTTTATTCGAGATCCAGCGTACAATGCACCTTCCCACCCCTCTCAACCCCAAGGGTGAGTTTAGCGGGAGGCAATGCTCCGTTTAGCGCCCGTGCCCACTGATTGGCGCCCATGAGCTGTGGCAACCGTTCAAACATGTTCGGAAATTGACACTCCATTTTCATGTTCTCCAAGTGACCTGTTTTGGAGCCTTGTCGGGGTCTGTCTATGATCATCTGAGATCACAGAGTCAGCGGTTCTGATAAAACATACACGGCATCTAGGTTGGCCATACATCGCACATGTTTTTCTAGGTCTGATCAAGTCTAGGAATTCTGAAATCATCGAGTTTGCAAAAGACGGCAAGAGATCACTACGCATTGTTACGTTATTGTTTCATATTCTACTTCATAATGAAGAGTCATCAGTATAACCAACTATTGCCTGTGCTGGAAATCGTCAGATAACGACGCTCCTTCGAATATAACACCAATGCGTGCTATTCTCCTGTGTAATTGACTGAATTGCCTCTCGCGAAACCTTATGATTAATGTACAATTTATTTCTCTCCTGTAATCCCTCGTTTGTGACGATAATTAGTCTGTTTTTCCTTCAAACCGGCCGTTACCTTATATAACCTTTTATTTCCATTTATATATCTTTCTCAGTATCAGTGCCGATCGTCATCTCTGATCTTGAAGTGAAAAGCTGAACTGCATGATGAATTTCAAAATGGAACTATCAATTGAATATTGGAAGCACCTCGAAAAAGCGAGTTTCAAATGTGAGATCCAAAAACTTCCTATATCGGAGCCATTGATTTACCACCAATTCTGTTTTTGATCAACTGATTAGCTGACTGAGAGTTGTATCGATGTAGGCCATACCTAAAGAAAAAGATTATACAGTCGAAAACCGCTGTAGTATGCTTTGCATAGTTCAAAAACCCCCCGTCGTCGCAAAGTGTTTTAGACATACTACCCTAACCTGGCCCTTCGGAGTTGATATATGCCGTTCATAATCTTCATTTCTTCATTTCTGTATCCGTACGTGCGAATACCTAAATTTCCGTTTTTAATCAATAAAGTTTTAAACTTACCTTACCTTACCTACCTTACTATGTCCCCTTGGAGAGCCGCGTATTAATATCCTTTTGCTACTCCAATAATACAACAGAAATTCTGGCTTCCTTTGTTTATTCGATTAGACCTATTATAAATGGCTGCCAAAATGGACCAGTCACGACATAAAGCAAATGGCTCCTTCGATAAACTATGCCTCTACATTTAATCCTGCCACTTCTTGCCCAGCTTGTTAAAATAACGGTTGGTAATGCCGGGTGTCCCGTATGCACTTTCAGTTCATATCATATTGGGGGGGGCCGGGGGGCCGGTCGGCCGCAGTTTCGCGGCCTCGTTACTATAATTAGGGTTTTGTCTATCGCTCCCACCAAGGAATACTCCTTGTGACACGACTATCAAGAGCTCCTCTTCACATACACGTCAGGAAGACTTTTTACCTTGCGTGTTTGCCAGTGTAAGCTGGAAATAATCATTATGGTTTTATGTGCTTGGAATGAACAAAAAATATTCCACCATCATTTGCAATGGTTCGACGCAAATTGCGATATCAGACGTCACTGATTACAGTTAATAATGACTCGGTTCTATGTATTTATTTGTTCAAGATGTGATTGTCGTCTGCTAGTCCAGGAACAAGCGAAGCGAAGTTTGCATGACGTCCACGACAAAATTCGTGATTTGCACACAACTCGGTATATTGAATCAGCATCATTTCAATATTAATTATATCATTTTAAATTCGACGGGAAAAAATGCGTAACTATACCATTTGGTAACCACTTTATCTAAATTGCTGGGGTGCAGTATCTTTGGTTTAAAAGATTTATATTTTAATTGGACGACAATTCCACTTTACTGCGTCATTTCCCCGTTTTCCATTGTTGATTGGTTCGTTTCCTTTTACCTTAGTCGTTTTCTTCTATGATCTTGAGACATCTAAGATCAACGTAAGACTAAGCATCCGGGTAGCCAGAGTATACCGGAAGCAGTACCTATACCCCCTGAATACAAATTTCTTTGATTTGATTAGATCCAATTCAAACTCAAGTTCGATGTTTTCTCTCAACCGTTCCCCATCGGCTTAGAGGATATGTATGTATTTTTTCTGTCTGTCAATTCATTTTGTTTACTATCATTTACAATCGGCTTTTTGATTACTAGACATGGAATATCGGGAGAAATACGAGAGTGTACACTATTTCTCAAGAGCCTCCAAAACACTGACTAGCTTCTCATCCAAACTTCAAACATCCATTACTTAGACAGACACACATTGAGCCTATGAGAGGACCTCCACGACGTCACGCTCTTTGTTATTACTGTATTACACTATGCACGGACTCTCCCACCCTGCAACGAAGGTCGTCACAGTGTATCGATAAAATGTAGCGTAGAGAGAAAGTAAAACGCTCGTTCATATGGCACTGTTATGTGTGGAAGTCAATTCCGGCATTTCATTTCAGTGATCATTGGTCCTATGGACGTAACGTTAGAGCTATGTAATGAGGAATCAGAGTAACATCTACGACCTGTAGCTGTCCGACTGGGCAGGTCTGTTCGCCTCATGCAATCAGTGATGAGGCCGTTCAGGAGTTGCGAGAAGGTTTTATTCAGCGGACTGTTCTCGACCATGAAGCCAATTGATTTGCTTCATTACGGTATCGTAAATTCCTCGAATGGTCCACTGCCATTTGAAGCCTCCATCTTTTCTGACAGTTTCCTACATATATTGTTTATAAATATTCACCTTGCATTTTTTTCGGCACTGATTCCGCGGAGTTTGTTCCGGATTCTTCATTCAGATATTTTTATAAAACCTTTTCCTACCTAACTTTTCCCTTTTCTAGTTTACTCACATCGCGCACGTCATGTTGAGATTTCCTTGACGGACGTCACAGTCCGGTGGATGGAGGAAGCTGGACTTTGGGGGAGGGATATGGTAAAAGGGAAGAGTTTGCTGGTGGGGATTCGCTTGTCGTATGTGTCAGGAATTTAGTCGCGTGGATAGCTGAAGCGTACGCTGCGTTCGGTTGTCTTCCGGGAGCTAGGCAGCTAGGTGGAGGATATGAGTGCAGGGTCAAACGGATCGTGGGGGAGAGGAGGTGTGGTTGTCGAGATAGGCCAATATATCTCCGGGGGTGACAGTCAGGACGTCCTAAGATCCCGATTCCGTGAACTGTTGTACAGGTGAAGTCCAATAGTCGAAAGTGTGCGATGGTGGCATTCTACCAAGGTTTGACGGTTTTCCGTTGCAGGTAGGCCGATAGCGGGGTTCAATAGTTGGTTAAATTTAGAGTGTGTTGGGGAGGGCGTGCAGTTTGTGGATGTGTAGGGTTCTGGGGGGAAGGAGGGATCTTTTCGCTAAGGATGGTCTCACCTTAATGGTGCGGGGGCTTCACTGTTTGGCAAGTTGGTCAATTTCTGCGTGGAAGGGGTGTTAAACTAAAATTGGGGCGAGGAGTCGGGTGTCCGAGGCTTACTGCAGGGTGTTTGTAAATAGTTAAGAATCGCCAGTGGGAGTCTGGACGAGGCAACATAGCGATAGATATGTTAGCCAGCTGTCATTCTTCTGTGCTAATGTTCAAATATCAGGAACAGTTTGATGAGTGCAGATTTTAGCCAGCAACGCAAGCCGACGTCATTGTATTACAGAGTCAGTGGTGAACCAGTGATATTTCACAGGCCGAAGTTTCCACCTTCCTGGTTTTGGTGTTTATAGGTAAGATAGGATAGATACTCTCCGTGGCATGTGGTTTGGAGTTTGTTGTATGTGAGGTCTGATTCGAATAGTTATGAGGAGGAGGCAGATGGAGGGGCGATTATTGGTGTAAGTTTTTGTCAACTCGGTTTTGGTGTGTGAAAATCGTTAACTCATTGGTATCCAGTTCTTTATTCGTTGGAGTTGATGTACCGTTCTCCCAAATAGCTCTGAGACAACAACTTTTTCTGTCCGAATTGCTTTCGAGTTTTGGGAAAAGAGTACAATTATATGGGTGATTTCAATGATCCAATTTTCTTGGTCTAATGGTACTAGTGGCATCATGGATCTGGCGTTTTCAATGTCCACGCAGGATCGTTTTCATGTTCCAGCAGTACATTTGCCTACCGAAAGCATATATTTTGGATTTAGTTTTGAGCAGTGATCAGAGTCTGTAGATAATGTAGATGAGCGTGGGTAAGCTCGGTGCAAGTGATCACGATGATAGTTAGCGGGCAGTGTCTGCTCTTCAATATCCCACAGAGTCTAGAGCTTGTTCATTGTTTCGCGCACCGGCCGATGTGTATGGCATTTCCAGGTTTTTAGCAAAGTAGCTGGCATAAATTGTCAGAAAGTACGGATGATGTGGACTCTGGAAATGGTTTCATGAAAAGGTTTAACGAGGTAGATGAAAGTTTACGTTCCTTGGAGGAAATGTCGCAGTAAGAACAAGAGGTCTTCTGGGATGAAAAGGGAAGTTTGTCTGGCCATCAAACGTAAAGCGACATTTATGGCGACGTTATCGTTCTACTGGGTTCCGTGTTGTCTAGAGCATTTTCAAAGTTTCAGCAAAAGCTGTCACAGCGCTTTAGTTTCTGGTGCTACTAAACTGATTCGAGAGGCAGATTGCCTCTAGTATCAAAGAGAATCCTCGTGCATTTTTCTCTTATGGTGAGGGGGGAAGCAGACAAGTCAAGGACAGCATTGGGTCTGAAGATTCCAACTCGGGTGGACAATCAGCGATAGCCAGGAGATGGCCTAAGGTTCTAATAATACTTGTCGTCTGTTTTTACTCATGAGAACTTGGATAATTTTGGGGACCTAGTTGTCGGGGTTTTCGCAGAGTATTGTAATATGGGTGTTCGTCTGGTGTTAGTAAAGAAGAAACTGCAGAAGCTTAAAAGTGAAAAAAAGTCTGTCCTGACGGAGTTTATCCTTGCTTACTAAACCCTTTGCCGACGGTTGTCGTTCCACTAGCTATTATTTTTCATAAACTCGAAAAGAAGGTATTGTTCGGGATGATTGGAGGATGAGCAAATGTTTTCTCTATTTCAGGACAGGTTGGTAAACGGTCTTCTCCTTGTAATTACAGGCCAATGAAGTCATACTAGTGTGTCTGCAAGGTAATGGAATTAATCATTCGGGATCATGTGGTTGATTTTATCAATGAGCAAGTCTGAATTAGAGATTACTCAGGCAGGTTTTAGGAAAGAACGTTCGTGTTTGACTCATCTTTGGAATTTATGGAAGATGTTACAAGTACTGTTGACAACGGCAATGCTGGTGATATAATTTTCCTGGACTTCAGAAAGGAAAAGGCTTTTACAAGGTTCCTCTCTGAGCGTCTCGTTGACTCAAGTTGGAGGCTTGGTATTGAGGGGGAAATGGTCTCAAGTGGATGCGGGAGTGGCTTCATTAATAGGAACAACAGTTGGCATTAATGGGCGGTCGTTTCTTGGCAAAAGTGATTTAAGGTGGTCAAAATAAGAAATCGTTCAAACCGTTAGGTCTAGAATGCTTAGTCTGATCAGGTATGTACATTGCCTCAAAATCCCTGTGTGATATTAGATCAAAATTCTATGGCGTCAAGGAAACCAACACCACTGGATGTTTGTCTTGAAATATGCCAATTATTGATACACGATATATTCTTTTGTCCGTATAGTTTTGACCGGCTGTGAAATGCGGTCGAGAGCAAGTTTCTGCGAGGGAAGTCTAAATGCGGAAGTGAAATTAAATCGTCAACCTGCAGCCCTGTCGCGACCTTTGTACTCAGTTGATCTGCGTCCGAGTGACTACAATGAGTTTTATTGAAGTCGAACAGGCATAGCTCCGACCAGGACGGGCGCGCGACTCCAGGTTCATGCGCTTCTGGCTCCAGGTTATAGAGCATGAATTCATGCTTTTTCATCTCCAGTAGGTATGTACAGCACTGCGCGAAACGTAAATGGGTTCTATGTTTTATCGAAGCGTCAACCACACGGCACTACGATAGTTCCACACGGCAGTGGACCAAGAGGAACAAATGAAAGCGTAGCAATCTTAGACAGCCTGTGATTGCCTCTAATTAGGTACGTTGTTGAAATCTGTTTCTAGAGGAAATAATTAACATTCGGTGTTTCAGATCACTTCTATACTGATTATTATCCGGAATATTTTAAGAATAGCCTATCCTAATGAATGGGTTAGAACGTGGCTTTCATTATACTTGTTATAACTGAAGATTACGCCAAAAAAACTTCTATCAGTCGCTGACGAGTCACGCTATTACAGATCGTTGCACCTTCTTAATCAGTAACATGAAAACGCTGACTGAAATAAGGAACAGACAATCGTAGCTAGCTTCGTTGTAAAAATAACCGACTGCATGAAGAATAAAGCGAAGGGTATTATTCATTTATGAAATTGTGATGAATTACAACCTGAACGGGTTATTGAACCTGTGACGTCGTACTTACGAGCATTGATTAAAGACAAGATTGAGAAACGTGGACATGGTCGTAACTATAGAAGTGTTTTAGTCAGTGTACCGTTATGAGGTATTGCTCATGCACAACGTTTGAGCAAATCTATTCTACTCAACCTTGCCCCGTTCCATAGGCTTTGTCCAACCTTCATCCAACACAAATCCGTATACTATCGCACTCATAGTCATTCATTGTTTTACTTATTCCAAGGACTTTGAGTGGGAGGGGGAAGATGCTACAGGCCCGCATCATCCTAATGTTACAACTAGGGCATAAACTGTTATATCAAATATCCAGTAGTCGGTTGGAACCCCTCGCAGACGATTTTGCTCGGAGGCCAAATTGACGCATCTCATAGCAGACACCCACCCACAGCCTTACTAACGAGGCCAAATTGACGCATCGCACAGCAGGCACCCACCCACAGCCTTACTAACGACCTCGATCACTAATCAGGTTGACAGCGATTCATGCGAGTACAAATAGAAACGTGCGAAATGGGTAATCGCAATTGGTTCACAGAGTTAGAGAACTCAGAGTCGAGTTCGGAACAGCGAGGAATCGTCGAGATAGAATGGAAGGACATGAGAAGGAAAACGTACGCGCGTACCAATGCGGCAGTGTCGGCGAATTGTTTCCATGGAATGATCTGGCTTTTTAAGCAATCTAACTGGCACCACCATACATTGCGTTTGCTCGAAAATCCATGGTTCTTCGTACATCGAAACATTTTAATCCCCTCTGAAATCCTTCTCCTTCTAACTTCTTCTCAACTTGCACACGTACCTACGAGAGGATTGCGAAGATGTTTAATGATCTCCTTTTGCGATTTAAGATTAGCATAGCAAATTTCGCTCGACTGCACCTTCCAGTTGGAGGTCTTGGTTGTAATTCCTCTTTCTTCGTTCCGTAAAGGCATATTTCTGCCTGGATGTTGTTCTTGTCAGACGTAATTTGAGTGTATTGCTGACCTAATTAACAAAAACTGTGTTACACTAATGGACTCAAAATTGAAGCATGAAACATTTGTTCACAGCCCCTCCAGTTAATACAATAACACCATGATCTGAAAAAATAAGAGACGCATGTTCTGGAACATTCTACGACACTTTTTCCATGCATAAGCCAAGCCGGAAATAATCCTTGGATGTATGAATTGAAGTTTGTAAACAGGTTGCTGCTTTCATTCGTAATGAATTCAAGTGGAACTATAGTGAAACCGCATCACCATAAGCATGAAATCGCGCAATAGGGATTGACCGAGCGAAAATGTCTTCATCATCAGACTGCAGGCCTCTGCCTGGTTCATTCAGAGTCAGCCCAGTAGGCTCACTAACACTTTAGTGGCAATCGCTCGAATGTAGAGGAAATGGAGAATCTGAGTTCTGAGTTCTCGTTGGGCCCCAGGGTGGGTTCCTTGTGATTTAGGCAGGAGTACCCGGCGTATTGTAGTGTTCCCCCCGAAATCTCGGTAGCAAATTGCTAGTAAAGGTCTGTTCGCACTGTGTTCCCACTGGTGTGTATTGGATTTCCCACTAGTATAGCACGCTTACTACGGAGTACTAAAGATCCAATACGATGTACGAATCCAGATGACAACGGCAAACGTGGTGTGCGTAGGTTCGATGGTATAGTCGTTTTTGCGCTCGTACTCAACTTTCGGGTCGCAACCAGGCGAGCGGGCTCGACGGGGCTGAAATCGTACTGCGTTTATATGCTGTTCCACTGTAATATTGTAGCATTTTTAAGAGCGACAACAAGCGTTTGCATGTGCGGGTGAAACTCCAAAATGCATTGCTTTTTTTTTTTTTTTTTTTTTTTTTTTCTAAGTCGAGATGACGTTCAACGGGCTTCTAGGGTAGTTGTCTCCACTTCTGCAGGTATTCCAGTTCGTCATTCCATTGGATACACTAGAAAATGTCGGCGGGGAAATCCGACAGACGTATATATCCACCGCATCTCTCATTCAGAAATTTGGTGAAATGAAACGGACAAATTCGTAGGCAGAAGACATTATAGACTTGTTGAAGCGACAACGTTGTACAGGTAAAATGGAGTGGTCCTTAAATAACCACATTATTCCAGATTTCGACTTTAAACACATGACCACCCGGCAGAGTCAAATCTCAGGTCAGAGGGTCCCCACATGCAGTGTCAACAACTTATATCACAAATGGTGAACCATCCAGCCTTCGAAGAGATTCAATTCTCCGACTACAGCCAAAAAACAGGGTTTGACCTCAGGGACCTCGAATGGAACTTTAATGATAGGACAGTTTTGTATGAAAACATTGTTATTCTCCATGCGATACATCAACTCCTAGGAGCATTGTGCATTCTGATGATCACACGCAGTCTTATTGCCGAAAAGTACTAAAAACAGTTTTTAATACCCTAAGTGACCATTTATGACCTTCAATGACATGGCGGCTTTATGAAAATTGTTACAATCATTGTGATGCATCCACTCCTAGAAGCATATGAATTACAATTCAACATGTCCAATTTCTTGCGAAAAAGATTAAATCATCATATGGACTGATCAGGGATAAAATATATGACACATTAGTCCCACAAATTTACCCTGCGTGATCTTGATGCTATTGAATAAATTCATCAAGAAGGGTAATAGGTCTATTCACAAAGTTCGGTCCACAATCCCTAAAAGTTTGAGAGAAAATAATTGCATTAATATTCTAATTTGGCAACGAATATGTAAATTAAAAGCACACATAGGACCTTCAGTGATTTCAACGCAATTGAATAAAAGATCGGACTGTTGAGAAGGTCTTACTCAACAAGTTTAGTGAGAATCCAAAAAGGTTATAAATTTGCCTATTCTAATTGGGCCAACTATTATCAAATTGTTATGCCAAGATGACCTCCATGTGACATCGGCAAATTAGGACAATTATCCGGCACTATCGTTGTGCCATATTCAACCAAGTTTCTGAAAGTACCAATGACAGTTGAATATCACATACATATGCTAATTAGGCTACGGCAACGAAATGCAAACTTGCCCTCGGATGACCTTAAAATTGTCGCCATGTTTTTCGGCTCCAACAAATACCCACAACCACCACGTTCGTGAAATCGTGTTGGACGAACTTGAATTTTCGGAAAACTGCAAAAAACAGGAGGGCAGCAAATATACGTTATAGCCCATTTTCGAACGTATCCGAGATTTTACTCATACGGGACATGTGTACAAGTTTTGGGGTCATCGGATACAGTGTTAAAGAATGAGAGCGCTAACGCCTAAAGTTTCGGCGGCGGCGGCGGCGGAGAAGGCCGGGCACCGGCCAAAACACATACTAGCCCCCGCAAAACTTACAGTGTGAGGGGTCTAATGAAGTGTATAAAAACTGTCTATAGGGCTGGAGACCTAAAAGAACGGCAAATGCAGTAGCTACAGTGGAGAGTACAAGCAATAATAGATGAATATAGTGTAATGGTCGGAGGCCCGATCTGCTATCATGTTTCGGATTCCTCTTTGGTCTTCTCGTTCCTTTGTTTATGTGCTATCATTTGGAAGGCGTTCACGCACTAATGGTTCAATGGGCCGAGGTCCAGCTAGCAATATATTACAAGCCTGAAGCGTGGGGCCAAAACTTTCGTTTACGACGTCGTAGTGTATAACCCCAATTTGTGTGTAATTATTTTCTTCGTGGGACTGGCCGCGGCTGTTGATACCTGTTCGGACTATTCACAGAGGCACCAAGAAGAGAGACTAAAGAGGTATATTTCTTTAATATATATTATAGGCTGGTTAAAATCGTTCCTAACAAATAAGCATTCGGTGTATCGAATAGAAATAATTACGGTACGTTAAGAATTATCGATGGCTGCATATTAAACGACTTTTTTATATTTAGTTCAGTTTTTCACGGATGGTATGAAGGCTTTAGAGCCAACATGCGCGCCCGTGAATCCTTCGTCTCTTCGAATCCTTCACCATCTTGCCGCTCAGTGAAAACTCTCGCTATTAGGCTACACCCTGGGCGCCGTAGGGACAACACAACGATCCTGCTGCCGCAGCTGGCTCCTGGTTGATTGCCAGAGAAGGCTTGATGGCCTTACCCCTTCCCCGACGGAAAACTGTTACAACCTGAACACAAAAGAAGCCGGCTATGGAATTTTGAACATTGAAACATTTTGAAACAGCTAATGAGAGGGGTTCATTGGATATGCACATGTATTTTAGCCGTATTCGCCTGTCGCCTATTACTGTAGTTTGTTATTTAGTGTATTTTGTGGTTTGTTTCGGGGTTAAATGGTATTTAATTGTCTATGTTATATGTTGGGGTTATGGTTTCTGGGGCCCATGACCAGCTGATCGGTCCTACAGGCGTCCTTCGCTATAAAACACCCAGCAAAATGTTCCACCTGACTGACCTCCCTAGATAGCCTAGATGAATGAACAGAGCCCGATGTAGTAGGCACGATACGACAAGTAAACAGAAGGGGCATTGGTAGGGAAGCGGACAAAAGAAAGCGTGCTTTAGGCGCACTTAGTGCTTGGCGAAAGAGAATATGTTGATCGAGCATCAGGTCGTCAATTTGGGCTTGTAAAACAGGCGAGAATAACCTAAATGAAGAAAGAAATGAATTGTGTCTGCACGTGCGAGCGAGAAACAACGAATTCATAAGCGCTGTGATATGAATGCTGAGTACACATTTATGAGAGTGTAGAATCGGCATTCTGCCTGCTGAAGAAAATAGTCTCGTACATGAAGGAGATTGGGGATGCTTCTACGGTCTTTGACCCCTCCATACCACGAAGGGCAGGAAAACGCAACCCTTGCCCAGTTAGTCGATGCAATGCAAAAAAATCTAGTGGCGGTCTTCCGGGCTTATGCTTGGGGCAGAAGCAGCAGCGCTCAAGGTGAAATTAAAATACATTCGATCAGGAGCAATAAACGTGCGGAATTGCAAAGGATTCGAAAAACAACACATGGGAATTAGATATGGCGCAGGCTAACGTAGTGTCCTGCAAGATATTGAGCGTAGCCGTTCCGTTGACCTTGGTCAACTCTCTAACTTGACTGAGGATAAGAGTCGGTTCGTTGCGATTAGTATTGCAACAAGGTAATTGCTCTCAGGGAGCTCCCCCACCCAAAACCCCCTTGTGTGTGTAAATGACTCGCCACGTAATGACCAGCTGCTAAAGCTAAACTACCCGCTGTCATATGATTTAGGATCTCAACAATTGGTAGATTTATCATCAGTTCGCTACTTCAAACGTTATGAGAAAGTCAGTTCTCAGCAAGCCTGACAGTTACCCCTGCCGAGGTCCTGGGCCTGGGTCAATTAGGAATGAAATGGAAGCACTGGCAAAACGATCCACTGTCTAGTAGGGTTAAGTCGCTCACACCCTCCCGAACCCGGCATCTTCTCAGGGGACCCTTTGAAGTACAGGTTGGACATCTGCCTGTGATCCCTATAAACCAAAGGTGGTACTGGTAACGGAAACGAATGTATATCTTTAAAAGGTATATGGTGGCCAGCCAAGAGGCAGTTGAGGTTACTTTCTAGCTTCACTGCGGAAGCTAGAAGAAGTCTAGGCAGGTGCTGATGGAGCAAGTGGTAATTCCTTTGTAATAGCAAATGCGGGTCGGGATAAGTTGGACAATGGCAAAGATTCTCTAGGGATGTGCATCATGCGGAATGTTACCGATTTTCTCCGGCAATGCGAAAGTCCGCAATGGAAATAAATGGGGCATGGGGAGTCCTTAATGATGCTAGAGAAAATCGGAAAATATTGGCCAAATTGCCCGACTGGGCTTATTACAAGATGGGCGAGAAAGGTCTCTGAGAGGAAACATAAGGGTATTTTTTTTTTTTTTGTTTTTTTTTTGGGGTTCCCTCTTTTTCATGAATTTAGGGAGTTCATGTTCAGGAATACCCGATATTGCTGCGACCCTTATGTCTATACAAGCTGTACGATCTCAGAATCCTGCCCAGCCGACGGGCAAAGGTGAAGCCCTAAGCGCCCAGATTGCAAATGCCCTTGCGGTAATACCTGGTGGAAAGTCTGGTCAAAGGTCAGTTAAGCCTAGTGTGGTTTCTGGATAAAGAGCACTTCATAGACTCGGGTATGAGTTCCTCAAACGTCATGGAGGAAAGGAGAACCTTCATCAGGGACAAGGGGGCTCTGTTATGGGTTGTTTGAAACCAAATCAAGGGGCCAAGATTGCAGACAAGAACTTAAGTGGACACTGTCACAAGATCCATCAAATTCAGTGCAACAGAGATTTTATACATTTGGGTGGCCGGGCTCCCAAGGAAGATAAAGGGGTCCAAATTGACAGTAGGGGACATTGTAGCAGGGGAGTAACCATTGAAGTGGCAACAAGACAACCGCCACCAAAAGCTCACGATTTTGCTGTTTGGTGTCAAATAAAACCACCCCACAAAATGAGTGTTGACCTATGCAGCTTGACACGCAGTCATACGACCTGGATTGCAGAAGAGTTTGGTCGAGGATTAGGGATACAGGGGGAGAGGCAAGATTGTCGTATCACCATGTCTTCCAATAATCAAATAATTGACACTAAACGGTTCACAGGGTTAGTGTTAGGGGTAGAGGCATCGAAAGGAAGGAGTACACATTACTGCTACATTTTTAGGGCGGTAATTCCGCAAACAGAGCTCACATACGACACCTGAGTACTGCGTCAAAGTGGTTCGTATTTGAAGCCTATCGCCAGACGAATTGGTTCCTTACCAAGATTGTGAAAATCGGCATGTAATGGGGTACAATTGCCCAAAGGCCCTATTTCCTAGAGACGTCGTCCTCCCTGGTGGAAGGACCTTTCGCGTCAGAAACTGACTTAGGCTGGGGATAGTAGGCTAGGTGACCCTCTCAGTGAGGGAATGTGAGACTATGACCCAATTGGCATAGTCATAGGGGCTCAGGTATTCGGGTACCAATGCCGAGCCCAAAGTGGTACTCGTTTACAAAATCTACCATCAAAAAGTGGAGACCACGACGTCTGTATTTGTTAATTTTGTAAAGAAATTGGTCAGGGAAGTGATCAAAATGCGTGAATTGAGTCTGTGACAGAATCAAAACAAAACACCGGACTCCCAAGACGATGTCAAATGTCCTATCAGTTCTAAAAGAGGGAATTCACGTGACTTCTGATTCCCACACTATGAATGCACTTCCGTTCCAAACTCATCAGACCCAAAAAATACCGAAACAATAGAGACTTGGCCCTCCACTGCCTGAAATCGTGCAGCGGCGGGTTCAGCTCGAATCAAAAGTACAAAGGTCAGTACGGCCGTTTCAGGGAAGCCTCAGTTCAAAGGTGGAGAGAAAGTTACCGCAATCTGAAATCGGAGGGATGTTAACTGTGTGTTAACTCATCCTTCACCATGGTGTTTTCACCCTAAAAAACCAAAAAAGCTTGGAGTGGTTTTCTCGATTGCAGTGCTAATACGGGGTCAGTCTATGAATGATATCTCTACAAGGTCCAAATTGACAAACGCCCTCATAGGGGGCATTACTGTGCGCTTTCGTAATAACCCCATCGCCTTCATGTGTGACATCGAAGCGATGTTTCATGCCAGTTCAAGGGAAGCGAGCACAGAGGATTTCCTCAGATTCATGTGGTGGGAGGGCTGTAACACAAGCGTTGGTCCGGCAGAGTTTCGCATGGCAGTTGCACTTATTTGGGGCACGCTCTTCCCCAGGTTGCGCCAAATTTGGCCTCAAGCAAGGTGCGAAGGACTATGAGACCAGTATGGTTCAGCGGTTTCCGACTTCATTAGGGGAACTTTACGTGGATGACGGGCTCAAGTCGTGGGCAAGGCCAAACGATGCGATCGATCTCATAGACAAGACAGAGATCTTTGTGGGCGAGTAGGGTGAATGGCTAGATTCGTGTCCAAATTCAGCCGAAGTTATGAGACCTTCACCCAAAGAGCGTTCCGATGGCAGAAGGACTTCGATTTGTCTTCGAGTACCGCAAATAGAAAGTGGCATTAGGGGTCCAATGTGTGCGTGAATTAGACGCCTTCAATTTAGAATTCACTTGGAAGATAAACCCCTTACCAGGCGTGGGATTCTATCAATTGTGAGTTCAATAATCGATCCATTGGGTTTCCTCTCGCCAGTCGTTTTGGTGGGGAAACAAAATCCGGCAGGATATGTGCGCTGATCATTTGGGACTGGGGACAGCCCCCTACTGATAACGAAGGTCTCGGTGGGAAAAACGGTGGAGAAGTGGTTGAATCTCTTGAGAGTATCAGCAATCCTAGAGGTTGCTATCAGTCGCCAAATTGTGTCGCCCCCTTTAAGGGTGTGAACTCACAGCTTCCACGAGGCCGTAGGGTGGGTTAAGGTCAGTGCTCTTACTTGCGTTTGGTCGACTCTGAGGGGGAAGTTTCCCTGCGATCTGGTCATGGGAACGTCGAGGGTGGGTTACCGTGAAACCCATAACAATTGCCCCGCTTCGAATGAAATGGCAGCCGTTTTGTCTGCGGAAAATCAGTTATTTGACTAGCGAGCTTGATTCTGAGAGTATTAGGGAAATCTTTGGGCGGACAGCAAAGGTGTCTGGGGTATATCCACCAACCATGTAGGAGATTTAGACCTTCGTGGCTAACCGGGTTCACACAAAATTCGAGACCTTTTAGTCCAGTCCAGTGGCGTTAGTCTCTACGGCTGATAATCCTTGCTGACGTAGCATCCAGAGGGTTGTACCTGATGAAATGTCGAACATGGCAGTTGGCCATTGGGTCTACGGTTTCTCCTGGGAAAGGAACTTCCCTCCATGGTTTCTGCCTGTTGGATTTAGAGGGATAAGATTGTAGAACTTAAACCGGCTCCCGTTCAGGTAGCAGCAGGTGCAGAGTGCGCTCGTTCTTAGAGCCAGAGAGAGGACTGAATCATTATTCAAGTTGGGGCAGGGCAGCGCGGGAATGGCGCTTTGTTGAAAATTCTTGCATTTGTTGAAAGCGCGTGTATCTGTCAAGTCCTCGCACGGAACACCTGTAAGAAGGGTGATGCTACTGACTTGCACCGTGCAGCGTTGTCATAATCAAAAGCAGTCCAAGCATCTGTTTTCAATATGAAATCGGGAGGTTGAGTAGTCCTACCACAGTCCGAAAAGACCTTGAAAAAAGTACGAGCCACTGTAACCGTCTGGATCATCTAGAGATTTGGTATCTGCGTGTAGGTGGACGTATGTGGGTAAGTGTGGACGATAACTTCAAGTATCCGGAGCATTCTCCCAGCAAGCACAAACAGGAACATCTTATTATTCGCATTTTCATGAACGGGACTTCAATCAGGGGCGGGCATACTACAATGAGATCAGAGTCAGGCTGTTGGATCATAGGTTGTAGTTCTGTAGTAGCGGCGTATTCATAAAGTGTTCGTATTGCAGGAGATTGAGGAGAAGCCGCAGGTCCAGAAGAGGCTAATGACCGCAGACAGGCTAGAGCCATTCTCCACCATTTTTCTTACTGTGGCGCGATTCTTGGGCATCTTGGTACAAAGAAGGCGAAGGAATTAAGCGTAAGCGTAATTTTCACGGGCATGGTGTCTCGAGCAATCCATGGGAAAATAGTCAATTCAATTAATACGGTTTTTTCTTTTTTCCTTTATTTAATGCTTGCGAGATGTGTAGCCTTGAAGGGCCGATTAGGCATTACGTTCGACCGGGGCCTAACTTTGTTGGTGCAAGAGTGAATAAGAAAGGCCTTGGGCAAGAAATAGATCATACCAGAGTTCGTGAGCACTTATTGAATGAACGTGTGATTACATAGAGTTCAAATCTCAACGTTCCTGATGAAGCAACATGGGTGGGTCTGGGAACGCCAGGATACCGCAATAGTAGTATTATCTTGAACAGTAGATGCACAGCGAGGAGTCAAACTGGAGGGACGAACGTCTGCGAACATTCATGTGTGAGGTTACTGCCATTGTTAATTGGCGACCCTCCGAATGATACTCGTTTGACCTAGTAGGTCAATTGGAGCCACTAACACAAACCACCTGTTAACTCAGAAGTCTCGAGTACTTCTACCACCGCCAGGTAGATTTGACTCCACAGATTTGTACTCAAGGAAAAGATGGGGCGGCGGTTCAACATGTGGCCAATGAGGTTGGGCGTTGGAAGCGGATATATGTTAAGATCCAGCCTGGCAGAAATGGGTATCCACGCTCGCAACATTCAGTTGGTGATATTGTTATAATTAAAGATGATGCCAGTCCAAGATGCAATGGAAATTAGGTAGAGTAATGAAGCGATGTGGGCGAAGATAATCGTTGTGCGCGAAGTCAGAGTTGCTTTGAGTCACGCTGGATGACCAGGGCAGAACGTCTAATGAGTTTTCATTTAGGATCGTCCCATCTCATAAGTTGGTTGCTATGGTGAAGGTAATTGATAAGCGTGGGTTTCCGTATGCGGGCCATTGATGTATTGTTTTGTATTGTGTATTGTTTGACCTATTTTAGGTCTTGCGTTACAGTACGTCCAGTATAACACGTCATGTTGTGTAATATGTCGAGTATATTCGTTGCATGTAAGAAATGTAAATGTTAAATATTGTTTCTGCATGCTTAATTAGGATAATTAGTGATGTTGGGAAATTTGCAGTTTGATGTTATGTCCGGTGGTAGTTAGTATGGTCCTCTGTGATGTCAATGATGGCGAATGTTTGAAAAAAGGTCATTTTTTGAGGGGCCATGTAATGGTCGGAGCCCGAATTGCCTATTCATTGTTCTGAATTCCTCTGTGGTCTTCTCGTTCCTTTTTTATTGTGCTCTACATTGGAAGCGTCGCACGCCTCATGGTTTTCAATGGGCCGATGGTCAGCTGAACTAAGTTACAAGCCTGAGCGGGCACTTTCGTTACGACGGTTTTAGTGTTAACCCATTTGTGTGAATTATTTCTTCGGGGGACGGGCCGCGGCTGTGCTACCTGTTCGACTTATTCACCGATGGCACCAAAGAAAGAGAGACTAAAGGAGGTATATTTCTTTGTATATTATTATTATAGGGCCTGGTTAAAATCAGTTATTACTCAACAATAAGCATTCGGTGTATCGAATAGAGATAATTACGTAACGTTAAGGAATTATCGATGGCTGAATATTAAAAAACGATTTATGATATTTATGTCATTTTTTCACGGAGGTAAATAAGGAGTAGAGCCAAACATGCATCCTCCCTGCATCCTTCGTCCTCTTCGATCCTTCACCATCCTGCCTACAATATCGTAAAGCGTATGTGATGGATAAAACATCGATCCTGTTATGAATAACTTTTCAACTTTAGGATTTCAATTCGGTCTTTAACCTAAAATAATTTGTCTCTAATTCTTTTCTTCATCTTCATCGTATTAATCCCACGCACCCATTGTTATTTTGATGACATATACAACATAGAAATGATAGGATATGACATGAAACGTACGAGGAAACATAGAATGCAAATTATCATATTGCACGGTGACAGGCAACAGTAACCATGACAACAGACAGACGCCATATACCAGATAGCACATGATGGAGCTCGCCTCTCCAGGGCTGGTACTGGTGAATGAATGACTTCTGGGGGTAGATAAGCTGTTGCAAATATCTGGCAGTGAGTCTTTGACATAACTTGGTACAATTTTTTACAAATGTGGGTCGGCGTTTTTTGGCATACTGACAGTCCTCTATAAACGAAAAAGTCCGTGTGACTTCTGTTCGCATGGGTTTGTGGAAGCTTGGTAGTCCGACACGGAGCGTTCCATACCCGTTTGCATTTATACTTCCAAAAGGGAGCTATGGAAAGATCAAATTGATGACATCAACGACGTCGTGGAAACATCACTGTCACCCTACCCACCTACCCACCCACCTACCCACCCTAATCCTACCTACCCACTTACCTACCTACCCAGCTACTTACCTACGCCACCTACCTACCTACCCCCTCCTGCCTACTACCTTCTAACCAACTTAACCCTCCTACCTACCTCCTACCTACCTACCTATCCACCTACCCACCTACCTTTACAAACCTCCACAACTACCACTACTGCACCTACCTAACCACGTAGACTACCCACCTGCCTACCTAACTCCCTCTCTAATCACCTTACTACCGAGCTGTACCTACCTACCTAATACTAAAATAACTACCCACCTAACTACCTACCCAATGGCCTACACTACCTACCTCTCTACTCACCTACCTACCAACCTCCCTACCTAATCCACCATTCACCACGCCTACCCACGATCTACCTTACCCATCTATCACCCACATACCAACCTACCAACATACCCACATGCGTAACCTACATACCTACCTACTTTTCTACCACAATACCACCTAACCACCCATCTATCACCTACCTACCCCCCTAAACTCAGACCACTGCCTACGTACTTGACTACCACTTTCTAACCCACTCCCACATACCTACCATTCTACTCACTACCTACAACTACCTACCGACCCACGATACCAACATGCCTACTTTTACTCACCTACCTACCTCCCTATACCAACCTACCAATCTACTCACCTACCCAGCTAACACTACCCACCCACCTACACATCATCCTCACAGACTGGGTGTGCTACGAGGATTCACGACGGAAGTCCTTCAACTGTTACGTTGTACCGATATAACGTGAACTTTAGATGAATGGTGACGTAATCTGTATGTTGCCAAGCGCTAAAACTATGAAATTTCAGACGTCAATGCGACGACGTAGTCCAAGCTATCCGTCGTAGCGGCTCCGTTGTGATGTCAAAGTTCCGCTGATGGCTTCAAATAGAGAGTATTACTATGTGTGCGTATTTTATAAATATCGGCCCAATGTTATATTCTAAATAACGTACCCACCCCTGGGTCAGGCGCTAGCTCCACAACAGAGGCTCTTTGTCTTTATCAAAATACACTTAATTGCTGACCAAAAACACCAAAGCTCCACGTAAACTGTGATTGACGTTTGACACTCCGCAGATCGGGTCATGATTGTATGTGTGTACACATTGACGTTACTAGATAACTACACTGAGAAACACCGAATCGGTGAAGACTATTCAGCTCCGTGTGTATGATTAGTACATGCTCAGGTTGATGATTCAGCTGCTTACTAACAGCCTCCACAATTACCCGATGAGGATATGAACCAATAGTTCCTTTTGTTGACTGACTCAGCAAAGGCGAAACGTTGTATGTTTAAACAATATGAATGTGATGTGAATGTGGTCAGTAAAACCAGTAACTCTGTACCCTTTATTGTACACCAAGATTAGGACTTACATGGGCTGATAGGCAACCTCGACTGAGCTGATTCATGTGATCCTGAAGGTCCGTTCATCTTCCGGTCGTCGTAGCCCACTTTATATCAAATCATTAACATCAATCGGGCTGTACAGGGACGAGGGCCTCGCAGGCTGGAGTATATGCTCAATTTGGACTGAAGATCACAACATAGGCCAACCTGGAACCATGACAATGTCGAAATCACTCTGATCACACAACGTGGAGGTGCTGAGTGTAGCGGCCACTCAGACAAGCTAAAACTAGGCTCAAAGACGCTGTCACAAAAACAGAATTCAGCATGAAACGTTACAGAATCAAGAGGCAGAGCGTTCTACGCAAATCCAGAATAACTAAGTAAGGAAACACGTTCAAGAACAACTACTTGGTACCCTTCAAACGTTGAGTCAATTACTGCCAGCTACAGGAAGGAAATTAGAAGAACTGGCCGGAAACCCCAGCGAAACGATGCGACTGCGAGGAAAAGACGCCTGCCCTCTGTGAGGTGTATGCTGCCTCTACAAGGGTGATGTACAATCAAATACCAAACACACTCGTGTATAGCATGACTGGTGGAGATTGTGGGTACAAGGTACAATACCCACACGGAATCGCTCAACCATGAGACATGGGACAAGACATGAAAAACCTCTGAGGCCGAAATAGAACCTACTGACCACACCTGAGCCAGCAGAGAGAGGGTCGGATTAGTTGGAGGTATCCTAAAATGTTACCCCTTCTTCTTAAACCGGTGATGTGAAGATTTCGAAGTGCGGCTGTCAACTTTGTTAATGTTTATTTCACACTAAAATAGGCGAGAATATACTAACCCAGGAGACTAAATACAACCCAATAAGCCTGAACCATCATATCATTTTGATAATTTTAATTTTTTTACCATTTTTCGGAATCACCCATATGATTAGCTAGGGTCACCCGCATCGAATAAATCAGAATCAGAATGAAAATTTCATTTCATTGAATACCTATTCCGACTTCCTGTTATCAAGGGCAAAATTACAGCATTTACTATGAGGAGTCGACAGGCGTTTCCCCTTCGCCCCTCCCCATGTGACGTCAATTATTCCTAAAATTGTTCGAAGGATTGAACTAACATTATAAGGCAATATGCTATAATCTCCAAATTTCGAGTGTGGGGTTTTGATTGTGTTCCCTTTACCACTGTGCTCGAGGAATCCGTTACCGGGGCCATCGGATTTGAAGCCCCTTCTGCAACCGTCGTTGCCATCCGTATAGTACATAAAAAAAATAGTTGGTCTAGAGTTTTCGTTGCTAAGTTTCAACGGAAGTCATTTCCATGCGTTGGGCTTACCAAAGGCAAACGAACGGCTGATTCTCGAAAAATCGCCAAACTGATAGGGCGACATGGCGTTCACGTGAATTGCATATATACTGATCCAAGCAAAAAGGAGTGTTTAAACAAATCAGAAGAGCCATCCACGCTGCGCTTGTGTATTAGGTACGCTCCCTAACTATTATTCACTCTACTGCACTGAGCTCGGCGAAAAAGCTGGGAATAACGCATGAATACCCACGGACCTGTTTTCCATGAACCACTGAATATACCGACTAGTAATGTATTTTTAAGGAGACTGACGAGTGATGAAAATCCGCAACAATTTTCTACGGAATATTACAGTTTCATCTCAAATTTGCCGGGTTTCTTTTCTAACGCCGTACGGGTTGATAGGTGTAATGTCTAGTTATTTGGGCCTATTATTATTACAACTATGGTCGGCTGAGTATTTGAAAAGAAATAGGGAGTGGATATTGCGCTCCACCCATTGACAATGTTGCCTAAGTCGCATATGGCCGTGTTGCACCCTTTTTAACCACGTTTCTAACTTTTGTATAGCTCAGAAATCCCGCGCCACAGAGAGTCAGGTAAGATAGCCCGAATTATTAGACACTTGGGCCACGGACCTGAATCGTGAAGTGTTGCTTTTGAATATGTGGACTGGCTTCATCATATATCTGCAGCACGAGTACTGTCCAAGTATTGTCAGGGAGAGTGTGTGGGTATCATCTGCTGTCGTCGTCTCCGCCGCCACCGCCGATGCTACCGGAACCAGTCCTCGAAGGTCAAATTTGCATGATGTATGCGACTTTCCAAATTCTGTGGGATTCCCAACGAAACTTGGCGATTGTAGAGGTCAGTCGAGGGGTCGAATTTGCGTGATTTTTGCGATTCTCCAAAGTTTGTTCGATTACGGTGCACGTGAACTACATTTGACTATGGCAAAGATCAAGGTCATTTGACAGTTGCCAGGGGTCCTCTGATTGCGCGATTAAGTGTTTGCCCGGTTAAAGCATTTCCTGTGTTGTGAAAATGTAGGCCGACCTGTGGGGTGTCAGGCTTGTTTCAAATATGTCACACCTAAGGAATAACGTGGCGAACAGATATTTGCAATGCCACGCATAGATGTATATCCATCCCCAAGGGCATAACGTTATTGTACGATTCGCCTTGTGAGTCATACCGGTGAACAAACGTTCATCAATGAACTGTTCTTGCTCTATCAATTATGTCATGCTCCAAAGTCAAACCAATATCTGACACTCGGAGTCTGAGATATTTATTGGTCTGTGGCGAGTCTTCGGACATGTTTTCACAGTCCCTTCACTCATTGACAATGCATCTATTTAAATCCCGTTCATAAATCCTTCCACCTGTTTACGATGTGAGGCAATTTGTGAACGTACCGAAGTTTTACCGTTTAAGCATTCATAAAAATTGAACTTTGAGTTCAAAGTGGGAATAGTCCATTACACCTTATTTCTCTGAATCCGCCGTCAGCAGCTGAATATATTCTTGCTGATAATAAAATGTCATCTCCAATGCAATTGAGTTCCCTATGCAAGTAAGTCGATATTGCATAGGATAGTCTAGAAATGATTCCTGGTATTCTTTACACCTCCTTCCAAACAAATAAAATGCAAATTTCATGTCGAAAGATAGTACCAACAGTTGTGAAGTGAACAGGCTTTATCTTAGTCAGATGAAGCATTAAATTCACGTCCTGAAGTTACCAACATTCGAAGGGAAATACATGACAGATGTTTTCACACCTCATACGTTGCAATAAACAAGTCCATCACAAGGCGAACCTCTGGGCGTATGAGATTTGCCACACGTCGCAAGAGGTTTGGTTTCTAATTTGGTGTGTGTTGTACTTGGGTGAATAAATGTTATCCGTAAACATCACGTCGAATGACCCAGGGCAAGATGGACGAGTAAGAAACCGTAACTGAAGAGTTCAATCAATGAGCCTAAAATCATGCACTCTAATAACATTTGGGTCAAGTTGACTCAAAATTGGGGCGAGGCAAACTGAAACTGAAATGTTGAGTCGAAGTTTGATCCAAGTTGTCCTAAATCTGACCTGATTCGGATCACAATTTGACCCAAAATTTGGTTCACTCTCGACGCCATGATTCACTGAATACCCCGACCAGTAATGCATTTTGGAAAGGTTGGCGAGTGTGAAATGAAAGTTGTTCTAGAAACTACATTTCCTGAATACTGAACATTTGTAGAGATATGTAAGGCAGTTGTGCGAATCCGTTGACAATATTGCCTTAGTAGATACGGCCGTGTTGCACCCTGTTCCAACTATGTTTTGGACTCTGTAGGGTTGCGAAATCTCGCTCCACATTAGGACAAGTGAGTTGACCCGGATTGAAGCCCACCCCTCTCGGGGCCACAGCCATCATAGAACAAACAGAGTATAAGAAAAGGTCGGGTATAGAGAGGGGCTCGCGGGCCCAATCAGGCGTGAACTGACAGGAAGGAAAGACATGCGCGATTCTTATCACTCTGCGACAAGGATTGTTGGGCACTTCGATCACTGACCTCAAACGTGTGGGGGATGAAGCGTTGCTTTTTCCGGAAATGTGGATTCGCGCTCTTTTTCAGGTGAAGATGCAGGCCTAAAATGGTGACTTAGGGCAGGATCGGTTTTTTTGAGTTATTTATATCACCGCAAAAAGCGCGACCGAAACGAATTTGCAATGCCAAGCGTATATGTTTTCCTAGAGACATAGCGTTAACTGTGTGCCGGTAATTGAACAGTTCAACCATAAAACTGTTCTTGCTCATGGTTCTATCATCGTTCGAAGTAGACTAGACCAATATCTGCCAGTTAGAGTAGATATATATATATGGCCTGTAAGGAAGTATTCGTCATATTAATTGAACAATGCATCCAAATAATTCACTCCCAGTTTCTAAATATACCAACCGAATGAGAACAATCCTTCTTTTACGATGTGAGACAATTTATGGACGTATCGAGGATTCACATTTTAGCATCGATGAAAATTGAACCTGTGGGGGATTCTAAATGAAACCAGGCCATTGCACTTTCTTCTCTGAAACTGTCAGTAGCTAAATATCATCTTGCGTATGAGGAAAATTTTAATACAATTGAGTTCCCCATGCCAGAAAGTCGATTCTACATAGTCTAATAGAAATCACTGGTATTCTCCACACCGCCCTTCGAATGCACACATATTTAATATCGAAAATTGGGAACAATTGTAGTAAGATAGGAGCCGTCAATTTATGTTTTGAAGACACTTGCATTTTGAAAGGAAATGAACACATATCTACATTTCTTCCACACCTGATACGTTGCAATCATATTTATTACAGACGAACGACAGTTGGTATGAGACTTGTATTTAGGCCAATAAATCATATCTGCAAATATCACATCGTGGCTGGCTGATGATAAACAATCCGTTAATGGGACTCGGTGCTGATGATACGCATGCGCAGTGGTGGCGATGTTTCTTCACTGATGAACACTGAATTGTGAGCGATGACACGTTTATGCTCTGACATGCTGCGCGGACGCGAATGTTGTCACGGGTGTCACTGCTGCTCGTGTAAAAGCGCTTCTCGGTCTCAAAGAGGTTAATCGCATGACCACCATATCAGATATATGTCCACACAGACCTCCTTCTTCGCCCCCGCAGCCTCGTCACTAACAGTTGGCTACCCGAAACGGTGGCCGCATCAAGTCACGCTCGATTGGCCTGACGTGACATCATGCGAGTGTGCTCACAGGGCCATCTGAATATCTGTTTCCTTCCCGATGTATTTTTAGGAAGACAGAGGTGTCACTACCACGTGTGATAGCTCTTCTCCGCCTCAAGGGGATTAAACACCTGTCCGCAAAAACGCGACAAGGTGTTTTGTATTCTCAGAGTAAATAGGCGATGATGTGGGCGATAGGTGGGGGAAATTTCTGATGAATAAGATGTAACACTCACGTGTTCAATCACGAACATTTTGGTAAGAAAGTGGCAGTCAACTTGATGGCCGCATCAGAATACCCGTCTCGCCCCCCCCCCCCACAATAGGTGTATGATAAATTATCAGTTGTGTTGCCGTACGCGTACGTTGGAGGCAGCGCCGGAAGAAGCGATTACACATCTGGGCCTACATAACTTTATAAACCTGAACGAGCTGTTCAGGATGTGAATAAAACGTTTACAATGAGTGAGTCAGGGATCGTAAAAAATCATCGATATAGGTGAACTAGTTCATTAAAAACAGGGAGGTTTATCTCTTCAAGAGTACAGTTCATTGTATTATATCTCATCGGCCGTAACGTGCAAATGTCAGTAGTTAATTTCAAAAGGTGTCGATTAGAAGACAGCCTTCACCTCGCGGAAATCGTGAAATCAATTATTAAATGTCCACTCGATAGTAGGGGGCGACTTCGGGAGTTGGGTGAATAAGAATTCGGAAATGATCCCCTTTTACGTTCCAAAAATACACCAAACCTTAGAGTAGAATGTGCGAAACTAATTTGGATATATACCATTTATCCCTCCTGTTAATAGGTGAAGTGATTCCATTGCGAATTTACTCCTGTGAGCCAATTAGTTCGAAGTACGCGCGGAAACCAGTAACAATCGACAAGAGATGGGTAGTGAAGGATAAAGTGTCAGAAAATAGTTCTGCATTTTTGTCCAATGTTCTTGCACTTTGTTAAGGAATAAACGATATTCCTTTTAGAGCTTATGGTTTTGGAGCTTTGTCTGCCGCCGATGCCCTGTCCCCGCCACTGATCCGCCGCCGTCTCAGGCAACTTCAGACGTTAAGCACAATAACTTCTTACTCTATCCGATTGATCTGGAACTTGGGACACATGTCCACCAAAGTGAAATCTCGGATAAGTTCGAAAGTAGACACTCCTGCATGTCTGCTGCACTCTATCACAAGTCTGATTTACACGAAACTTGTTGGGCGGAAACGAACGTTGGTGTTTGTCTTATTTTTCATGTTCTCATGTTTATAAATCAATATTGTAAACTTTTATTCCAAACTTATTTAAATTTTCATTGGTATAATATTCATGCAATTCAGCTCTCGCTGCAATATGAATAAAAATATACGAATATCAAAAAGTGAATGACTACTGATAGGTTTTGTTGATGAAGATTCGTTTGAAAGATATCGTTATCTCTTCTCAATTTCGAAGAGGAGGAGAAAAGACAACAGTATAATAGGTTAATTATTTTGGTATGCCTGACGGACATAAAGATCTAATATCTCGATGTGAGTCGGATTAACCCAGCAGCCTAACCATACAAACAGTTCTGATACGCTGTTGGTCGCTTCCGATTGCTCTGTCAACGAAAAGTATTTGCAATAAACTACCGTCGACAACCGAACCATCAATATTCCCGGGAAAGTTATCACGACCGCCTGTCTAGGAAAGATACCTGTCTCATCGGTAGTTCGTCACATACCTGACATGATAGAACAACTTTAGAGCATTCACTGGACATATTGATGGATATAACCGCCATTCAACTCTCAGGATAACTTCTAGGAAAAAAAACACAATTTCTGATGAACCGGCTTATTCAACTGCTTCAAATGTTCAAATGATTTATGTTCAAATAAAGTGGCCTTGCCGTCTGAAACGCATACATGTGATGGGGAGTAGATGTTCTAATTGTGACATTTCTCGACCGCATAGTTACAGTTGATAAAGCATTAACCAATTTATGCCCTGATGGAGGGCACTTCGCTAGAAAATTATGGTCGTTAAAGTCAGTCAACGCGCCTATTACCATCATTTTTCATTCTATTGGGGAAAATTCTCATTTCTCTACACGCTTCGACTTCTTGGCAACTACCTGTAAGATTCACCAAATGTAAAGATACGTTTTGCTCATTCAATTCTCATTCATCATTCACAACTGGTAGAGCCTCGGCCTTCCACCGTTCATACCAAAGGCTTTAAAAATGGTACCTGTCGACTTCTCGCTGGTCGCTCAGCACAAGGAATTGAGCAGGGGAAAAATTAGGGGTGGTCACTTCGCAAGTTGGTCGTATAGTGTGCGTTTGATTACCCCCACCCACCCATTAAGGTACCGCCAAAGAACATTTGCCGTATGCGTTCCTGATTCTACACCAGGTCGACACCATTGCTGGGCATTGAATAGATTCGATCCTCTGTGCTCGGCAAGTTTACCACCGGAAAAAAATACGAGGGAAACAAAAACAAAGATTATGCATCGACCTCTCTCAAAAGATAGTAACACACGAAGAATACGAGTTCAACAGAACAGTGCAGCTTTCTTTCAGAAAATAGAGTGCATATTCAAGCTGAATTTCTGAGAGGCCATACATATATGAGGCTAATAGCTATTGTCTCTGCGATTCGTTCTTCACTACAGTAATCCTATTCTTTGAAATCGCCCGGCTCATACCTTTGGCTACTACAAGAGTACCGGGCAGTTTATTTTTTCAAGTAGCTGGATCATTCACGCATGCGTAATCACATTGATAAGTTGCCTCCTGATTTGCGTCTGAGGTCACGCCACGCATCACTAATCCGATTACTCGGAAGTGACGCATATCTCGCATTTTCACGCTAGAACATATCACACCAAAATTTGGTTGAAAATGACTTTCCTGGTTAGAGAAAATTTACTCAAAATCACGCGGAAAGCGAAATAATTGTCGTCTGAATTATTCAGGGGATAAATACGAGGGTGCCGAGGTCGTTTGTTGCATTTAGGACCGATGATGACGTCATCGTGAGGGCTTAAAACCCCGAGCCGAAGGCGAGGGGTTTTGCCTCTACGATGACGTCTTCAGAGGTCTTAAATCAACAAAAGACCGAGACACCCTCGTTTTTATCCCCATTCATAAATACAACTCGAAAAAGTATAAAAAGAACTCGAAAAAATGACTTTTAAGTCAATTTTCTGTTGTTCAAACAAACTGCTCCTAAATGGGGCCGTGATAGCATAATGGCGGAATACATAATCAGAGTAACCTAAAACGAATCAAAGACTAGAGTGTCTCGGCATAGTTACACAACATACAGCGTAATCCAATGCATACGCTTTCTACACTGTTTATGCTTGCGCTAAACGAACTTAGAACTGAACTATGTACTGGACTCCGGGAAGAAAATTGAACCCGACGTGCAGCTTTATCACAATTTAGAAGACACCGATCAATGTTACACCAAAATGGTTTTGGACAATCTCTCAGTTGGATATCCAAGACATAACAGGTAACCTCTGCTGGATAAGGTGATGCATTTTTTCATGATTTTTCAAAGTTTACTCACTTCGAAACCGACGAGCTGTATACTTGTGTAGCCTATTATGGTTTGTAACGTTGAGAGCAACTGTATCACCTGCGCAGGTCAGTGACCCCGCAAACATTTCCCGTATTTCGAAGGCTACTTGATACAATTTGAGTGATTTGCCGTGCCACAAACTGTTGTTCGGTTATCCGGAATAATGATTTTAACCATCGTACTAGGTTAGTTGGTAGTAGTTTATGTGGGGCGTGTGTAAGGCCTAAAATTTCGAGAGATGGGCGTTGCATAGCCTCGTATTTTGTGAGCCAGGCTAGCCGGCTTGTGTACGTTTATAGCCTATGCGGGGGCACTGTACAATACACACCGCACGTAGTTACGGCGGGTATCATTTTGTTTACACGGAGAGTGTTAGTGTGAGCGCTGCGCTATGTAGACTGTATGATGTATTTTACGAATGATGCTGCTGCTGTGATTTCACAATGTATCACCATAGCAACGATCCAAAACAAAGGCTAATATGTTTTTCAAGTTCACTTTGTGTGCTGGCTTACACATGGTAACTATGGCTGCACACCAGCTAAATAATCAGATTCCAGATAATCATAACTTCTCCCAATTTTCTCTATGCAAAATAGAGAAGGTTCGAATGGCGATTCGAACATGGTCTCGAATGAACTTTTTGACCAATCAGAATGCAGGAAACCAATAAATAAAGAAAGGTATTTATGAATTAACGTTTACGCCCAGTTCGCTGCAGTGAAACGTCACATCAACAACACGCGCGTCGTGTAGTGTAGTGCTTCCAAGTACAACACGGTTTTGTCGCCCTTTGCAGGGGGATGCCATATATGCGGGTGCGGGGCGCGGGCGGAATATAACAAATCCCACTTTTGCACAGAATTATGATTTTGTAGAGTAAGGAAAAGAAGATAAGGGAACGGGAGAACAATCTATACGTAGGCAGCTCATGATATGACAAAAAAATATCTTACGAGGAGCATATTCAAAAATCTTTGCTCTTTGCAGAGGCGGCACCAATGCCGCAGTGATACGCATGGCACTTCTTGGCCTACTGAGTGTTCGTTCGTTTTATTTGATGGTTCTTCGCGTTGTAATCGCCACGCTGAATAACTCGATCCTATCGAGTTGTATCTGTATAACTGGTCCGCCAAAATACATGGTCACTGTCTGGACAAAATTAAAACTAATCCCCACAAAAGGGAACCAAAAAGAAAAAAAAAATTTGGACCCAATGCCACCTCGGAACAAAGAGTTCCTATTTTTGATAACACTTTGATATCACGAAAATCCTGACCAGATGTCAGTGGACTGGTCTGTTGCATCCGGTGGTACATTGCTGGAGAAGAAACGCTGCCCAGAACAAGATTTTACCGACACACTTCACATCCAGAGTAAAAATAATTCGAGTAATTTTCGCACTTGCGGACGTCATCAACAAAGCATGCAGATTTGTTATATCTGTGGCGAGTATGTGATTGCAGTAGCAGCAATAGATACCCAGCAGGCATGGAGCACGCATCGACTACGAGAGAAGAGAGAATCTCATCCAGAAGTTCCAGTGTCATGAATTTCGTGAATGCCCTGTCAGACGTGAAAGGAAAGCTATGAACCGGTTAAATTCCGCAGAAAAATCGGGATTATCCGGCGGAAAATTTGAAAATATGCGGAGGTGGTGGTTGTTTTGATACGAGATTGGAACAGCATCAGAACAGGGCGCGTACGGTGTAGTTTCTTCAAAAAACGAGTATTGAGTGGACACTAAGTGATCACTGACCGAACTGAGGAAACACGGAGCATCACGTATTGGTACCGGATAAACCGAGCTACTACTGCCATGTATGCAGTCAGAACAGAGTAACTACTGGGCACCCACCGTCGTGAACCTGACGGGCCACGTTCATAATGGTCACAAGTACGAACAGGAACACAAAGTTGTGATAGTGATTCCTTGCAATATTTGTGAGGATATCGAGCTTCTGTACACCGTGTCCTTAAACAGTACACACCTTGTCTCAGAATTAGTCACGGAAGGTCACATGGATAAAACTAATGGACCATTCCATTCAGAAGGACTTTTGATATTTCGAGCCACATACTTCAATACGGCCAAAAAAACTTTACAACGTCACTGGAGGTCAAATTGAGGTCGAAGGTAAACAGATGCGGGTCAATGAGTTGATCGAAATGTTCTCCTCCATGATTCACATCCTGTCCTGAAAGTTATAATCACATCAGGAACTGTCACTGGAAGATGTAGTAACGCAAAATATTGGCAGTGTCATGCACACAGTGACCTGGAATGACTTCGACTCGGTTTTTAGGGAAAATGTCCTCTCCGCGACGTTCATCCCCCCTCCAAAATTTCAACGATGCCAAGCAGTGTTGCGGTAAGTTACTCAAAAAAATATCCGTGTTTGTCGTATCTTTTTTAGATTTGACCTTTGACATTTTGACCGCATCATCAGATGTAGTCTGCACACTGATTCTAAGGAAGAACATTGTAACAATCACCTATACACTCTAACTGCACTAATTTAAAGTGGACATGCGGTAACTTATGGACAATAGATCAGATGGTACCTTTGAGATCCGAAAATGGCCACGAACAGTAGGATCGGCACAAAAATGGTCAAAAGGCAATATGAGGTAGGGATCACACAGATGAGGGTCAACGAGTGGATGCAATGGCGATCCTTCAACCTCGGCAGCCATTTGGTTCTCATGCTCTAGCCCCAAAGAAGTTTTTGACCATCATGTGACCATTGATGACCTTGGGGGTGGTATGTTTGAACATGATCCCTCACAGAAGCAGCTAGTCTCGAAAGACAACGATGTAGGGACCGGCCACTGGGAGTCTTGCATTTTGGTATTTCGGATTGGAGACTATCATCAACCGCTGGACAGGAAAAAGGAAAAATGAATTGAATTTGAAATTTATGTGACTTGATTCATCTTGCAGCTGGAAGCTGAATGCATGAATATTACCATTAACCAATTGGTATATTACACCAAATGACCAAACTACAGGCCGATATGAACGTGATCATGCATGTATTCAAGATATCGTCCGGACAAGGAGGTCACATAAACACACCCAACAGTTCACGCGCGCACACACACACCACACACCGCACACGCACACGTGCACAATACATGCATAATCCGAGCAGCTGAACAGTCATAAGGTACAGGGAAACATGTTACATCATAATTTGTTGCTGCCCGAAGCCCAGAGACGATCGCGACGTGCTAGTCCATGGCCAGAGCGAAACAGACGGCCTCTCCATACATTCTGGAAATGATATTTTCGAACTGTGTTCACTTCGAAACCGAACCATGCATAAATAATGAATGTCCATTGACTGTGCGAAGCGTAGGCCTTGCCAAGCACTGTACAGTTTGCGACAGCAAGTCACGTGACAGCTCTCAGTCATCTCACACGCCCAGGTGTGAGGCGATGGCCTCAAGATTGTAGCCGCCGCGAATGGCCAATCGGCTGTAAGCCCCAATTGGGAACTCCGATTGCAAGGTTAAGGAAGAGTCAATTCGCCGAATTCCGCAAGGGCCCGCACGGATTTGTAAGGACCACCCATAAGTATTAAGGTTGTTGTTTGTCATTGTTTAATATTGCTGCCTGTCGGCTGGATAAATTGCCCCTTTAGATGAATCAATAGTTTCCATGTCCCAAACACACAATCTCACGGTTATCACTCCGTACACACCTGCACCCACACCGCTGACACTCCGAGACTTCGAGAACACGACAGACGTTCAATTATTCAAAACGCATTTGACCAGAGTGAATACAAGACAGTGAAGAAAACCTCGCGATTCGCTCGGTAGTGACCACTGCGTGAATTGAAGAGTGTTTTGTTCCGTTCTGGAGACCTGTTTCCATAAACATGGTATTATTCGTCCTCGTAGACCCTGGATATTCGGGTTTAGGCACTGACATTTATATATTGAGACCTTCTATTCTCGAGTTATGTGTGAAAATCTGGGCGAATTCATCCAACTAAGTATATTTCCACAACACGAATTTGCTCGGACTTTCAGTAGGCCCATGTCATTTTAGGCCCTTGTCAGAATTGCATTGTCCAGAAAGCAACCTCAGATCGCAGTTGTCTGATAGAAGTTAACATAGACTAGTCTACTAGAATCCTAATTTAGGTTAAAATCGATTGACGAATCCTAATCTTTGTTAGTAAATGAACCGTCGATTGGGGGGAGCGCTGTCCTGTTGAGGTATAGTCTCAATTGAAGAGACCTGGGAACCAGATAAGTAGAGCAACAGTTACTATATCATCTAATGGACATGTAGGCTATGACCCGTACACGAACAGTTTGAACTGTTTCAAATTTCGAACATTTCTCTCGGCTTTGGAGTGAAACGAGTAGGATGCGGTGAGAACCAGGCGGCAGACATGATGCCATTTATACTGCTACAAATGGATGCATTATCTAACAGATCCAGACTGTGATTCCAGTCAGCCGAAACATCTGACTTGAACAACAAAATACTTCTTAGTATTGTGAACCTGTATATTGTGTCAGCAACGTCTGCAGACTTCACTACAGACTTCACTGATCTCATGTGGCTTTTGGCTGAACCAAAACGACTGAAATAATCCTCCCCTGTGACACTAACTCAATTTGCCTTTTTTCCTTCAAATGTCTCATAATACCCATAACAAAAACCGCAACTATGCGTAGTGATTCCTCGCCATTTCTTTAGTTATATCAACTTTTGTAACGAAAGGAGACTCTTAAGATCACATAAAATCTGGACATCTTACTCTGAGCAGGCACATAGCGGAAGAATTCAACTTACCACACATCAACACGTCCGGATTGTGCTGTCAAGGTGAGTTTCAAGTATCACGTCTCCTCCTTCAGTCATTAACTACATGCAAATAATACCTTGTGTCTAAAATCCCTTTCCTTCACCTAAATTGTAGGGTTCTCTATATCTCCTACATGCATTATTCAGAAGCGCCTAATCCACTCCAGGATTGCAGAAAAGTAATATTGAGCAAAGTTTATATGACTGTAAATTTCCAAAACCAAGCCATATATTGAGTGGGCGCCAGTGAAACGTACGATTTTTGCGGTCGTCCGAAAGCCCACTACCAGCTTATTTGGGGCGTTTTTTTTTTTTATGCAATCATGCAATTATATGTATCAAATACTTCCCTATGCCATCCATCTGATCTTCTCAAATTGATTCATTTCCTTCAGTCTAGCGATACCTTTTGTACAATGCATGCCATAGTGCTGAATACCACCAGTTGTAAACTCCATTCTGCTTTCTGCTAATGAGTGACTCCTATCCAATATTTAAAGAAAAAAATCAAAGCAACAGATCTCTGTTGATTATTTTATTCCCCAAAAATATCTGATAAAATTACTCAAATGAAACAATAAATCATTGAACAATACAACTGTGGAGGAGGTGGAAGGTTCACTTAACACAACATCAACCTTTGTGTGGTGTAATAGTGTTGCCCATTTCACTTTTTACGTCGTTTCACCGACATGGATATTTGACTTCACTGTGAAAGAGGGGAATCTTAACATGCAGTACATCAAATTCAAGATGCCAGTTTTATGTGATCCGAGTGGGACTGGTTGTGACGGGGATTCGAACCCTCCCTAGAATTTAGACCTGTCCAGAATCACAAATGAAATATCGTAGTTCGCACCAGCCTCAGTTTCTCAACAATTGTCATAATTCCCTCATCATCCACCCAAATTTGTCCTTCAACCATGTATGATGTGTCGTCATGGCCCAGAGCTACAGGAAGACGAAATGATTTCAGGTAGTTGCAGGCCTAACTCTCCGGACTAAGCCCAGATGAAAGGGGAAAAAATATATAGGTCTATCATATCTGAAGTATATACGATCTGGGCCTATTATGCATCGGAGTATATGTAGCGATCTTACGCAGAAAATACGTCATGACGCGATATAGGCCCTACATTTTGTATGCAAATGACACACTGTGACACAGGCATAATTTTCAAAGATTGTTGATCGAATTATAAATTCCTTCAAGTTATACTTGCTTCATCTCCAGCGGGTGTTCAGTACTGGGAATATAACCGGTTACCATTAACGTCTACACAATTAACTCACGTCGATGACGTAGTATTCATGAATTATGTACATTTCTTTTTAAAAAAACACTAATTTATCCTAGGTTTGAACCCTGTGAGCCATCGTGGCATTATCAGAAATTCGGACGGCCTGATAATATTCTGACTCCCATTGTTATTTAATACGGTTATGAAGAGAGGAAAATGCTATTAATGAATCGGCAGCAACCCTACATTACCCTTACAGTCACCCCAGTCGAGAGAGTAAATGAAATTAACGTATCGGTGCGGGCAAGGTGAGAATTTTTGTCCGCCGAATGAGAATTCAGGAGGAAGACTTAGTGGTCAGCTGGCGGTGTGTGTGTAGTGTGTGTGTGAGTGTGTGTGTGCGTGGGGTGTGTGTCTGTGGGTGTGTATGTATGCTTGTGTGTGTGTGTGTGTGTTCACATTTTCTCGTGAGCAGGATATCTTTCGAACGGCAAGTGCAACTTGCGACAAAATTTCGGGTAGCATAGGGGTTGGGTGAACACGATATGATGAGATTTGGGCGCGCAAGTCACAATTCAGTAAGGTAATTAGCCTTTTCCTGACTAATTTATGTTTAGGCTCGGGCAAGTTACGGCTGAACCGTAGGGCTTGGTGACTTGGTTTGGCACAGAGATGCGGATATGAGGTAGATGATGGATTAAGATTTCAGCGTAAGACGGTCGCAAGGTCAATTCGGGGTTCAACGACAGTTTTGTGGCATAACATGGGAACCGAATGTCGCCAAGGTTGGGAGGTGCACCAGTGTGATTCACTCGTGACCTCAATCTGTGTGACCTTTGGACCTCAATTTGACCTTTACCATGGTTTAGGCCGAATCAAATTTTCGAGGACCATTTCGGATCTCAAAGGTACATCTGATCGAAACGGACCACTAATTTGACACCAGGTGAACTTTGTGCGTGAAGATCTCGGAGGTCAAAGTTTTCGATTTGAAATTAATGTATGAGGATGTATAGGTGATTGTCATGGTGATTCTAGAATCAGCGTCATACTACCCCTGATAATGAGGTCAGTAGGTCCAAAATAGGTCACACGGTCAAATTGATGTGCCTATTTTTAGAGTAAAGGGCAACGAAAATTTTAAATTTCAATTCTGGTCAAAATTTGGATATGTGACGGAGCTCTGTGTGCTGAAATAGCGAAAACAAATCCCCTTCAATCGGGTTGGTTCTCAAGTACAAGGGGTCAAAAGTTGGTTTTGATACCTTTTGGAAATAGCATCGGCCCGTATACTTTGTGATACATATGCTTGAGGACTGGGTGCATCTCATGAAAGATAACATTTTTCATAAAAGCGACATGTCAATCAAAGGTCATTCAAGGTAAATTACGGGGCATTAACTGCCAAATAGTATGTGTTTCCGCAAACAACTTCCAGGCCTTTCCTGGTGTGGTTTAAATCTCAGGACAGGGTGTAACCCATCTAGGGTTACATTTTTGATAAAAGGGTCATGTCATCTGAGACATTAAAGGTCAATTTGAATTCAAAAACTGATTTTGGTACTTTTTCGGCAATAGCACTGGGCGTGTTCATAGAATGCAAAATGCTCCTAGGAGGGAGTACCTCACATGGAGAGTCACAAATTTTATAAAACTGTCATTTAATTGAAGGTCATTCAAGTCACTTAGGGGTCAAAAAAATGGTTTTTGTTTTGTTTTACTTTTTCTGCCATAATCGGAGATTGGAATATCTGTGAAGGCTGGAAGGTTCACCATTGTGGTATGATTGTTGACCTGCATTGTGTGTGACCTCTGACCTCCAATCGGAACCTCTGTCGGGTGGTCATGTGGTTAAAGGTTGCGTCTTGAATAAATGTGCTTATTTAAGGAGGTACGGGCAAAAAAAAATAAAAACTGGTATTTTCGATATGTGATAGACCTTGTGTGCTTTATGGAGGAGGACAAATCACGCCTTTCGAGCGACTCTTACTTGGTAGTCCAAGGGGTCAAAGCTTAGTTTAATAGCTTTTTGACAATAACAATTAGGCGTGTTCATGGAATGCAAATGCTTTAGGAGTGGCTGCATCACAGGAGAGTAACAATTTTTATAAAAAACAGCAGTCATTGAAGGTCATCAAAGGTCACGTAGGGGTCAAAAACTGATTTTAGTACTTTTTGGCAATGGCACTGGGATGTTCATCGAATGCCCCCAAAAAAGCTCATAGGAGTTGAAGTATCACATGGAGAGTTACCAATTTTCATCAAAATGCCATGTCATTAAAGGTCATTCAAGGGGTCATTAGGGTGTCAAAAATGTTTTATGGCCGAATAGGAGAATGAATTATTGTGAAGGCTGGAAGGTTCACCATTGTGATCTTAATTGTGACCTGCATGTGTGTGAACCTGGACCTAAATTTGACTCTGTCGGGGGTCATGTGGTAAAGGTTGAATCTTTAATAAATGTGTTGTGCTATGTAGGAGTTACGGGCAAAAAAAATGACAAAGGTTATTTGGTATGTGATAGACCTTGTGTTTGCTTTATGGAAGGAACCAACTCCCGCTTCGATCGGACGGGTCCCCATACTTTGGTAGTACAAGGGGTCAAGTTTATTTTAATTAGCTTTCGCAATAAATTAGGCGTTTCTTGGAATGCAATTTGCTTCTAAGAGTGGATGCCTCACATGGAGAATAACAATTGTTATAAAAAACGCCATTGTATTGAAGGTCATTGAAGGTCCACGTACGGGGTCAAAAATTATTTTAATACTTTTTTGGCAATAGCACTGGCATGTTCATCAGAATGCCAAAATGCCTCCTAGGAGTGAATGTATCACATGGAGAGTTACAATTGGTTCATCCAAAACTGCCAATGTCATTAAGGTCATTCAAGGTCATTAGGGGTCAAAAACTGTTTTCTGGCCCTAATCGGAGAATTGAATATCTGTGAAGGCTGGAAGGTTCACCATTGTGATATAATTGTGACCTGAATGTGTGTGACTCTGACCTAAAATTTGAAATCGTCGGGTGGTCATTGTGGTTAAAGGTTTTGAGTCTTGAATAAATGTGCTTATTTAAGAGTTACGGGCAAAAAAAAAAAATGAAAAACTTGTTATTTTTGGAGATGTTATAGACCTTTGTGTGCTTCTGGAGGAAACCACTCCGATTCGATCGGAGCCATAACTTTGGTAGTACAAGGGTCAAGTTTATTGAATACCTTTTTCGCGATCACATTAGGCGTGTTCTTTGGAATGCAATATGTTCTAGAGTGGATGCATCAATGGAGCGTAACAATTTTAATAAAAAACGCCATGTCATTGAAGGTCAGTGAGGTCAACGTAGGGGCAAAAACTATTTGAATACTTTTTTGGCATAGCACTGGGCGTGTTACAGAATGCCAAAATGATCCTTAGGAGTGGGATGTATCACAGGGAGGAGTCTACAATTTTCATCAAAAGGCATGTCCTAAGGTCATTCAAGGTCACAGGGGCAAAAACTGTTTTCGGCCCAATCGGAGAATTGAAATTTGTGAAGGCTGGAAGGTTCACAGTGTGATATAATGTTGCCCGCATGGTGTGACCTCTGACAAATTTGACATCGGTCGGGTGGTCTGTGGTTAAAGGTTGAGTCTTGGAAAAATGTGCTATTAAGGGAGTCGGGCGAAAAAAATGAAAACTGGTATTTTTGGATATGATAGCCTTTGTGTGCTTTTGGAGGAAACCAACTCCCGCTTCGACGACGCATACTTTGGTAGTTACAAGGGGTCAAAGTTTATTTTAATAGCTTATTCGCAATCAAAACATAGGCGTGTTTTTGGAATGCAATATGTTTATAGGCCGTGGGCTCAAGGGGAGGAGTAACAATTTTATTAAAAACCGCCATGTCATTGAGGTCATGAAGTCAGTAGGGGTCAAAAACTGATTTTAATACTTTTTAAGCAATAACATTGGGCGTTTTCATTTATCAGAATGCAAAAGCGACCTAAGGAGTGGATGTATCACATGGAGAGGTACATTTTCATTCAAAAAGCTGCCATGTCATTAAAGGTCATGTCAAGGTCACTTAGGGGTCAAAACTTGTTTCCTGGCCATAATCGGAGAAGTGGATATCTGTGAAGGCTGAAGGTTCCACCATTGTGATATAAGTGTTGAACGCATGTGTGTGACATCTGACCTCAATTTGACCTCTGTCGGGTGGTCAGTGGTTAAAGGTTGAGTCTTGAATACATGGGCTTATTTAAGAGTTACGGGCCAAAGAATAGAAACTGGTGATTTTCGGATATGTGATAGACCTTTGTGGGATTTAGGAGGAAACCAAATCCCGCTTCGATCGGAATCATACTTTGGTATGTACAAGGGGTCAAAGGTTAATTTAATAGCCTTTCGCAATAACATTAGGCGTTCATTGCGAATGCAATTGCTTCTAGGCGTGGATGCATCACATGGAGAGTAACAATTTTTTTATAGAAACAGCCATGTTATTGAGGCATTAAAGGTCACATAGGGGTCAAAAACTGATTTTACTACTTTTTTGGCAATTAGAAACGGGCGTCCGTGTTATCAAAATGCAAAATGCTCTTAGGAGTGAGTATACATGGAGAGTTAAGAGTTAACAATTTCTCATTGGAAAACTTGCCATGTCTCATTTAGGCATTCAAGGCACTTAGGGGTCAGGAAACTGTTTTCTGGCCGGAATCGGAGAATGAATATCTGTGAAGGATGGAAGGTTACCATTGCTGTGATATAATTGTTGACCTGCATGTTGTTGACCTTTGACCTCCAAGTTTGACCTCTGTCGGGTGTCATGTGGTTTTAAAGGTTTGAGCTTGAATAAATGGGTGCCTTATTTAAGGAGTTACAACGGGCCCAAAAAATAGAAACTGGTTATTGGCAAAGTGGGGGGATATACAATTGGCGGGTTACCGCCAGGGCGTGTCTAGTAAGTAAGGTATAGCCTATTTAGGTAATCTATTGTTAGGATGCGTTAGCAAGATTACAGTAGAACCCGTAGGCTATGTGATTGGTTTGGCACATAGATTGCGGATGAAGTAGATGTACTATTAGATTTTCAGCGTCAAATAAGATAATTGAGTCGTCTAATTTGATAATTTATTGCAAAATTCACAGTTCGTCGAATTTAGTTCATTCCATCAACACTCATTCCGTGAATAGAGCACTCTTGTGATATTTCACTATATAAAATCGTTATTATTCACATAGCGTGGAGGACACTGGAGGTAATTCAGTGTGTTTATTTCGCAGGGTGTTTCCCAAAATTTCACAAAGTTGGTTGATTTTCCTGAAGCTTGATTGGTATGGTCTACCTTAGTTTATTCCCCCAAAATGTTAACCATAACAATTGACTCGAGTAATGGGGGGGTTATGCAGTGTGTATAAATTGTTCCATTCATGCAAGTTCAAGTTTGTTAATTTTCATGTTTGAAGTGTGGTCCTGAGCTAGGTGAAATGAGGCAACTGCGTCAATAGAAGTTGAATATTGGTCTAATTTGCCATTATTTAGCGATCTAGCACATTTCCACAAAACTTATACTTCTTAACTCTTCAGTAGACATTGTCCATAATCAGTCCTTACGCATTTGAAATCGATTCACTGATTAGTAGGGTGTTTTTAATGCCATACCAAAATATCTAAAGCAAACACTCAAATTCCTTGTAATGATTGCATGAGGGATATTAGATGGAAACACTGATCGCGCAACCAGAGAGACACTGGGGGCGATCGCCTGTTCTAATGCTAGAAGAATACAGCCAATTGTTTGAATTGTCATTGTTGAAAAAGTTCTACAGGATTCGGTGACCACCATTGTCCTATCGGGGAATGCCAAACTATTAAATCCTAATCAAAACCCACGTCTATGCGTCTTCGGATCGTGATATGAAAACGAAAATGACTCATGGTGCTTGGCAATGAAATTTTGCCTTGTTAACCAACATCCGTTACAGGGCGACGGCCAGTCTCATGAGCAGAGGAGGATACATGGTGCATATCTTAGTGTGTGAGTGTTGGTATTCATCTCAATGTCGAGGAACAGAGAATATCGTTTTGAAAAAGCTTTGAGGACGGAAATTATCTGGTACTGTCTTCATATATCATAGACTTGGACTTCCACCGTATTACGCTACGAATGGCAAGCGTGTTGGTGCATTATTGGAAATGCAGTCTCCCGTAACTACAACTGCGATATTTATTCATGTATTTAAAGAGATCTGTATTTATCGAGCGATTGGAATAACCTTAAATTCGATATACCTTATTTTTTTTGAAGGATTCGTTGTCGTGTGACCTTTCTTGGCCAAGCTTTTTGCTGACCTCCGTATTGAAGTAGACAAATAAGTTAACTGTTCTGCTGTAAAAATAGGCCCTACCACTAGCAGCCCGGGGCGTCGTGTTGCATAACGGGTCACTACCAAATGTCAGTAGGAGAAAATCCAGACAATCATGACCAATTTCTGCGCAGAAAACAGGCAATCTATGGCAGAAAGGGCAACATTTTTTTTCGGTGATTGCCGATTTTTGTCTCGACTGAATGAAATTCAGGAGAGACTTAGTGGTCACTAATGCGTGTGTGAGTGTGCGTGTGTGCGTTGTCGTGTGTGTAGTGTGTGTGCGCCGAGCGTCGTGTGTTGGTGTGTGTATCACCAATTCTCGGTAAGCAGGATTTCCACAAACCGCGAGGCGATTATGACGATATTTTGTGTGTAGCACCGGGGAGGGGTACACGATTGATTAGATTTTGGGCAGCAAGTCAATTCAGTTAAGTGGGTAATTAGCCTATTTTGTAATTCAAGCTCGTTAGCAAAGAGTACGCTAGAAACGGATGGGCTACAGTGATGTAGTTTGCATGTAGGACCTGGATGAAGGTAGTGAAACTGATTAGATTTTCAGCCTAAAATATGCTAATAAGGTGGTCTAATTGCATAATTTCTGGAATTTTTCAAGTTTCGTTGGATTTTCACGAACTTGGTGATGTGTCTCCCATGGATCCCGAGAATTTTGAAAATTGAAGTCGTGTCCGGAGTCTTTACTGTGTCTAATTTGCATATTTTTTGTGCAATTTTTGGAAGTTCGTTTGATTTCCACACAATTTGGTAGATGTGATCACCTTTGATCCTGATCATTTTGAGGTTACAGGCGTGGGTCCAGTATAGGACATTGTATGTGCCTAGTTGGCATTATATTTCCATTTCACTGGTAATATATAGGTAGATATGGTCCATCAGCATCATCTGGAATATGATGTGTTTGATGTCATGAATTGATTAATTCCTCATATAATAGCTTCTGTTAGATAAAGCACTGAGGAACTAGTAAAACCATAGCTCCTGTGACAATTTTACTGCTGTTCTAAGTACTTGTATGTCCAATTTGCCTAATTCTCCATTTCCAACTGGTAAGATTTCCGTCAAACTCAGGAGTATGGGCCGTTTTTTAATATCTGATGTGTTGATGTTCATGAATTTGATGTGATTCCATATATACTAGCTTCTGTTCGAATAAAACACTGAGAGAAGAAAAAGGCCAATTAATGTACTTTTGCATGAAGGGAAACTTATGGTCATTATTTTGAAGTGATGTGCGATAATGGGGAAAATTTTGATGTCCTTTTTGCATGACAATGGTCCTGCATGAGCTATTTGTTGTTTGGTAGTGAATAATAAAAAACACCGACCGTGCAACCAGGCGAGACACTCCTTGGCGATCGCCTGCTGTTTTAATTGATTCTACAACGAAAGCTGGACTTCTGTGGCAATGATTTGGTTACAGTGACATCATCGTAATTTTTTTGGAGGATTCGTGAAAACAATTCAAGAAAATGAAAGAAGCATAGGTTCAATGCCTTTTCATTCGAATGAGGAACCAGGCCCATTTTTCGCGACAAAGTTCCAATCTAGTGCTTGACGGCCTCACCCTCGCCATGTAATACCACATCATTCCCCCGACGCGATCCTCTCTGGAATTTCCACCACACATGATCAGTGGGTAACCTTAGGTGATAGTTAGTGTTTTTTGGGGGAGGGAGGGCGATCTCGAAGCATATCGGGAAGGATACAGATTCTTCAGAGAAAGGAGAGGCACACACTCAAATTTGCGTTCGATATGTGCTCTATTAGAGGTCACTATCGTTTATCTTGATCGTCAGGTGTCCCAGAGGGATCTGTTTCTTCATGGGTGAAACTTTTTTTTTTAAATTGATCGTATGGAAAGCCGAATGAAGATGTAATGCATTGTAGTGCCTGAACATCCCAAACTTAGCTACCGTAAAATATCATTCCGCCTCTGAAACGAGGTTTTTTCCTCACATAATTCCATTCCTTCACATCAATCGATGGAATCATCGTACTTATGCCGACGGGAAATTGTTATGTTAGGGCGAAATCTACGTAATGATATCTACCAATATACGGGAAAAGTTAAGAGTATTTCTTGGTTTTTCTTGAATTGGTAGGTTATGAACCGTCATGCAGATGTGCCATTATGCAAAACTTGCAACTTATCAGTGATAAATCAATATTTGGAACGAACTTATATGAACATGAAACCAAAGTTTGATTGGCATGATTTTCACGGCACAATCATAGACATTTAAATAGTTTCGGCGGAACTTGCCTTTCAAGACCACGGAAACTGGGCGTTTCTTCGGAAAAATAGCGACACGATCGTCACGGATTGTGACCGATGACATCCACGCACGCCCACGATGAACGGCACAAACCCTCATCAGGTGTGAGGCGGAATTTCACGCGACGCCCCCCGTAAAATTTCGGCCGACAGAAAACCGCAGGAAAGTCGGCAGATCGCTCTCGATCGCGCATTAGGCTACGACCCCTCACGTAATAAACCTAAAAAGCGCAATCGTAAAGTCTGGTAGTGCGGACAAATATGCTTGTAGGTGTAAATCGGTTCAAACTGATTTAAGAAACGATTTTTTTCTCATCCCAAACATGGAAGAATCAGTGGGTTGATTCAGATTCCGAGAATCGTTAGAATTCATTATATACAAGCCATCCCATACATCTCATCGGTTACAAAGGATAAATACTGATCATGGAAACACACTGTTAAAACCATGAGCTATTATATTAAGCGGGAGAGGGACATAGAGCGCGTCGTATTGTGTGGAATGTGTGCCCTGTTCCAAGTTCCGTCAGAGAGCACAAACTCCAAGTGAGAAGGGGCCCTATTGCCTGTAACATGTGAAAACATTCAGTTGTTTACTCTCTATACTGCGAAGTTCTCTACCATAGATCCCAAAATACCGTTGGTGCTTATTAGTAGAGATAGATCTCAGTGCCAGATCTGAAACATCTTCAGTGAGAGTTACCTTGTTTCAGAAAACGCGGGAAGGAAAGTCAGACCTTCATTACGGAAAGCACAGGAAAAAAAATTAATCGGGAATACCCAAATCGATTGCCTCTGACAGAAAACCCATTAGACGTAAAACTATAACATTTCCGGAGTGACTAGAGCTTATTAATGTTGAAGCTCGCTTCTAGAGGAGCCCCTGTCAAGCGGAACATTTATAATCTTATGCGAAAGGCGAATCGTGTGCGCCTGAAATCCAATGTCACTATAACACCTGTCAAGTGAGGGCGTGTTGGCATAGCAACAAGGCTCCACACTGACTTATGTTTGTATAGGAGTTCAGTACAGCATGTTCGGGGCTTAGTTAAAACACGCATCAATGCCTACTCTTGTGTCGTTGAACATCAAAATCTTGTGTGGAGAAACTATCAATTATCTCAGAACAAACTAATAAAGGCAGGGAGCTCTCTTAGTTCAGTATTAACTGATGAGAGCTATGAGAATCGGTTGTCGAACAACTATGAGAAATCGATAAATTCATTGATACACTGGTATTCCACCGATACTCGCGTGTATGCGAACACATTATTAAAGCATCCCCCACAAGCGATTGCGTCACGCGCAACTGTGATTATCAGGAGGTGACGTATTACCCCTGCTGGTTAGAGAAGCTCTATCCAAGGCCAAAAAACTATTTGTCCGTATCGTCGGAATATTTTCAAATTTTTGTGTTTATGAACGGAAAGTGCAGTGGAACACTATATTACCAGATATCCACTCCTCGCACAAGGAGGAAGGGTCTAAATAGGTGTTGCATGTATACATCGGTAGATGTTCCATTGCATAATAATTTTGTCATATCTTCACTGCTGAAGGAGCTGCGCTATGAATAAATATAGTGCACATAAATCTCAAGAAATGTTGTGTAACTAGCAAACCTACCCGGTGTCGTGTGAGAAATTACACGATCATCGTTTTATAAGCCGCACAAGTAGTGTAATTTCCTACACACATTCCACACAATGTGGTGTAAACTCTCACGCAACACTGGTGTAGGTGTGCTAGTTACACAGTGCACATCCAACCACAACATTTAGGATGTATAGTTGTAGATTATATTAATTTTATTTGAAAGGACACGTGGATATTAGTCAAAGAATGGCTGCATTCACCTGGATATTGTTTCTTTCAAAGTTAGGAAGTTGAAAAAACAAAACAACTGATAGTTCATTGGATACAATAGCAGTCCTGCTCATCGAAAGTTCGCCCCCAAATCATCGTTTGGGACATCTATAACAGGCTGACCTGAATATAGTCCTATTAACATATCACAGTTTTGTGAATATAATGGATTATGATAGTCACCGCCAGTGTTCGAATGAATCGATCCAATCTGTCAATGTGTCTCTCAAATTAACTTTCTACTGGTGCCCAGCTGAAATTCCAGTTAGATCCAACTGGTCCAGTTCAACTGGACTGCTCTGGAATTTGGCCCAAGTTCAGTTGGGTCCAGTTCAACTGGACCCAACGGAACTTTCCAACTGGACTTCCGTTTGCCTCTGGATGGTAGGCTAGTTCATGTCTGCATGCAGAAATGGCTTTTCATAACATTTGCTCAGAGATAAAAGCAAATGTGAAATTGCACAGAAGGTAAGATTCATAAGGCACCCAGGATGGAGGGGTATATCTAGATGAATACCAAAATATTTTACTGTGGGTACATTAAGTATTAGGCACTGCTTGGATTTAAATGTATTAAATTAACCAAAATTGTTCGAAATTAATAATTTGGAAAGTAAACCTCTTCTAAACTACTCGCATGTGTTATTGACACATTCAATGACTATAATTACAAATAATCTTGATGAAAACATTACATACGCATGTCCAGGTCACAAAATAGGCTTAAAAGCCAGTAATTGCAAACTGAGAATGAGTAATGGACCTAACGGACTCGTCCAACTGGACGTCTCTGGACCAGTTCAACTGGACTTCTCTGGACCAGTTCAACTGGACTTCTCTGGACCAGTTCAACTGGACTTCTCTGGACCAGTTCAACTGGACTTCTCTGGACCAGTTCAACTGGACTTCTCTGGACCAGTTCAACTAGATCTATCCGGACCAGTTCAACTGGACTATACTACTTGGAAGAGTTTCCGCACTGGACTACGGACCAGTTTCCATCTATTGGACGTTACAGGACTGGTTTAAAAATATTACAGGACCATTATTAACATAACGCCCTTCACCGCTAAATTTCATGCATATCACTGTACAGGTCAACAGACTATAAAACCGGTTTGACAGTGACGGAACAGAAATGCTCAGTTTGGACAGTTCCAATAACGAATTATGGGTGGGGGACAGGGATTTTTATTTTTTTTACCACAACCCCTCCTCACTGTCATCTTCGTCCCCAACCATTCAGTTTATCTTAAAAGGGGACCATCGGATTCCTGGACTGAATATGTTAGTCACGGACTACATGAAGCAGATAAAAGGATACCGAACCAGTTCAATGGGACTTTATTAGACCAGCTCAGCCAAATAGTGAAGGACCAGTTTACTGGACATTACTTGACCATGCAGATTAATGGAACACTGAATCAGCTTATTAACTGTGCAACATATCAGCCTGTGAGCTCAGTCGAACTGTGGAATTATAAGCTATAGTATAAGCTCCCTCGGCATTGCAAATTATGAAGTCCTGTTAACTTGAGGCGGACTAGTGACCAGCTAAGTCAATTAGCGATTGAGTCCAGTTTGGGACTGCATTTCCAGCTGGGGGAAGTCAGGTGAAAACCAATGGAGTCCAATGGTCAGTTGGAATCTGTTAGACCATTTGAGTCCTGTTAGGTCCATATGAAGTTCACTTCAGTCCTGATAGCTTAATACTCAGCACTGGTTTTTAAGACAAAGTCCAGTTGAAACCAACTGGGTCCCATTGGAATCCAGTTGGGTCCAGTTGAGTCTAGTACAAAATTTCAACTGGACTAACTGGAATTTTAGTGCGAGGTGTCGAAACTGCGTACGAATATTGTTCGTCCTTTCGTGACCAACACATTAGTGGACACTCGAAGCAACACTACATTCAAAGCCACTCGTTGCAAGATGGTTTATATACAGGAGGCATCTGATAAATACGGAAAGACCCGGGCGCGTTGCCAACCGTCCGGGTCAGAGGTGGAGAGGACTTTAAACGAGTTGGGCATTTTTCCTGGTTATAACGTTTGCTGACGAAAGTGTTGGGGGGAGGGGTGACCACTGACTCTATGGGGGCGTCGGAAGGTCGGGCTTCCTCGTACCTGACCATACCCCCATTACCCTCGATGCCACTATCCCCGATTATTCCCAACATGTTTTGTCTTTTTATGTTTTAAATATTGATATGTCTACATATATTTTCTGTTTTACTTGCCTTCACTGCAGTTTGATAGTCATTGTATTTTCTACCTATGTAAAGCTTTATCGCCGTGATTTTTCAGTGTTACTGCGTCTGTATTCGTTTAGGTTTCACTTTGATTCACTGTAAGCGCCTCTGAACGAATTTGTATTCGAAGAAGTGCTATATAAATTCGGTTCATAATAATAATAATAACAGAAAGTCAAAGGTTTAGTGATCCTTGAATCTTTTCGACAACCTATAGCCAGACACAAGGACAAATGGGAGATTTGCCAGCTCATTATGGGGAACATAAAGTTGACACATTTGTCATTCTGACCCCAACCAACCAATAGGGTTCCTATCCTTGGATGAGATAGGCCTACATACGGAATTTTTTCAAAGATTTCAGACTGTGACCTCTGATGACCTCAAATCAATAGGCTCCTGTACTCATCATCGGGAACACACATGCCAAGTATGAGCTTCATCCATCCAGGGGGGGTCGAGTTATCGTGTTCACAAGCCATATTTGGCCAAAATATTGACTTTTCACGAATTTTCTATTTTCTGACTAAAATTCACCTCCTGACCTATACCAAAAGTATCGGTTCCTGTACTCCCCATAAGAAAGCTACACACCAAATTCACACCCTATCAGACCAACCATTCTGGACTATCGTGTTTACAAGGGGTTTCCAGACTTCCTGGTGACCTCAGATGACCTCTGACCTGACCCCAAAACAATAGGGTTCATGTCCCTCATCATGGAGGAAATATAATACCAAGTATACGCTTCATATCCATCCATGTGGGGTCGAGTTATCGTGTTCACAAGCCATATTTGGCCAAAATATTGACTTTTCACAAATTATACATTTTTTCAAACAAATTCACCCCTTCCTATATCAAAACAATAGGGTCTCTGTACTCCCCATAAGAAAGCTACACACTAAATTTCAACCCGATCAGACCAACCATTCTGGACATATCGTTTCACAAGGTTGTTCCAGTTCAGACGTGACCTCGGTGACCCACCCTTAGATGATCTTCTACCTGACCCCAAAACAATAGGTTTCATGTACTCATACTGGGGAACACATGGGCTAAGTATGAGCTCATCCATCCAGTTGGGGTCGAGTTATCGTGTTCACACAAGCAAGCGAAAAATTTGCCCAATTGACTTTTCACAAATTATACATTTTCAACAAAATTCACCCTGGCCTATATCAAAACAATAGGGTCTCTGTACTCCCCATAAGAAAGCTACACACTAAATTTCAACCCGATCAGACCAACCATTATGACTGATCGTGGTACAGGGTATCAGACTTTAACCCCTGGTGACCTCAGATGACTCTGACCTGACCCCAAAACAATAGGGTTCAGGTACTCATCATGGGGAAACACACTGTAAGTATAGGCTTCATCATCCAGGTGGGGTCGAGTTATCGTGTTCACAAGCCATATTTGGCCAAAATATTGACTTTTCACAACTTTCTCTTTCTGACCAAAATTCACCTCCGGACTTAACCCACAAACAACAGGGTTCCTGTACTCTATATAAGATAGCTACACCCTAATTGCAAAGATGCCAGACTTTGACCTCTGATGACCTCAAATCAATAGGGCTCCTGTCACTCATCATCGGGGCACACACTGCCATGGGTGGGGGGGGGGGGGGGGGAGATGAGCTTCATCCATCCAGTGGGGTCGATTATCGTGTTCACAAGCCAAACTTTCCAAAATGTGACTTTCACAAATTATACATTTTTAACAATTTCACCCCTGTCCTATACCGAACAATAGGTCCCTGTACTCCCCATAAGAATGCTACTACTAACTTCACCCGATCAACCAACCATCCTGGCCATATCGTGTTCACCAGGTTTTCAGACTTTGACCTCTGGTGACCTCAATGACCTCTAACCTGACCCCAAAACACAGGGTTCTGTACTCATCATGCTGAACACACTGCTAATAATGAGCTTCATCCTCCAGGTGGGGTCAAATTAACATGTTCACAGGCCAGCGTAACATACCCTTGTACATACACACCACACCATACACACTGGCATGACTGCAAGATTCCTCTGACTTCGTCAAGGAATCAATATTTATAATAATGATAATCATAATAATAATAATAATAATAAAACTAATCATATAATCCATATTGCTCGAAGACACAACGTTCAGCGTAGGTCCTAGACTAATTCACTGTTTAGAGATTTACCTTACTAGGAGAGATTAAGGCGTCCGGTCTAACTTCGATGGAGCTGAGACGAATTCGAGGTATTTGAATTCAGGTTTTTAAAATTGTTCATGGATTGGACGGTCTTTCCTTCGGCTATTTCTTTGAGTTTTCCAGAGTTACTTATAATAGGGGTCATTGCCTCAAGCTCGTGGAAACCGCTGTAGATTGGGCATTCGAAAATATTTCTTCACTCAGAGAGTTATTAATGGTGGAATAGCTTCCTGAGATGTTGTTCTGTTCAAGGGTGTTAAGGATTTGTTGATTTGTTTGAAGATTTTTATTTTATTTTTTTCAGGAATTATGTCGAATTCCTTGAGCATCTGGGTTGTTCTTCTCTTTGGTATGTTGTTGCTCCAGGGTCTCTCATGGGATGGTTGTTCCCTCCTTACCATCTTTCACTAAGCTGAACTAAACTAATACTATATTGATTTTTCGTACTTTTTTTTCTTTTTAGCCGTCGATTTCCCGATCCGATTCCACCACGGGCTACGCCACCGAGAAGACCGCTTTATATCAACACTTTTCATTACTATTATTCATTAGAGCATGACCTAATGATTGTCAAGTCAATAGGAATCCAGATCAATCACGCGCTAGATTGGTTGAACGAAAATGGTGAGAAGATAGTAAATACTTCCGTAATTTGGAGAGGAGACATAAAAATTCATACCCCCCCTGAAAAAAATTATTCATTAATAATGATGTATTTCGCATTATTCCTACACAAGGATATTACTGATAAACTATTTCACTTCTATAGTAATCTATATTCTTCTAATTATTCTGACCTGGAGCTTTTCATAGATGATTCGATTTCAATGTTGGGGGGGGGGGGGGGGTCTTCTGACCTGGATGCGGTGGGCTATTCTTCATTAGAGATCGTAACTTTTTATGAACGCCGCCTGGCATTAGAGGGAATGACACCGATAATCTCGCTGGGTCAATGGATTGACAACAAATCATTATAAGAAATTTTGGCCGTGATTGGCTCTTAGTTGCAGGCATCTTCCAATATGCCGCCATGTTGGCAGTTCGACAGTGGCATCACGTGGTATCATTAAGTGATTCCCCAGCGGGAAAAATCCGACTAAAATCCTCAACCAATCACATCATTAAATACCGACTAGGAACTTTATGCGAAAACTTCAGCTAATCGAAATTAAACCAAATAATCATTGGGAAGAACCAAACGGGTCTATGGTTTAGTTTTCGAAGGATGCCATGCCATTTCGAAAATGAAATAATTTGCAATAACTCATACATCCAATGATTATTATATCCTTCTTCTATAATTTTATGCATAAGGGAATATTTATGAACATGATCGCTATAATAATGAACGACTCCCTAACTGCAGTTGATCAAGGAGTATAATTTCAGTCACGTTCCTTCCACGCTATATACTGGTCTAATCTAAGCAATACCTGCTCCATGGAAGAACATTTTGATTGTTGTGAATTTGTTCTTATTGAGCTGAGCAGCCTTCGGAAAATATTCCTTGGTGGGTGTATGGTGTCATGATGATTGAGAAGAGTATAAGCAGCATCTTCTCTCCAGAAATGAAATTTCGACTTCAACGCTACAAAATGGTCGATTTTTTTTTTTTCAGATGCTTTGTTTCAGTTAGCGATCCTAAATTGTATTATTTCGTTCTCGTTTTCGACCATATGTAGTGAGGATGAATAGATGGAAAAAAGAGGCGTAACCTATATAATACCTATTTTTGAATCATGTAAACGCGTATCTTTATAATATCATACTTGATATGGAATCAGCACAGAGTCTATTTTGTCTCCGAATGGGGTGCACTCACCAACCTATATCTTGGCCAAATTGCCCTAATGTTGTTGGTAGAGCCTGAATATATATAAATGAAAAGTCACCAAGCCCTAATTTTCAAATGGATGTGTTATTATTCACTCGAATGAGTGACCGCAATGCTATGTCAGTCTGTCAGCGACGTTGTGTCATGTTTTGTTTTGTTTACTTGTACTCGTAACACAAAGCCAAAAGCCAAAGAACTAAATCGACCTAACGATCCTACGAGTACAATGGAGCAACTGGAGCAAAACCCATTAGACGGACATGAGTCAGCCAATTTCCGATGGGGCCCATAACTAGCATTGCCATCCCTGCCTGAAAGAACACCAAACATACAACTACATAATACTTTCTCAACACAGAACGTTCTCTCTCAGTTTTTGAATAACAAACTCATAACGTGTTCTCGACAAACATGACAGTCCTGCTTCATTCTAGTTTTGTATCAACTGACTTTCCATTTCATTATGTTTTTCTGCACGTATGGATAAATAGGTTTTATATGTAAAATGTATATATACACACAAAGGATACTGCCTGTATATACAAGTGAAGTATTCTAAGGAGCCAAGAAGGCTTAACGGAGGATAATACTCACAGCAACAAGGAGAAAATACATATATGAATCATATAACATTAATACCTCTAATAATTAGCAACTAGAAAAGTCAGTGACTGTCAATATACCTTCTTATTGGACTCCTTCTAAAAATGGACAAAGAAGGCGAGCTTTTACAGGAGTTATTGAGTGAATTCTATAACTTGCTGGACCGGCTACGCAGCAAAATTTACCGACATTCAGTGAGGTGATAGATCGGGTGTATTTGCGATGGATGTAATTTAACTCTCGCGTCGTATTCTACGGAGTATTTTAGTGAGACAGAATAGCATTTAATCTTACATTTCGAGACCTCTCATGCTAACCAGACCTCATTACCCTTTAGTTGAGTAAGTGTAAAGTCATGAGTCCGCGATGTATGAACATAACTTTCCGCCTCGATAAGCCTCGCAAAACAGCAATCGGTAAATGAAAGGGAGAAACTAAAATCAATAAAGTAGTTAGATCTTCAAAAAGGCAAGAGGGTTCTCTTCAAAAAAATAGATAAAAAAAAACCTGTAGCACATACGGTTTCGCGCAATTGGCGACACGTTACGTGTTTGATGTCAGCCATTGAAAAGAAGTGGGCGATGATGAGGAAACTACAGGAAAAAAAAAAGCGATTAACTGGGGAAGTCGTAAGCGATCAATGATTGCAATCGATAGTAGTGGGCGCCCTCAGAAGAAAGAGCAGCAGAACTGGGTGTTCCGGAAATGATATCTTTATGCATTCTAAAAATACGTCAGCCGCTAAAGTCCGCTGTAAAAACGCAAACAAACTACTTTGCATAGATAAAAGCAACTGACCATGTCAACTTCTGGTAGTAGGCAAATTGAAAATAACGAATCATTAACATTAATTTGGAGTCAGGCAGGTTACCTTTCGAATAATTGCCTTGACTTTTGAGAAATTCCAGGAAACTATGATCGAGGGGAACGATTCATAGTTTGCTCATGGACCCCTGCACCAGAAAGTGCTGCATTTTAGCGTCATGCTAACAGAATGACCAAAATATATTACATTATCTTCTATTCATCTCTCTGTCCTTAGCCTAGTCGGTTTGTGTAGTTCACAGAGAATCGCATGGTGTGTGTGATTAACTCCAGGTTCATACTTTGGAACTGACTGGATTCAGTTTTTCTCAACGGGAATAAAAGCTAAAGCAGACTGATACGTTTTATTGGGAAATTGGTAAATAGCCTACGTTGTACGTTTTTCTGGTTGGCGAGTGACAGGGTTGGTTGATTCAAATCACGTTTATTGAAATCAGCTGATTTAAATCGCGATGTTAAATCAATGTTTTTTTTTTTTAAATCACTGATTTAAAACACTTTTTCAAGATTTTTTCCCTCCCTCTTTTGTCAGAAATTCGAATTACAACGTGAAAAGTAATTATCTTGGAATGACTATGAACACCAAAATTACGAATGCCAAATGATTCAAAAACACATATATATCCCTACCTACCCCCAACATTCAATAACTCCACAGCATTTCACAAGAATTAGTTACACACGCTCCGCTCCCAAATCACATGTATTCTCATAGTTTTGGCTTGAATTTCAATGCTCTGATAGAGGGAATTCTATGCTCTCTCTTACTCTCTCTCACTTTAATGTCCATGGTCTTCCATAAGTAGATTTTATATTTTGATGGAACTGGACAGTATATAGCCATACTGTACTAACATAGGCCTAATATGATGATAGCAGTATTCTCTTCATTTAAAAAAAAAATTTTGCATATTCTCCACAACGTAGTATTTCCTGAAATATTGGCTGTTGGAATATATCTATGATTCGAAAACAATGATTCAACAATTGTTTGTGCATGCTACGCACTTTAACCTACATTATAGTCAACAACATTAGGTCAGTTAGTGACTACATTTAATGTATAGTTGTGTTCAATTGTTGCACTATGCATTCTGGCCATGAAGCAATGCACAAATCCAGATAAACTTTCAAGAACAATTCAGGAAACGGAAGAATTTACCAGTAACAGCAATTAAACCTCGATGAACCTAATGATTGGTGGCATGGGTGGCCTATTCCCGCTCCCATATTTTTCATCGATTGATGAATATCTTGTTGTGTAGATATGGTGACAATTTAGTGACAATCGATATCACACAACTGGTCTTGAATTTCAGAAGATTCTCAAATTTCTAAGTTCAAATTAGGACCTAACGGGGTCCATCCAGGTGAATACCAAACCAAGACCACCAACTGGACATGTAGGCCTGCATGTATGGTTTACTCTGAAACTGCATGGTCCTAATGTGTGCATTGTCATATGATGCAATGTGTATGTTATGAATATTCGGAGAAGTCTTGTCTTGTCTTGTCTTGTCTGGTACTATGCAAACACCAACTAGTGGTTATCACTGCATAGGGGACCGCACACAACAAGGCACAAGGGCTATTGAAGAGTCAGAGTTGAGATGATGATGAAGAATTTACTAGATGCATTCCAATCTGGAATGGTTCTGGGCCAAAATGACCACCCTGAAAGAAGGTTGGTTTAACAATAACATGTCTATGGTTAAGTCCATTCACTGATGATGATCTTGTGCGATAGCTAGTCTGTAACTCAAAAATCAGGAACCGGTAAAGCCAATATGTCGTTAATGGAATTATGAAACAGCTTGAGTCGTGCATTGCGCCTTCTCTCCTGCAAAGTAGGCCAGGCAAGATGTTGCAGGAGCCCTGCGACACTGGTTTACCGACGGTGATCCTTGCAACAAATCTGGCAGCTTTGCCGGACCATTCCCACTTCTTAAGGTTACAATCTTGTATGGATCCCAAATCTGAGGAGCTATATTCCAAACAGGGACGAACCAGAGACTTAAAGCAATGTCTTTGGTTTTAGTATCACAGTCATAAGATGTCTACGGATCAGATTGAGGATCTTGTAAGCTTTACCAACTATTGTTATATGAGTTGACCATGAGAGCTTGAAGTGATGGTACTCAAGAATAGGATGTTCTGTTCACCAGTTCAAGGCGAGTATCGTCAATTACATATTGGAAATGGTTAACACTGCCTCTTGTTGGTGACAATCATTGACTTGCATTTTGAGGCATTCAGATCGATCTGCCAAGTACAAGCCTCAGAGCCTTCATGATACCAGATCAGAAGTGCAGTGTATACTGGGTTATATGCCAGTGTGTATGGGTGTTTCTACAAAGGTTTAGGCAACGTTTGAGACCAAGTGGAAAGGTGGATTCAAAAAAAAAAATCACCAACCCTGGCGAGTGAATATTTTGTAGATGCAATGCCCCACCCGTTTGATTATATCTATAGGTCTGTTATTATACCACTTACCACAGTGACCACAATCGGTTTTACTTACCATTCGGATGCGGCAAAATCTAGAAGTAACTTAATTACAGACGATAAACATTCTTGCTTCGTCCTGCTGACGTCTGTCAACAAAGAGAGGAGATTGTTTATTCTAGGACACATATGAGTGGGGTGACGCTATATATATATAAACAGCAATTAAACGCAATCGGGCAAAGCCCATACTAGCAAGCAAAGGGGTCTCCTCACAGTACTGTAAATATTTCCAAATCCCTGTGCACATACAACATAGCGAATACTGTAGAGTGATGAGGTGAAAAGAACGTATTAGGCGGAGGTGTGTGTTTGAACGTTTTTCATCATAGAACGTGCTTTGAATTCCTTTCATCAAGGGGAGGGCGTTTCATTTGGAAAACTGCCTATTCGAACCATGCTTCATCATATTGGAGTTATCCTAACTGCCCAACTATTTTTTTACAGCGTAAGCCCACGCCATTTACCGCAAAATATATTGTGATAGCGTGGATCGACTACCAAACGGCCCACAATGTTTCGTTTCCAGTATCAACAAAGAACGTAATATACATCATATTTTAGCTACATATTTACTTCCTATAGAAAACCTTTCAAACTTACCAGTAGTATTCCCAGTATTTGGTTATGAAAGATACCATGGTTCGAAAAATTCTCGATTCTGGAGATTATTCTTGACAGTGACAATTCAATAACACTGTCGAATTGCTTGCATGATGCATGTACTGAGTTTATTCGCACTGTGAAAAGAAAGAAGGGAAGATGGCCGAATATAGGCACGGTTTTCGACCGAATGAGTGAGTATATCACTGCTGAAAGTTGAATTCGTGTGATCGATGCACGTGTATACAATGTCTGAAGTTCATCTATAGCATACTTGGTATGATTATGCAGTTGTCAGCGAAGATTGCCTCCGAATTGATACAGAATATCGGCTAGGAATTGGGCTAAACTCAACCTATCATTATACATAGACATTAGCGAGAACCCGTTCGAAACCACCTCTTTGACCGTGAACCTAGCACAAAGCTACACATGGCAGACAATCGACTTATTAAGTCAGGTAGACGTAAAATACATCATTAGCATAACATCAACCTACGACGTCCATTTAAACACAGGTCAGAATCGACGGATTCTAATGTCATGATCTAAGCAGAAAAGATCTTCATTTTTTTTTAATTCTGGTAAGGCCCCCTCGTACGAATCCGTGCTCTGTAGTACAAACGAATATCCGCTTTGAAGCGAGTTAACGCCTTAGGCGTCTTCTTATTTTTTGAGAAATTAATTATCTATTTTTGATTACACAGACACCTGTACTTCTCCTGTGGTGTCGCATAATCATTATAAAGTGGTATAGAGGGAATATAAGTGGGTATATTGAAAAAATCGGATTTCGAATAAGAAGGTAAGAGTGGTATCATGACACTTTTGGAAAGCATATATTCCGGAGTCGAGCCAGCAGGTCACGCATCGGGGCGTTTTTCCCTTCCCCTGGGAAGCACCCCAGATTTTTTAAGATTTCAGTCATTGTTCCAGCACCCCAGACGATTTTTGAGCTTACAGCTGTCATGATAATAGTTGCAGCCACGAAATGTGTTATCCCGGTTTTTGATCAGCCTTCCCCGACCGTTAGTGGAGTTGCATGTAAAGATTCCTCCTCGATGAATCTCATCAATTTTGGTTTCTAAATCGCTGTAGTTGTGCCGTTAATCTCGTGTAATGGACGTTGAACATGTTAAGTCGTAGTGACGGGCTTTTTCCATCCCCCGGTGGTCTGTGAGGCTGATTTTTTGTTTTAAATTCCTTTGCCTCGCTTTCGCGCCAACGAATGACATTCTGCTTTGTCTGGGTACGTCACCATAACCATTCATACCTACCCCGAAATAGGCCCACTACGTTCACGACCGCGTCTTGCGGCTGTAGGCACACACTGATGCATAGGGGCTTTGCAAACGTGACGAATTTTCAAATATATTTTTGATTCCTTAAAATCCCTAGGTGCCTATATAGTTCGCGTAAGATTTTTTAAATAAAATCATTACCATTGGTGGCGACACGGGGGGACGGGGGGGGGGGACATGCCCCCCAATAGTTTTTGGTGGGAGGCATACTATCAAATACCACCACCACCCCCAATATTTTGCGGACTGGCGAAAAAACCCTATGGATCATATGTACAGTATATACGCCCAAACAAAACTCATATTTCTTATAGATGTTCAATTTTTTTGTTCAGAAGGCCGAATGCAAAAAAAACAATTGCGCGCGCGCGCTGTCCTGTCCTCTTTCTGTCTCTTTCCGTTACGATGTATAATACAGTGGGCCCACGTGTATACAATATACGCCTTTGTCAGATTCTGGCAAATATGATTTTTGTCCATAGGTGTCATCTCCAAGTGGGGTGACATATAGTTAGGCCACGAGGAGAATTTGGTTGGCAAGTTCATGTTTCACCCCCTCCCCACTACAACAATGCCGAATCCAACTGCCACTACTGCCAGTCTACTTCTGATCAGCGTGCCTCCGTGCTGTTTTTTAAAGATGGAAGCTATATTTAACGAAAAACACCAGGGCCAGCGATCGTGCACATTAGTATGGAGCCAGCGTGCCTGCCGTGCTGTTTTTAATAGAAGATGAAGCTATATGTAACGAAAAACAACAGGGCAGGCGATCGTGCACATTAGTATGGAGTTTTACGTGATTGACGCATGGAACTATACAGGGCGGAGCGGGCGAAACAATTCTGAGACATGAGGAATTCGGACGAAAAAATTGAGCGGAAACTGATCCGAAAAATGACCAAATTGTCTGCTGACGGGCTCAATTCCTTCAATCAAATGCCCGAAAAATGCCCACATTTCCATGACAGTGCATGTCCAAGCAAATTTCATCTGCGGCAGCCTCCAACTCAATTGGAAGGGTCCTCGATGGAATATCTCTAGACATGGCTATGGTAGGAATGGAGACCACGATGAAGGAAAGGAACGATTAACATCGATCAGTTTTTGGAAATTCACTGTCAATTTCAGTGATTGCCTACTGCCATGAGTCACGGGGAGTTGCCGCGCCCTGCAATCTGAAGGGTGGGGGGGGGGGTCGTAAGACTAGTCTTGCACGGTACGGTCAATGAGTGCGCGACAATTTAATGACTAAACGAAGAATCAGGTCCTTCAGGAGTGTTTCTCGAGATATACATTTTAGAAATCTATTGTCAATTTTGGGGATGTTGCTTACTGCCATAAGACATGGGAAGTACCGTTTTCCGGCACTCTGGGGGATTTGTAAGGCTCAAAATGTCCTCAAAAAACAACGTCTTCCTTTCAAGAACGTTTCTTGAAAATACAAATTTTTAAAATTATTTTAGAGGGACGTTGCTTAAGGCCATACTGTAAATGAAAATTCCCTTGTACCCTACGCGTCCACGATGGTGGCGGCTGATCCCGAATTGTGAAGAATACACATCGATCAGTTCCTCAAACGTTTCTTGAACATATGAATTCCGAAATTTATTGCCAATTTTTAGGGCAGCTGCTTATTGCCATATGGTCCGGGGAAATGACTTTTCCTTCATCTATCTGGGAGGGGGGGGGGGGGTTCTATAACGAAAAAAAAAAGTCTTGTGCCTACGCGTCAACAACGGTGGCCCGAATTGTACGGAATAAACATGGATTCGTTCCTTCAAGAATGTTTCTGAAATGAAAAAAAATCGGGAATTTATTGACGATTTTATAGATGTTGCTTACTGCCATATAACTTTTATTATTTTGCTTTTGCTCATGGGTTACACTGCCTCGTGCTGCTGATCAACTGATTAGGGTACCGTACCTTGGGTACATCAGGGTGAACTGTCTAATCGGAAGAACGAAAATGTAGGTTTTTTGTGCAGGGGGTAGGGTGAGGTGTCTTTAGTCAGGAGAGCTCAGCACCCCCAGTATAAAAGTCGTTCGCAGGGGCCTGCCTAGGTGGCTGCAGTTGAGATGGGCGAGGTTTTGGTTCGTCACTTCACGGTTCCGCTGTGATGCAGTGGATTTTCTGGGGTTATCTGGGTTTGTTATGAGACATTTGCAACAAGTCTATCTGTCGCGGGTGTGAGCAGTCACGTTGAACTGCCAGTCCACGTCCCGAGAAAGTGGTTGGGTTCCGGAGTTCACTGATCGTCTTTTCGGATGGTGAAATGGCGGTCCCTGGCGCAGTTTGGGATTGGTAACACCCCTACCTCGATGTCATCACCACATGACAACCCCTGCCAAGTATTAGCTCTCTACATCATTTGGTTGCACAGTTATTGTGCTCACAAGCTTGTCGGACTTTGAACACTGCTGACCTTTGGCACATAGCCCTTCATGAGCTCTCTACATCGTTTCGTTACATAGTTATCGTGCTTACTCGCTTCTCGAGACTTTGACCGTAGGTAACCTTCAGGCCTACTCAAAACAAAGCGTTCTTTCCTCTTCATACTGTAACCTAAATGTCTAATTTGAACTTAATGGTTGCTTCGTTCTTCGGATATGTTTTGACAAGAAATTCAGGGACCGCGGGGAGAGAATTTGAGTGGGGGGGGCTAATCATTGTGGCGGCCCACCATCTAAGCGGAGCGCGACCATCGGTTGGCGCGGAGTGTACACGAATTTTTTTTGTATGACAGACCCCCCAGATCGCAGGAGAAGCTACTTTCCGTGCGTTTTCAGGCAAGTACTGGACATCGTGAAAAATTGGATTCATGTACCACCTTTTTTTTTTTTAGCAGACAACGCAATTATCTTCTTATCAAGGTAAATCACGTAAAACCTGAATCTAATGGATCACTTTGGAAAATTAATTATTGTGTGTGAGGCCCTACAAAAAATGGAATAGCCACATACGTATAGTGGGCCCGAACATATTGAGGGATCTGCGGAAAATATGTAAAAAAAATCAGTGAAACATACAAAATGAATGGGGATGTGTGCCCGCAGTAACGTGACGAAGGTGTCTGGCTAAAACCATAATCTGGGGTATCAACATCTGTACACAATCTCCAGCAAAAGGAGTTGTTACACGGGAATCTCAATTGCCAGTAGACTGGAGCATTAGGCGTCTATTCAGTCCGAAGTAAATTTGACGTTACCAGTTACCGCTATTGTCGAACCCACAGACAACGTCATGAATTTACTAGCAGGGGTTCTTATCTCCATGTTATGTGTGTGGCAGGAGCTGTGTAGGCCTACGACTTCAATACGTTTTGCAATTCAGAGAGTGGGTAAGATGTTTACTTACTCGAACCAAGCAAGTAGAGTGTGAACAACCTGACAGCGGGCACGTAAAATGATAAATAGGGTGATTAATCACTGAGCATGCGGACTGCCGAGACTCAACCTACTACTACTACTACATTCTCAAGGTGGTACTTACATATCTGAACGCAGCTTGGCATGCGCGCTACTTGCAGTGCACAACAAAACGGTTGACCCGTTCCTGGACACTAAGCCTACTCGACTCCGGCAGCCCACAATGCTACTACCATTGTGGGCTGCCGGAGTCGAGTAGGTCTAACCGTACGATAAGGCAGTGCTGCATTTCGGGAGTTATCGAAGCAGAATCCTACGTATTGACTGTTCTTCAATTTGCAGAGCTTTGATTAGCCGACAAGTCCAGAAAATTGTTCATTGTCCTATTTATTTTTGTAAAACCCGAAATTAGTAGGCTAAACAATTATGTTTACCCAGTCACAGGGAGGCCCAAATTTAGGCGCCCCAAACATGCCAGAGGGCAGAAAAAGGTGCGGGTCCAAGCCCCCCGCAGCCCCCCTCCTCCCGTCCTCCGCGGTCCCTGTTGATGCATGACTCATTGACGCCCCCTGGCTTCGGCAAATGAATTAAAAAAGACAATTCGGATACTCGTGAAATGGACCTATATTTTAGCGAGTTGTGGAAATGGTAATCTGGGTGAGTGGGAATTCCGCACTATCATATACTTGTCTCCAGATCATCTTGTGGGGAATTTATAAACAGGCTGGTCCACAATCTTGACACACTAGTCATTCAACATGATTTTGATATTCCTTGTTATGATATTTTTACCGCTGGTGATTGAGAGAATCGAGCAAATCCGTCATTTTTTGTCTTTTCTACTGGAAGAAAAACTTTCCACGGATGTCGGAATCGCTAACGGATTTCCCCTCTTCTTTCGTAACCACTGCTGAGAGGACGCGAAATGTCCACACAACACATTGAAAAATATAGAAACAACACTACCTTTAGAGCCACCCTGCGAGAGCTATAACTGAAGCTTCTGATTACCATGCAAGGAAAGACCAGTTTCTATTGACAATTGCCATTGTAACTGACTCTTAGCATTCGGTGTCACAATTTGGAAGCAGCCCGGTATTTAAAGAATGACTCGCTTTTCATCACGATTTAAAGAAGAGGTTTATCAGCTTTAAACAAAAACATATATGTGGAATATGTGCTTCCAACTCAACTAGATGAATAGTTATACCCAAGTACGGCTGGTTTCCAAGGTTACTGTAGCTGAGAGCATTCCATATGTAATCTGTAAGAATACGGGCTCTCATGGGGTCATGTGCATCGCAAAACACTAGGGAGGTTGAATTTCATCAGCCACTTGTCTTGCCAAGCGCAGAGATGATCTATATATATTTGCAAGGTCTCAGGGTCACCAGCTTACTTTATTGCTGTACATGATTCATCGATCTGCAAGATTTCTCAAGTATATTATATTTCTCGGTAGGTCATTAATATATAGGGAGGAAAAATTGGCTGGAGTACTTTATTACAGTACCCGTGGGACGCTTGAAGACCTTGAAGCAACAGAACCTTCCGAGAGACTCCAGCCACTATACTGCTGAGATGCTTTAGTTAGGAACATTGCATCCATTCAACCAGAGCGCAGAGAGAAAGTCCATGGAGGGCGGAGCTAGTTAGAAGTCATTATGTGTGGTTAATTGTCCAAAGGCCTTTTGCTGAAATCCAATATGATACAGTCAACTTGACTTCCTTGGTCCAATGCATTGCTAATCCTCGGCGTACCAGCCAGCTGTGTCTCACTCGACCTCCTTTACAAAATCCATGTTTATCAACGCATAACCTCCATAGCTTCCCAATGACACATTACTGTACGGCAATAATCTATGTTCTTATATCCTTACAAGGAACGATGTTAGTGAAACTGGACGGTAGTTAGCTGGCGTTGACTCTCATCACTTTTGAATATCGGGACAACATTTTGCATGTAACCAGTCTGAAGGAGGATCCACTTTTCCAATGATTTTTTTGAAATACTGTTGTAGGATTGGGCTATGGATGAGCACACAGTTTCAAAATTTGTGGCGATATTCCATCCATGCTCGCCTCCCCGTGTTTTCAAGCCTTTAGTAGCTTTTCGACTCCCTCACACGTAACATTGGAATTTGTGATAATTCTGTAATGTCTCTTTGTCAAAATTGGGAGAGTCAGTATCTCGTGGTAACGACTTATTGAACTGTTTGCTGAGGCTTCTTTTTTTCTGTTGGGGCAGTACGAGCAATACCACTAGTGGTTGTGGCAATGTTCCAACCCGTATGCTTCACTGTTTTGTTTTGTTTTTCCCAAATTCCAAAAGGGCGTAAGTAATTACTTGAGCTGACTGCCACCATAATATCCGATCCATAATGTATGTATTGCCTTTCGGATTCTTTATCTATAGACCGCCGTAGTTTAGACTCTTCCCACAGAGCTGGTCATTAATTCCTTTAGCTCTATGTACCGTTTTGTTTGCGCGATGGCCGCTCTGAGATCTATCTACCACGGGATATTTGTAATTTGAAGGGTCATTTTACTTGGGAAGTAGTTGTCCATAGCACTGATAATGTGTTTTGAAGTTGTTCCACAGGTCATCGACAGTTACTTGGTTCGTTTTTTCGTTAGATATGGTTTTGTTATCAATCTCCTCCTTTATTCATCCATCAACACTCAGCCTTTCCATAGAGATATATCTTTCTCTTCACAGGGCGACTGCGCATTGGATTTACTAAAACGTCTACAAAAACTATGGTTGTGTCATCATCCATCATTTTCTCCTTCTAGTATAGGCATATCTTCCCCAGTTGAAAGTGGTGTTCACCAGTCCGCATCTGGAAGGTTAAGTCACCCATTAACCAGACCTGCGCATTTTCTGGCAGTCTGTGCACTGAACATTTGCATTTGTCTATAGATCCAAGTCGCTAACCTTTAGCCTTTAGAAGCTCCTACATAATTGGTTTGGAGCCCTGCATATGTACACTACACCATATTAGTTCACAATCACGGTCACGAAACAGGCTCAGCATTGGTGGTCAATGAATGGTGAAACAGCGAGAAACACACTGCCCCCCAAAAGCACTATCTTCCTGATCTTTACGGAAGGCATGATAGTATGAGGGCAGATTTATCCTGATCTAATGTCTTTCATGAAGGGTCCAGGGTTTCATGAAAGATCGGCAAATTGGCACAGACGCTTTGACAGTTGATATTTTAGGAAACCGAGTTGGGCTTCAAAGGGGGTTTTCTGGAGTTAGAATTCAGGGTTTTGACATCCTGGACCAGAAGGATTCACACTAATAATTTAATGTCTTTAAAGTAGTATTTCCATGTAGGTCTGCAGAGCTGTCACAACCTAGCTCAGTTCCATTTACAGGTTGTGCCAGGTAACGAATGAATGGGGAGTCACCGTTTAGAGCAGTACCAGTCTAGTGTTGGACAGTCATTATGCTGAATTATAAAGGGTAGACTCATGCCGAAACAATTACGTGAAACCAGTAGTTAGAGGTGTTCGCATTCAATCCCCCAAGTAACAGGAACTTCACACTGTGGACAAGTGTTTTTGTCAGAAATTTAACAATAGGCCCTGGGTTCAATTGTATATCCCCGGAGAGTAGCAACAGAAGCATAGCAAAATGTTTCACAACCACTGATTCATTCCCAAAAGGTACTGCTGCATTGAAGTTCGGCCTATTATGAAAGCCGATGGGAACATTAATCCAAATAAATCATAAAATCACTGGGTAAAAAACATCCAGTTCTAGGCTCAGTTATAAAAAGACTTAAAGTCACTCCAACACTATAAAACCATGAGAACCGAGTAAGAACAAAACTAAAAAACACTTAAAGAGATTCAAAAATATCCGCTAGGAATCGCGAGCTGCATGTAACCGCGTCGGTGGTTTTGCAGTCAGTTTGCAATTCACCTATATGCACTGTTGCTGGTTGCCATAGCAACAGTTGCTATGGTAACCATAGTTTTGGTTATGAACTATCCCTGGGGGTCCCAAAAGCGGAAGTGTCCGTTTGTGTGTGTTTCGTGATGTGTTAGTGTGTTGTTAGTGTGGTGTGTGTGTGCGTTTGCGTGTCATCAGATTTGTGATGGTTTTTCGCGGAATATCTTCACACACAAAACACATTTTGGGACAATTTTTCATTTTCATAAATTTTCCACTATTTTTTCAAGATATTTGCTGATTTCAATATCTGAATGATCTCAAATTTCGTAGCAATGATGTGAAATAATAAATGGATTGAACTTTTTCCCACCAATCAGCCAGAAATTACGAAAAATGTGGATTTTTAGATAAATTGGGGGATTCATGATTTTGGGGATTTTTCAGTATATTTAGAGATTGGAAGGCCTGAATGGTTTCAAATTCCAGGACAAGGTACAAAGTATCAACATGAAGGGTTCCCTGCATTTATGCCTAAAATTATGCTCACAATTTCTATGAATATTTTGGGGGGAAATTGCTATTTCAGCATATTCTGATGAATTTTGTCTATTTGCAGCTCTCAAAATAGTAGCAGGTAGGAACGAAGTGATTAGTCACATTTTCCGATGAGATCCTGCAACTCCGGGAATTACCCTCTTGTTTTAAACTTGCTCCGATGTGGTCGGTGGAGTACCAATATGTTCGATGTAAATATCACAATTACTAATTTTCAGGCATAAATGTGTTTATTCATTTGAAAGAGGGACCACAATACTCTATGTGTTGAAAACATGTTAATCAAGTACACGTGTCTCGCAAATATGACAAACCATGCGTCATTGCTCATTTTAGCAAATGAACGTTATTTAAAGGAAGGTGATGGATCGGTTTTCTCTGCGGTGAGTGAAATTCACCTCTCGCGTCAAATTCTGCGAGGTATTTGTTGAGACAACGGTAGTAGACGATGGCCGCATTTCTCTGAAACGTCAAGTCCTGTCTTATTAATTAGGCCTTGGTTGAGATGGTGTACAGAAGTCATGGGTCAGCAAAGAATTTCTGCCTTGTTTGGCCTTGCAAAGTTGCATTCAGTGTATGTAGGAAACATCAACAAATAGGTAGACTCTCCAGAAAAGAGTGTCCTCCTTTCAAAAGTTTCTTATGCGTAAGACACTTAAAGGTCCTATAAATATGACTTTTTAGTGCTATATTTTTAGTACCTCCATTATAACAAGCATACCTCCATCCTGAATTTCAGCCGATCCGAGTGAGCAGATGAAGGGCCCACAAAATATTGGAAAATTCACCGTGTAATATAAAGTCCAATGTTACAGGTACTTTTGGAAACCTGTAACAACCAAACTGCAGAGGCAGACTACCCGTATACACACGAGTCCGATAGGTGTTGTGGGGTCTTGGGAATACTGTGCCACAGCGCACTGGCCCGAGCTTGTTCCAGCTCGGATACAATATACACTGACAACCTCTCTTTCTCCATCACAGGCTGCAGATCATGTCCTGTTTTTACCCCAGAGTCTAGATCTGGACGAGACAACCCAGTTTTCCGTACCTCTGAGCAAGTGATACTGGTATAATATGTTTCTTCTTTTCCTTTCCTCTCCAGTATAACTGGCAATTTGTTTGCACATAATTAACTTCAACAAGTACCATATTTCGAGGACCCAATAAAAGCTCTGGGTTCATTTTTGGTTTGTAAAAATTACATCTCACAACGCGTTCGGTCTTAGGCTTTGATCTACTCAACTAAATACCGACTTGAATATCGAAGTCGACCCCGTTAATTAGCTGTATTGCTTGAGTTGTCAAGCATCAAATAACCCCTATATCTGGTCGATTACTCTAAAATTTCACCCATTCCAGCCTATTTCAGGCTATTTTTGACCTGTTATTTATGGCCGGGGGTCAATGTAACAGATTTGCTTCAAACTTGCCACGGTGAAAAGAGGACATCGCACGCCACACCACAGACTTGAAGGTTACTACTTCTAGCAGTAGCCCTTGTTGAGATATTTCAAGTTATTTTTGAGAAAATTCGAGATCTATTACATCACCGGGAACGATGCAAACGCTGCCCATAGCCCCTACACATTTGTAAATCTGCATTTTGCGCTACGATAACAAAACGAGGAAAAAGGTAGTCAATTTGGAAAATGAAGAGAATTATTCTCTAATTTGATATTCTTGTGAACGATTGTTTAGATACTTATTCGGATCCCATCTACAGTTTGTTCGATACGAGACTGTTAAAAATACATGTTTAACATTGGACTTTTGTATTGTAGGGTATTTTGCGGTTTCCCCTAATACAGCTATAATGCTGTAGAATGTCCTCAGGCATTTTGGCAATAGCTGATTCTGCCTTATCGCATCCGGCTCGGCTGAAATTGGTCTTGGTTTCAGCCTCATAATGTAACAAAGAGAAAGGTACCAAAAGTCCTGCCATAATTACCTATCATTGACCTTTTGGCTGATTGTGCTAGTTAGAACATCCATGAATAAAACCAAAAGGGATCCTCATTCCTATCGAGTTCGCATTGAAGAAAAGGCAACATCTTGCCGATGAAATTAGTGCTGATTACACTATTGCGGATCAACTGACTTCCCGAGACAGATTCGTTTCATATTCGCGATAATATATTGGTTCCAATAGGTGGCTCCAGTCGGTGAAAAGGAGGAACAAAATGTAAAATTTTGAGGGTTATTGCGGCCAAAAATGTAGGGTCAGTCATGGAATTTAGGGGGTCCCCGTCGGGGAAAATGGAAAACTACTCCTCCACAATTTGAAATCCTGTGCAGTTACTGTTTGCAAGGCGATATCTCACACTTAGAAATCCCAGACACGTGCTTGGCTTCCAAAGCCAGTATCAAGTCGTTGCATCAAGGGAGGCAGTTGCCTAGTTTACAGTAAAGTAAAATGGTCACAAAGAACATATTTTCATAATTTTTGTTGGGAATGTTAACAAGACCAAATAGTCGTACAATTGCCAAAACTGACTACAAAGTCAGTAAAAATGTTTTTTTTTTTCTACCCGTACAGAGGGCCCCTCGTGACGTCCAGGAGGGACCTCCTCTAGATTGACCCATGAACTGTTCGTATCCAACATACCGCCTCCAAAAGATTGTTGAACATAGCACGCCCGGACTCAAGCACTCACGCGAAGAGTACGCGTGGTCCGTTTTTTGCGCGCGCGTCTAAGTAGCTACGGAGAATCTTTACAGAAACAAGGCACACTCAAGCGTCTGTTCCCCAATGAGCCAGGTTTTGGCGCGACGTTTGTTAACGCGCGGAATGTAAGAAACACGCTCCCTACTCTATGCTGTTTTTTTTTTTCTCTAGAATATTTAATGTGCGGTGTTCTGGCCAATGCATTATTGTAAACTACTTTGACTGAATAAAAGCAGTATTCTACCATAAATCACGTGATTTTTGGTGGATGCATTAATGTAACGTACTGAAATAGTCAATGAATTTTACTGTGACCATTGTACTTTAAGGCTCCGGACTTGGGATCGAGTCTCATTGTGGTGTATGTAGGCCAAACAAGACCTTTTACTCTCTCTTCTCCCTCTAACAGGGGATAAGTGAGTGTGGCTTGTCATTCACGCTGATCTCGATCTGCTGCACACTCATATATGTGTGTGGGGGAGGGGGGGTGGACTATACCAATGACGGTGATAATGTCAAGCGCTCTGAGGCCCTTCTCTCAGACATAAGGCGCTGTAGAAATCGCAACATTATTAATCATCTTTATCTATTACTTGGTAGTTGAGGCCCATGCCCATCTTTGAACAAGATTACTCTATCAGTCGGGAGAATAAAATTCCCTGTTTAGGAGAATTTTGAATATTCATGAGACTGCCATATTGCGTTTTCCCAGTTGCAACGTCACCCATATGGAAATATATAGGAGACATTCATTCTCACCCCTCTCGAGTATACTTACGGTCCCAGCCATCATGTTTTATTGCATATTCAGGATCCTTGTTATCCCAAGTACAAAGAGCTTGGTTGGATTGGTAGTTGTCAAATGAATGTAGATTCCGTGGTAGCTTTTTGGGATTGGATTTGACACAGTTGTGAAATAAACTGTGTGTGATGGAGAGAGTGAATTGGACTCTACGTACGGCTTACGTGCGGCATACGTAATGTTAAATTACTCAAACGGCGCAGAGTGTCATTAACTGGAAACGATTGTTTTTATCTATTGGTCTGCAGACAATGTTCATTTATTGTTGTATTAACAAAACGATTCTCTAGAACAGGAGAATCTCATAATTCTCCCAAACAGGAGAAACTCCAATCCTGAACCGTATCTTAGTTTTAATCCTACACAACGATTCTATACAGTGCGAGTAGCCGTTCATTTTTTTTTTTTTTTTCTTTGCGAACTGCAGCAGTTGTGTATTCGTCTGAATTACTTTTCTCATTTGATTCCCTTCATCCTGTCGTGTTAAGCGACAATTTATAAGAAAGAAAGATATAACCATTTGGTCAGATGTCATTTTCAAAATTTCTTGAGCCATTGGAGAGATATTGTGATGAAATACAATTCTCCAGTATTGCCAGTCTTGCAAGGATCGTTTTCCGAATCATGTCCGATCACAAATACAAACACTGATTCGCAGCTAGGAGATACAGCCGACCGAATGTCGTCCCAGCAACGTGGTTAATGAAAATTGTTTTAGACTATACAAACTCTGAAAGGTGGGTAAGGTTACTTTTACACAATTTTTTTAAATAATTTCGGTGAGCAAAATTTAGAGGGAAGAGAGAGCTAGAGAGATCTCATCATTTGTTTTATCCTCATGACCCGGGGCATATGCCTACTGTTTGATTAGTGACTGATCCGTTCACGATGGTACATGAATGTTTCCTTGGGATGATATATTTTAGATGAAGAGTCAGATAGTAGACAACAGAGATATGACTGTCTGGATTAGTAACGTTTATCAGACCTTATAGTACTGAGCAGTTTTCCCTCATACACTCGGCAAACTTTCCACACTCAAACTTGTGTGAATGGGACCGGATAACCTACGATTGGGGCGCGGTCACACTGTCGCTAATAACGATTACATTTGTCGCTCACACAAAAAACACAGAGGGGGGCCCGGTCAAACATGAGCAATGAACGATCTATGAGCTATAACTATCCGATGAACTCGAACGATAAAATGTTCGACCAATCGGGAGAATGCTTTGAATGCGACTCACGATCAAATCGCCCAGCTGCCCCGAAGCCGCTGTTATCTCAGATGTTTTTTTCCCCACGCTATAATGTGTTAGCGTGACTATTCCAATCTGACCGTTATAATGATCGTTATCGCCACAGTGTGACCAGGGCTTCCATTGTGTTTCTTTCCACAGAGTCACCACTTCTCGGGATTGCGACTTCCAAGAATTGCTAATCCTCGATCGGGCTGCGCCATCGTGTATCATTTTTATTGAGACCCAATATGATATACAGTGTGAGTTCGAATCCCAAGGCTAAAAAAAATTTCAACTTGTGTTTGGGCAAGGAACTGTGTCCACGTGCTACTCCGGAGGAATAAGTGGCACAGACTGTATTATCTGCAACATAGGCTATACTCCTTAGGATGACCAGGCTAAGATGTCATACGACACATTATACAGTTAGATAGAAAAGACAGAAAAGCGAACGGCATAGGCGCTACATCAATAATTATTATAACTATAGGAACCGGGTGTCTGATAGACGCAGGAAACAAATTGGTAAGGAAAACATCAAAATGCTCAGATGGGTCAAATGCGGTAAAATTAGGTCAACAGATGCTTTCCGCATAAAAACACGACTTTATACTGAAACATTTCATTCGGAGATGTCGATAAGCCACAACTTTTCTGTGACGGTTTAATTCGTCACGAGTTACACTATTTCCATCTGTCACCAATATATCTGATTATGAAATTGTAATACAGTTCGACCAACCGATAGCAACTTGCAGTTGTTCAAAGACAGTCAAACTTTGACCGCTGATACCCTAATATGATATTGGTATACACACTTGGAATGAGAAATATTGATCACACGTTCATTGAGTTATCGAGTCACTTCCTTGCATTTCGATGAGTCAGTCATACATACACACGTACGCACATACATACACACTCCAACCATGCTGACCTGGCTGCCCGAAATCGCAGTAAAATCAACACTAATAGACAAGAGGGGAACAACTTTAAATCAATCCATTTTTAGCGAATTCGAAATTTAATCGATTGTTCTGCAATACTTTGGAGTTTTCCTTTCAATGTTGTGTTAGTTCTATATAATGGATGCCAAAAATCGCAAGAAGGTTCAATCAACTCGTTTGTACGTCATAAATGTCATTATACGTAATCATCTGATCAATAAATATATTTTTGCCTGCTTATTACTTTGTGGCACTGTTTGTTATTATAAACAAATAAGAGTTGGGAATCGATTAGTTCTTAATTTTCATGATGAATTTCCGCTGGAAATAGGAGTTCGTGACGTATCCTCTTTTATTTGAAGAACCATAAATGTCATGTGCATGAGAAAGGGGGAAATCTTCTGAATAGGAACCCATTTTAGCCCTCGCACTGCCTGAAATAATTTCGTTTCGAGGTAACTAATTAGCCGGCGCTGTTATTACAGTTTGTGCCCATCTTTTATGTTACTCTTACCTTCTTTGGTCCGATTCGACAATTAGCAAATTAGTCTCTTGGTTGCACAACCCCAGAAAAATCAATTCTGCACAGAGATGGACGGCTTTTCCAGAATATGAATAATTCATCAGTCGATTTGTCTAGTGGAACCAAAGTACCCAGTATCAAAACATTTTAATCATCTAATGTTTGTGTTCACCATTTGATCGTAAAATACTTATTCGTTGGAGACCTTCCACGGATGCAGGAGGTCGCAAAACGATTCGTTGTCGAATTAGTCCTTGCAGAACATGCACCGATTCTACGTGTAGAGCCAACTCAATTTTCCCGGCTTCAAATGCTTCAAATGAACCCAGTTGAACTTATCGAAACTAGATAGTAGACGTCGATCGATGTGTCGTATTTGCTGTGCTGCGAAACAATCAAAGCGAGATCAAATGAGAATTGGAGTAAAAGTATTGGTGTACATTAGGTTCCCGTTATGAGTATGATCTCGTAGCGTACACATTATTAGGATAATTAACTTCGGAGTAGGTGAATTTGTATCCGATATTTCCACTCTTCCGATATTCTACTGCCAGACTCACTTGTCTGAACTGTTCAATTTAGGCCAATTATCATTCTACCTCCCTGCTGGACCCGATGCTATGGGCAATTATGTTTTTGCAGAGCACAGTTCACCATCAATAATTCAGAAACACTTACCTACCGCTGCTTTACCTAATTTCAGTTAAACGACTAATTTGGGAGTGATTTTCTTATTGTAGTAAACTACTCCTACAAAACACACGCGACTTTCTTCAGATATCGATTCAAATTCGAGATGACTGTTCGAATTTAATGGCTTACTATACTTCAAACCTAAAAAGAACTTGAGCATTCTCGTGAAATCAAGCTGAGGGATCATGTTACAAGCTTAACGAGTTGTTCGGAATAGTTAATTGTACATTGCTTCAACGATATATAGCTCATTTGCATAAATATAACACCAGTAATTATTATTTGCTACACTTATTTGGACTAACGAACTGAAGAGTTTGTTTGCTAAGGAGAGCCAGACATCCATGCCTAGAGATGAACAAAGTAGGCATTTTCGCACTGATAATCACAAAATATGAAATTCGTGAATGCGTTGACAATTAATGACATTACAACACTTTCTAGCATACTGTTCTACATTTGATAAAACTTTAGAAAGTTCAAAGAAGGTTCTTCAAAAAAACGGCTGATCATCGATGCCCTGAGCTATCGTGAAAGCTTCCTTTATAACCATGAGCTATCACCTCGAACACCTTTTCAACACACACCGACACCCACCTGACCACACACACTCACACACTCACGCACACACACACTCACACACACGCGCGCGCGCACACACGCCACGCGCGCACACATGCCGCGCGCACAACTCCGCACGCACACATACCTGCGTAACCGTGCCTTGCATGATAACATTCTTGCTTCAAGCAAGGAATAAATAACGAACGAAGTGGTAACTGCAGCCAATAATCCATTTACTCTCAGCACACTGCCTTCATGCGTAAGCTTTTTTTTTTTTCAAAATATAGTCTGGCCACTTCTGCTATCTGAGGCAATAACATACAACACCACAGAATTTCAGCCTGTCAGAGAACCGCTCGATTTATTTATTTTAATTCCATCATTTCTATTTTACCCTCAAAGATATTAAATATTTTATCTACCCGAGAACACAGGCTACCAATACACTCGCGGGCATACCTACTGTAATATATATATATATATATATATATCATTGGCGTAGCCAGAGGGGGGGCCACGTGGGCCATGGCCCCCCCCCCCAATCGAATTCCCCCAAATTTATTTTTTCAATTTTCACTTAATGACAACGACATTTGGCACTTATTGGGCTCTCTCTCTTCCTTCAATTTGCTAGTCAAGTGCCTCGAATTCTCTCTGACAGCCCAAGGGTTTTGGTCAATATCCAAACAGCGTGAAAAAATTTGGCGCTTCGCGCGCAGTAGTACCCGTATATTACACGTATTTTTTCACCCATTTGGAGTGCGCAGTTTCTTAGATCATAGACAGACATTAGCAAAGAGGTGGGGGGGTGCGTAAATTCCCTCCAACAACATTTCACTTATGTGTACCGCTGTCCTCAATCCAGTCAAATTGCTGAATAGTTAGGGGGGAAAGGGCATGACTAGCGATCCCCCCCCCTTAAGTCGGGGCAAAATATTGCCCTCCAGAATATGGACCCCCGTACGGCCTATAGGGCCCGGGATATCATAGGAATATCCAAGCAATGCGCAAAAAAATTGCATGCTTCTGGCCTCAGTATAGTACCCGTGGTTTTGTTGTCTGCTCTTAAGACAAACCGATAATAACTATGAGATTCGGGCAAAATTAGGTTTTTTTGTAATTATGGCAATTTGTTGATCCTGTGGCTATTAAGCATCTTGAGTACATCCCTGGCCAGCTGAAGGCCTGGCCATATAAGGGAGCGAGCGTAGACACCCCCTCAGGTTCATACCAAGACAGTCGATTCATTTGTCCAAAATGAGGGAGCTGAAAAGGATAAAGAAATTGAGAACGAATATACAGGCCGAAAATGACCAAAATTCAGGCAAAGGCGAAAGTTAGCGAATTCAGGAGGAATTTCAATCAAAACAAGCAATTTTCGCGCGTTTCGCGCGCCGTATAACTTTTCCATCATGCGGCTTTCAAGATGGGGAAAAATTCTATGCCCCCCCCAAAAAACGGAAGAGTCCTGTACGCCTTAATCTGAAAAGCCACGTGGAAATAGACATGGACCACTTCTCAAGAACAAGAGTTTTGTTTTAAATAGGAGAAAATTGACTTCAAATGATGGCAAATGTTTAACAAGATTTCATCTGAGGGTTCCTAAAAAATGCAAAATAATTTCCAAAGGGGAGGGGGGAAACCCCATTCCCTTAGACCCCTCACCCCTTCCCACCCCAATCAAAATTCCTGGCACGCCCAGGATATATATATATATATATATATTATAATAATTATGATTATTATATATATATATATATAATATGATATATATATATATATAGAATGAGATATAAAAATCTGGGTATCGGGAGGGGCTACCATATTTTTATATACGTTTCTGCTCGCCAGAATTAAAGAAACGAATTATACAAATGTGTCTCTGTAATTGCACACCGTCCCTGCAACAGTCATCTAAACGGGCATTCACGGTGAAGCACGATTGAGAGAGTTGATAATACATGATGATTACTCATTCAGTACAACAGTAGTCATGCGATTGTTTAAATCGATTCGAGGATTTCGAAATTAAATCCCCACGTAATCCCCATTAGGTGGGATGCGTGGGGTAGGCACGTGGGGACCCCGATAGTCTATTATTAGTAAATGCCATTGGCGGCTAAGATCAATTCATCATCAACACTCGAATAATTCTTCACACGCGATCCAATTAATGAAGCCAACTGATGTTTATAGAATCATGTGTGCATCGCCAACTGTTTCAATCGTTGTCTTACCATTATTCGAACGCATACATTATGCGATTCTGTGAGTTTCTGACAGCTTGGATTAGTTTAGGGTTATTTAGGGTGTGCGACATTATGTTCTTCTGATTACTATACGTCAATTTATAGGAAGTCTCGCGCTTGACGGCATAGGTTTCAGGTCCTTGGTAATATTACTTCTTCGAAATTGTAGATGGAGAAGGGGTTTCGAAGAAATATGATAGAATATACCCTGTACCAACTTCCAGTTGCATTCTGCAAGTTTTTAGTTGAACATTTTTTCCAGTGCGTAATAGGCCCATATCGTGATATGGCTCGACGCACACGCCCTCTTCACTGCCGTAAATCAAATGCCTGTATTTGGTATATGACATAGTAATATACTGACCGGAGCGGTACTCGGCACTAAGCCAATATATGACTCAGCGATCGACTTGAAGAATTTGGACCAATCACGCCCACTCTATGATCGACGTCAATATCTATCGTCGCGGTACCGTACTAGGGAGCGTAATAAAGTGAGCGACGCTGCGACCAATCACAGGTCGCAGCTCTGTCGTAGATGTGATCGGAAAACTACTATATATAGGATTGATCTCTCTCCCGTCACAAAAGTATATCTACATATCGACTAACCCAAAGATGCAATTGCACTGCGTAGAAGAGACGGAGCTATACAATTGATTATAAATAGGATCGGTATTTTTCTAGAAATGTCATTTTGCTTCGCAGTGTAGTATTAGTAATAGAGGTCGCTAACCGTATGTTTTTATGCACGTAACAGTACTGTGGTCTTATAGATGTATCATCGCGCGAATCACCTAAATCTTTTCTTCTAACGACGAAACAGTTCCGCGATTTTTTCTGTTTTCTCTTTTGGCGTGCCCTCGGAGAAATCGATTGACCAGCCGCACTCACCAAGCAGCCGTATCGTCGATCGGTAAGTACGTCAATTCATTGATATTATTTGCATGATATCATCTGTTGAATGTCCCCCTTGTCATACGTTATTCAACATGGTATTTGCCAAAGGTGTAAGTGGCTCAACGGGAGCAACGAGTGGCACAGCCGCAAATTCGGTCATCCCTATCGCACAATCAAATGTCTTGTTTCAATTCGTACCAGAAGAAGCGACAAAAGAGGGGGTTACTCGAATCAAGTTACCTAATACAATATACAGTGTGCGTGTTGGTATTAGCTACTCGTTGTGGCTCCTCATGAGATCGCATGATATGACACACTAGAATGTGGTGAATTGGGAATAGTATCGTTCCAAATTTTCAAAAATTATCTAGTCAAATGTCGGAAGAATGTCATAATGGACAGAGTGAATTTACATCATTGCAAGATACTTCTTCATTGGTTGTGTAGACCAGGAAAAATCTATGGAGATCGCCATTATTCACCTTCGGATATAGAAGGTATAGTTTCCTTTTACAACGGGCTGAACGAAGTTTTCGCAACAGTCGTATAATCTAAGTGGTATAATCTAAGTAAAAGAGCAAAGTTATCTTAGATCATGGGGCCCGAACATTCATCGGTTTCTCTTCAGGCGAGGGTATGAGAAAATTGTCTCTATGTAGTGTATGATCACTGCTGAAAAGTTCTATATTAACTACCAGTCAACTTCCATATCAAGCAGTACGATTTATATGCTGTTCAGTTTTATTCTTCATGGGTCGATCCTTGACGCCCACTCATTCAAGTATACATGAACTATTGACGTATCTCTGCTGAATTTCCTTCCATTACGCCATTGGCTCAGGACTTGCATCATTGTACTTCCTCAATAATTTCGTTTGTCAGTATATTTATGAGATAGACTGTTCATATCAGACGAATACCTCTATGACGGTTGTCAGTATCTCGAGCTCCACTCTAGCATAGCAAGACGTATTTAGAATTCCTGTTTAGGGACAGTACTTACCCTGTGTAAATCCATCACAACGCCCCATATGTTTCCTACGAGAGCTTGTAATTTTACAATTCTCTCGGGATAATGGGAGTGCAGTTGTCTTCCTTTTGAGGTGAATTCATCTCATATATCGTTGGTTATTACCTCGGTTAAACTCATATAATATATATATATATATATATCTATATATATATATATTATATATATATATATATATATTATATATATATATATATTATATATATATATATATTATATATATATATATTTGCCTATATATATTGCCTATATATATATTGATAAACAACGGGAGGTAAATAGAGATGATCCAATTTGTGGTAGTATTTTCTGTATATATATAAAGATTTTGACGTTTGTGCGTCCAAGTGTGTGAAAAGGCCAATGTTTAGGAACCTACCATCGTGAGGGATCATTATAATATATTATTTCCCATGAATAACACAAATGTTATGTGAGTGTCGACTGGAAAAAGACTGGAAAACAGGAGACCGGCATCGCTGAGAATAAAAACTTGCGTGAAAGAAACGCACATTACCAACTGCGCTCATTCTAGTAGCAGGCCACGAGCATACGTAGAATGAACGTTTCCACTGCTACTGGCAGATTGGAGCTATTACGTGTTGTAACAATCTTTTTCCAAGTATCAGTAATCGAACGTGCTCTAATATCTGGTTGATCAGTTAGCACCAGTATACTTTTTAAGATACGAACAACCAATCAATTCGGGGTTGTGCATAGGGCAACTGCAAATGTTATTGGGGAAAATCGCAAAACGTATTTTGAACGTTTATATTGGAGTTTGTCGGGTAAATTGGGATCTATCCTTCGTGGGCCTCTTCTCAAGACAACTCCATGCAGTTATGGTCGTAATATATGTGTGCGTGTTTTGTATAGTATGCAGCATATAACATTATTGTAATTAACATGAGTCAAAGTAGAACAATTCGTTCTCCGTTATTCGATACTATCCATTGCCGAGAGCATTGACACTCTATCAGCAATGATAGGTTATCAGTTTTTTTTTTTTTTTTTTTTTTTTTCTTTCAATAAGTTCATTAGGTAAGCGCGGAAGGGATACTATCAGCTGGAGCATGGCGAAACATTGCAAAAAAAGTAGAGTAATGTGTAATCGTGCGTGCGATCTACCTATGGTAAAAGTTGAATATTAGAAAGGGAGCCTGACAAACGCAACTCTTATTCGACAGATATTTGGAAATCAGTTTGTTTTCAATTCTCCAAATGACCAATAAAATAGACACCGAGGTTTTCAATCTACTCCGGCAAAAGTACGTTACCTTTGATACGGTCACTCCGTCCTCCGTCCTGTCTCGATATCCATTAGTAACATGAGATATTGTTTTGCAACAGCGGCCTCTCAGTTACACTATGCAAGCTGACAATTCTGACATTGTCGAAAAGCTCACTTGCTCAGCACAAGGATTGGAGCCAGGGGACAAACCGAGGGTACGCCATTCGCAAGTTGCCGTCTGCGCGTGATTAGGCACCCACCCTACCCCCCCCCCCCACATTATGGTACAACTAAAGAGGCGATTAGTGATGCGGATCGAATGCCTATCGGGGCCTTGACAGATATATGGCTTGCAGACAGTGAATGTATAATGAGGTTTTCTGTTTTCCAGTCAGATGATACCTAAGGCCCACAATTTGGCGCATAACCCTCGAGGTACGTGGTCAGTGGTCAGCGGTCAGCGGTCAGTGAAGGTATCGAATAGCAGGGAAAGTTCAGCGCCAGTCAACTGCAGATTATCATGTGAATATTCAGGAGCCTGTTATCACCACATCAGTGGACAAAATGAAAATGAAAAAAATCAAAATGAAAACTGTTCTCCATGATTAATTGATCATCGGTGAATGACAACTGTCGGATATTAGCTTTCAATTTTCGTTCTTTCGCCACAAATCGAATTCAACGGGACGCTAATAGACCTACACAGTTTCGTTTCTTCTTATTGATAAAGTTGAAGCGGAGCCACTATTCTACAACCTGTCTAGTAAAAAGACGTCACAACATCACTGCTGGAACCTAATGTCAGTAGAGTCCAAAAATAACAATATCGTCCTAAAATACTGAACACCTTAGCAAAAACATCATGTTCATTTCATTAGATTTTGTCGATTTGTTTGGATATCCGCATGATGCGGAAAGGCAACGAGTTATATATTGATCGGACTCCCCAAAAATATGCCAGAAAATAGCTTGGAGTGAAAAAAAAACATTCGGAAACGAGGGGGGATAGATGCACGTTTGCTTTGGATCTCATTAAAACTGACTAAATTCGAACGTGAGGAGTCGTTACTGCAGTTGCATAATCAACTGCCCTCGGACATCATTTTGATAGCCTGTAATACCGTTTAAGTGATAAAATAACGAATACTTTTCAGGGAACGGATTCTAAAGAACAAATTTTGAATAGGTATAGTTCGTAAACTTTTTCTCGGTTGCCGTGTAGTAGCACATATTTGGCAACTGTAATGCCATGCCTGAATGACTACAGGTCATGAAGCTATTATAAAGCTTCATCAACCGTTGTAAGTCAATGGGAATTCTATTCCGTTGCCGGAGACAAAATACATCTATGCAGTCACGCAGAGTGTATGTTTAGGAATGATTATGAACTCATCCTTTAGAGTGTCCAGTCATGTGCAAACCATTCGTAAAGCTGCCCTGCATGCAATTAGAATGGGAACAATTTCGCCATACCGCCTCGATCAGGAAACCACCACCATGACTGACCAGGTTGTCAAACAGGCGGAATGACTTATATTCCTTGTTATTTGGTCTGACTATCTTATTAACAAGCTTCAACGAGTGCAAAACATTGCTGCTCGACTCATTCTCGAGCATATCACTCCACTTCTCTACAGGCTTCACTGGCTCCAGTATGGCAGAGAATTGCTTTCAAGATCCTTCTACTCATATATGAAGCAATCAACTGCTGGCTCCTAGTTTCATCTCAGAGCTTTTTCAGCTGCATGTTCCTTCCAAATCTCTAAGGTCATCTTCCAAGCAACAGCCTAAAGTCATGGTTCGCTCATCCACCAAGTTCTACGGTGACCGTTCATTCGCCTCTGCTGCTCCTCACTTGTGGATACCCTTCCTGACTAGCTACTTTCAAGTCTCTTTTTAGAATCTTTCTCTCCACTTTCTGTCTGACTGATTCTCCTGTTATGTCTTTTTAGGTCTGTAAAGCGCCTGGAGGCTTTTTTTGCATTAGGCGCTCTATCAAGTCCTTCAAAGTTCAAAGTTTGGGAACGTTTTTGAGCACGATATCTGTGCAACGATATGATGAAAAGTTCTACTTGGCTCGAGGGGTTGCCACTTGGGGTAGACAATCCCTATTGGTTTATGATCAGGTCCAAGGTCACCCAAGGTCACCAGAATCAAGGTATGGAAACCTTGTGAGTATAATAACTGTGCAACGAAATGAAGAAGATAGCTCATACTCGGCACGGAGGTTCGTCATGTGGAATAGATCATTCCTAATATTTTCGGGTCACGTCCAAGGTCACCGGAGGTAAGCAGAAGTCAAGGGCTGAAAAGTTGGTCATACTTGACACGGAGGTTGTCATTGAGAGTAGATATTCTCTATCGTGTTTGCAGTCCGGTCCATTAACCTTAATGTCACATTATAATGGCGCGAAGTAAAGGAAATCCTCCCATTCGCTCTGTGGCACGGCGAGAAAATCACTGAGCCTTTTGGGTTTCTAGCTTCTATTAGAGAGGAATAGCCGTAAAACGTATATATTGAACATTCATTAGGAGGCCTGTGTAACTTCCACGTTACTTTCATTGAATGCTACTCGGAACTCAGGCGATAATAGGAGATAAAATAATCTCTCAAATAAACTTGTTGTTACTGATGATGGCAATGTAGCTTGAACTGTGTCGATACTGGCACATATCAATTCGTGAATGCAGCAGACCAAAACATAAATATTTTAGTATTTTCTATTTTAATCGAAAATAATATACTGACGCTGAATATACGTGTAAGATATTGTTTTGCGATACACCCACACAGTGTATCATATAGTGGAGCAATGTGCTCTCTTTTTGTTATTCTTTTTTCATCTCAGCCAAGAAGCAGAACGAATTTGAGTCGCTCGCAATATTGAACCGACATTAGCTATTCTGCATAAAACGTCGTAAAAGTCCAGGCTCTGCGAAAAAAAATACAGGGATATACTTACTTGCTGATCCAATTAGAGTACCGTATGGTTTACGTCAAGTGCAGTTCTATTGACAGCTAACTTATAAATGAGTATCACTGTATAAACAAACTGGTTTGAAGACGCTGGTAGCATGTCGCCAATCTCATTACTGAACACTGCCTTTCTATTAGTAGGCGCAGCGTATATTCTCACCCTGCTTTATCCTAACTGACCTGTGTATTTAACATAAACATAACTAATATTCTGATTTCAACAATGTTGACATTGCAGTGAAGCCAATATTTGCCAGCAGAATGGTTTCTTTATAGGTTCATTGTTCAGTGTTGTGCTGTATATTTATTTGTGAGTATTTTCCTGAATAGACCTCTTATTATCTCTTAGGTCTACGAAACAAGCAGGGTTCGGTATGTGCAGTGTTAAGATGGAACGGCAGCTTTAAAGTTCTCTGGGCTGGCTATACCTGAGCTCTTAGATGGCCAGTTCTGCTTCTGCTTCTGCTTCTGCTTCTGCTTGGTACTCGTTGAAACCCTTCCGGGTATCACAACGAGGATGCTGTTGTACAGTGAACATCAGGCAGCACTAGTAACTATGTGTGGGCAGTTCATTCAGGTCAAGTGGATTTGAGAATGGAGGAGTTGCCATAGCAGTCCCGATGTGTACGATGCTCAGAACAACTATTAGGAAAACGTTGGAGCGGCGGCCCCCTCCCTTCTACATAAATATGACAGATTTTCACCGAATGTCAGCTTGTTCAGGGAGTTCACGATGTTTGATCTGTCGACATCGACACCAGTTGACCTTCGATCTGCTCATCAGTTAACCTTCGACCTACTCTCGATACAAAAGACTTCACAAGCGTAATATAGGGACACGCATACTAATTATCACTATGTTTGTGTGCGAGAATCGCTCACACTATTTCGTAGATTTATGTTGTTGTTGTTTTTTAACAAAAATGTCCACATCGTCTCACCATTCACCATACAGTTGCTACCTCCCCAAAATGACTACATTGAAAATTTCAACCTGATCGGACTTAGGCTAGGATTCCATGGAAGCGGATGCTCTGTGCTCCACTTGCTCCATTTGATAATTTCCCCTACTCCGTGCTCGTTCCATTTTTATTGTGGGTTCGAGTCCACCTAGTACCTGAGCAAGGTATTATTCTCAAACAGCTTCTCTCCACTCTCCCACCCAGGTGTATAAATGGGAACCTATGAGGAGCCTATTATTGGGGTGCTTACCTGGTACCAATGAGCCGAGGTATTGTTGTAGAGCGCCTTGAGCAGCTGCTAGTTGGATACGTGCGCTATATAAAGACTACATTATTTATTGGATGATGTCTTGCCGCGCTACGGAAGTTAGGTCTGTCTCAGCTTGTTTTTACTCGCGAGAATCCGCCATTCGTGACGTCATGCAGCATCTCGAATCCATACCTATGGAACCATAGCCTAAGCAATGCAGACCTATCGCGCCTATCGCGCCTATACAGCTGATAATCCTTGCATGACTAATCAATGTTCATGGACGTATTACATTACCAGTGTTCACTGACATGTGTTGTTATTGTGAAACGACCAGACAAACCCCAACTGGTGATTAGGCCTACTACCTATCGCTAACGGTGTGGCCATAATTATAGCGTTCATCAATAGCTTTTTAAGCATTGACCCTGTTTAGCTCCAAGATGACTTTGGAGTTCCTGTGCTTTTTTGACCAATAGGAAAACATATCGAGAGATCAGAAAGATGTTGTTTAATCACGCTACACCATAATGTTTGATCCGATCGAGCCGAACGTTCAGTTTTTAGTATAGGTTGGTTGCAGAAAATGACCATTTTGGCTTGTGACATGACACGAATTCGATTACTGCTGGATGGGCTAATCTCATACTTGTTATGTGGGTACCCCATTGAGGATATAAATATTAACCCTATTGTTTTGAAGTCGGTAATGATTGGTCTGTTTGATCGTGGGAAGTACACGAACTTCATCTGGGATCATGTTGATGAGACAATTGGAATTTTTATTATCATTTATTCCGGCATATTTTGGCTCATGAACACGACAACTCGACCCGACGTGAATGGGTCAAGTAATCGTCGTTAAGTAGAAAAGTGGTTCTGTTTCATGGTAGGATCGCAGAACATTTAAGTCGGCAAGAGTAAAAATCTGAAAACATCCTCTTATGACAAGTACAAGGACTTGTCGTTCTTAATGTAGATCGAGGGTTACTTTTTGGTGGAAAATTGCTACTTTGGGCAGATTTCAACTTGTGTACACGACTCGACCCCATCTGGTTGGACGAAGCTTGTACCGGCTCAGTATGTATACAAGGCAGTCTAGGAAATACCATGCCTTTGGGAATCCCGGTCAGACTTTGATCGAATGACGTTTGACCTGACCCTAGAACAGCAGAGTTCACAAACCTATCATAGGAACATCCGTAGCGAGTCTGGAACTCTATCCAGTCCTGGTTCAGTAAGTCATCGTGTAAATTCCGCTCAACTTCTTCACAACTTCTATTTTCGTCGAACTGATATATCCTAAGTTTGAAAAACACTTACCACAAAACGCACATTTCACTGTCCTTATAGGCGGCCAACTCGACTCACCGAACGATCTAAATCTAGATATGTAGGTCGCGAGCCATCGTTTGGAAATTTCAGAGTACGTGTTTCCCTCCACTCAAAGGACTGTTAAAAGAATGTTTTCATTCACGAGAAATACGTGTACATACATCTCAGGCACACATTGAACTCTATTCCTCGACGAAGTGCATTTATTCTGACATAAATGTGTGTGTGTTTATAGTTACTTTTATTACAGATGTCTACTCGTACATATTGTTGAACAAGTTCGAAGATGACTAATGAAGCCATTTTTCGTCGATCCAATATCAACGAAACGAAAGCAGTGTTCATGATTACTCCACTTATTGAGCGTAAAAAAAACGATGACCAGTTCTGATTCACATAGAGTGGAGCCATTAAAAAAATCAACCTATGCTATAGAAGGGTGGAAGATGGTTTCGTATTGATTTGAGTCCATCATCCGTTGACAGGTATGCGTTCGAATTGCCATGACGTAAATATACATTATACACAGTGAACGGGTATATGAGGGTATAATCGCCCAGCGGCATTCATGCGTGCAGTTCCAACGGCAGTTCGACATAAGCGGTCATCAGATGGGAGAGAACAATGATACGGTGATTAGAGTTCCGAGGACACCACGATGAGAAGATACAAGGGGCGCACTCTTGATTTCCATATGATATATGGTAGACACAGCCACGGGGTTATTTTACGCTACGCAACTGGAACTGTTTGACAAGACAAATGTGGCCTCGTGGTTGTCCCTCGTGCCGGTTCTCCACGAAATCCATTGAGTTTCTAAGTCACCTTTCAGCAATCATTGAATAACCGCTATATGTTGTTTCTCCTTTTTGTATCGTTTGTTGGTCATTATGGCTTTACGAGACCTTCAGTTACCCAAGGTCTCGGGAGGAGACACGCAGTGGTGCGAAACAGGGCCCAGAGTACCTCACAAACTCGTTTCGTGAAGTGTTTTCGAACTGAGGAAGACTGTTCTGAGTGGAATGAACAAGCTAACGAATTCATCTCCTAGTGATTAGGTAATTAAATGAACGCACGAAAGTAATGTTACGTAATCAACCGGAAATTAAAATGCTAATACGGACAGATGATTACCGAAACAGCTACTCTTGATGAATATTGCATGGGCACCAGATCTAGCCTGATATTAAAATAGAGGATACAAACAAATTGTTCGAACCATTTTCCTTATAGAAACTACATAAATAGCATCATTATAAAGCGTAGTAAAAAAAAAAAACCCAGAGCCAACGGATTCCATTAATGTCCAGTAATGTAACCTCTGACAATCACTCAACCTCTTATCCATATCTTTGAGTATTTGACATGATTCGACATTTCTGCCAAGAACGAGTTACTACATTCATCAATTCATACCCCTGCTAGTCGATCAGTACTGCTGAGCTCTCCACGATTTCCTGGATGCACATGGGCCTTTGGGTAAAGCAAAAATTTCACAACGACCCTATATCGCCTGATATACTGACAGCATACACGCCATGAAACGCGGAAAACGTCAGCTTGGGCGTCGTTAGGCGAAGTCTAAGTTGGTTGTAGACAAGGGAATATATATCAACCATTGTATATCCAACAACAGTGAGCCTGCGAAGAGCGATTTCTATTCGGCTCAGTTGATCGATTGTGACGATTCCAAACTCTTCAAGACCATTAATTCATTTTCCAATTCAAAAGCGGAGAGAGTTTGCCTACCTATACTCCCTCTGAGTGCTTGCCAATCAGTTCGCCAATTTCTCTAGAGAGAAGAATCATTTAATTCGGATGGAATTAGATAACTCTCCCGCTCAACACCTGCTGTCTTATCATCCTATCACATCGGTTCACTGCGCGAGTTCAGAGAACTCTCACTCGACGAGATACGTTGGGTCATAAAAGAGGCTCACTCTAAGACCTGCTCCTTAGATCCGATCATAGCTCCCCTGCTAAAATCGTGCCTCGATGTGATGCTTTCTATTCTAGCAGACATTGTGAACACGTCCTTGACTCCGGACACAGTTCCAGAGAGTCTGAAAAGGCTCATGTCGTTCCCATCTTGAGAAAATGAAAATTTTGCACGAGGATATGCAGTCAGCTTGTTGTCATTTCTCTCCAAAGATATTGGGCGCTGTGTCTCGGTGCAACTGCAGAACTTCTACAATACTGATAACCTCCACTCACCTTTCCAATCTGTTGATCGCCCTGCACATGTTATCGGAACGGCCATGCTCAAAGTGCAAAATGACTTGCTTTGCGCCTCTGACATTCGTCAAGAATATGTACCGATCCTCCTCGACATGAGCGCAGGGTTTGATATTATCGATCACTCAATTCTAGTGAAGCGACTTCGGACCAGATACGGTATCGGTGGGTTACGCTCTTGGTTGGTTTAAATCTTACCTGAGCGATAGAACTCGATCTGTTGTCGTCAAGAAATCTAAATCATACCCACACGCTTCGAAGTTTGGCGTCACTCAAGGCTCTGTCTTCGGAGATCCTATTTACACGTTCTACACTAGTCCAATTATCGACATTATCAGTTCCTACAATGTGAACCACATGTTGTAGGCGATGATACCCAGACCGCCTGACGACCATACAGCTGCTGGAGCGTTGTGTTCCGGATGTAATGGACTGATGGGAGCTGCAAACATGCTCACAATGAATGAAGTTGTTCACATCAAATCAAAATTTCGTACTTTCGTACATTTCCACCGATGCGAGGTATCTTGGAGCTGTCTTCGACAGTGAGCTCAACCTTAAATCACATGTGCGTAAGTTGTGTCAATCTGGTCGGTATGGCATCCGTCGGGAGAACTAGGACGTACTTCACCAATCCTCAGCAGAGAATGACCCAGTGCCTTCGTCTCTTCTCGGCTTAGACTTCTGCAACTTTCAGATCTTCTGTTCACGGAACTGCCTAAGTTACAAATCACTCAAAATGCAGCTACCAGAATAGTTACTAAGGTCCCCACAGAGAACATATCACCCCTATTCTGCCTGAACTTCATTTGCTTCATGTCAATGCTCGCATTTCGTTTGAGATAGTACAGAATATCAAAAAGAATCGCTCCTGGATGCCTTTCTTAGACCTCACTACACCATACTGTTCTTCTCGTACACTACGCTCGTCTCCACGAAATCGATACACTGTTAAAGAGACAAACACCAATACCTACGGTGAAAGTAGAATGCCTAACCTAACGACCTTCGGAAGCTGCCAGCACCTACTCCTTCAAAAGGATATGAAAAACACGATGCATCGACAGTCTGTCTATTATCAACTAGATAGCATTGCGATTTGACGAAAGAACGGAGCAGACTGCGGGAAATGGGGGCCGCTTAAGCTGATCGCCTGATGCTTAGAACGAATGTAAAATAACGACGTGTATTCTATAACCAGTAACACATTATATTACGACACCGTAGTCGCTTTACAGGGCACGTTGAGCACTGATGATTCTTCCGCATCCGCCGAATAGCAATGGTCTGTGGAAGTAGTTTACCGTACAACCGTACGGTAAACATGTTTATGGTAATGTCTTAGTTGCTGTAGTCACCCACTTTTCGAATCCCACATGTTTACCGAGATTCTGCTGCCGCCTCGTTTCTATAATTCTACTGGTATAATACAGTTAAGGATGTAAATATTGAGTGGTGTTCTGACGAAGCCAGCTACTACTGTACTGCCGTATTCGTTTCGAATCACGGAGGTTAGATGGAGCTCTATTTATCTTTTATTTATAGACACAACCCAGCTTTGTGCCAGTAACGAGTGACTTGACTGTTTACGTAGCTGTAAAGTAGGGCAGGCAAATGGGGCGAAACAGGTACAAAGTTCTGTCGATTGAATCGATTCTGGTTAGGATATCGTGTTACCAGAGTTAGGATGAGATTCGAGGTCCCCATGAATGCATTACGGAGTGAATCACTAATAAGAAAATTGTCATCTTGAAACAAACACTGATGGTTCACTGATTGATCACATAATTAACTGTTTCGCAGCTGCCATACATCAGTTTTATTCTCGCAGTAATGATGTGGCAGATGACAGATAACAGATATTCTATCAATGTACTAAACTTGTTGTCATGAGGCAGCGCCCCGATTTACTTCGTAAGATGAAGAGGGGTATTTTTGTTTAGTTTTGTAGGTAAAATGTGTTTTAAGATGCTGATTTGAGTGCGTAACCTTCCGGGTCCGAATTTCAGCAGTCATCGGACGTTTTTTCTCGAAGTGGATGTCTTTGTGTTGGAACCGCTGAGATACAGTGGATTTATGCATGGGTTTGTAAGGTTTTTGTCGAGATATTTGCATTTTGTCGGTCAGCCCTGAGCATGAATTTCCGTTCCCTCAGGTTCCGTGGGCAGTAGGCAAATTATTTCGCCTCTGGCTGGTCTCATCGACGACCACGGTCACTTTCAGGTACTCACTCACTCACTCACTCACTCATGGGATCACATGCGGGAAGACACCTAGTGGCATCCACCCGCCGCTCCCTATCGTCGGACAAGCAACCAGGCATAAGCCTGGCTCACCCCTCTCGCCCTGACGACGCTCGAAGCTGCTCCACCTGTGAGCTACGAGCTCCCGGCAGTCAGCCCTAACGCACCGAATCCCGTTCACACAGGACGCCGGTGGCAGTTTCGTCCGCCGGAGGCAGCTAACCTTCTTCATACCCGCCACCCCGAGAACTTCGGCATTGAATACGTGATCTTGCTAGCGGTTACCGAGGATGCGGCGAGGTGAGGTAGTAAAAATGGAATCCAATCGCCGTCCCAGCCAAACAGTGAGCGTCTAAGCCTCACTGGAATATAGCAAGAATTGTAAAAAAGAAAAAACCGGAGCTTGGTTCTTTTGCTCAGATAAAGCGACCGCCACACACCAATGTCCAGTGATTTTCATACTCCATATGCCACCCAAGCGTCTACTGACTTCGGGCTCTCAAGAAGCAGAGTCACTAATGACACTGCCGATTGAACGAAGACTTCCGTCCCGCCCAACCCTGCAGCATTGTTCCAAGATTCCACCAGAATAAGTTGCAAGATTCCACCAGAATAAGTGATCTTAGTCTTCGTCCCTTCAACCTGAAAACCCCAAGGATTTGCTTCCGACTGCGTGTTCTACGTGCACCAACCAGAGAATCCACCATCGACGAGTAATGCAGCATCGTTCGCGAAGTTCAGGTCCACACGAATGAGACCCCGAAAATCAGTACTTCACAGCCCTCTCCAGAATCCAGTTTATACACGTGTTGAAAAGTGTTGGAGACATTGTACACCCCTGGTCTCACACCCGTGACAACGGAAGTGAAGTCAGAGACTCCACCAGCACACTTAACAGCACTCCCACCTCCAGAATACCGAGATGAGGTCAGGTGTACAGACTGGTTGGCACCCTCCCATGCCGCTCGAGAATTCTCCAGGGAGCCTTCCTACACACAATAGTCCGAAGGCCTTGCCAATATCGATACATGCCACAAAAGCATCTACCGAATTCCCGCATCCGCTCACACAGGACACGATGGACACGATCGTCCATAGTGGAATGTCTTGAACGTAAGACCCGCCTGCTCAGACTCTGATAACGCAGCAGGCTGACAACGGATCATGTCCATGATGATCCTAGCAGACTTTCCAGGTATTGAGAGGAGAGTAACCCCTATATAGTTATTGCAGTCCCGAGTGTCCCTCCCTCCCAGAATGGAACTATAAGTCCTTTTTCCTTCCAGTCAGTTGGGATGACACCAGTGCTCCAAACAGGTAAGGTCAGGTAGGGTAAGTAAGTAAACTTTCTTGATACAAACGAAATTCACATGTACTACTCCCACGTCCGGATAACAGAATGAAGACTACCTTATAAATATATATGTATTATATACAGATAATACTATCAAATATGAACCGATAGAATTAGCGCACCAATCTACATTATAAACTTAGCTTTACTCGCACGCGGGACGAATGAAGTGCGATGCCTGTTTCGTATTTAAGACAAGCTGAGTCTTCACCTTCCATGCCTCTCTGTATTTGTCTGTCTCGTAAAAGGTCCGTTTAGGGAGGACTTGTGTCGGTCCAGATGGTGTCAAGTTTGGGACTTCGAACGAGACAATGGTAATTGATTTCGACAAGACCCAACTCCTCTAAACTTCTCAACCACATCACTTGCTTTATTATTCATGATACAGTTCATAGCTATTCTTTTCCATTTCAGTCACATTGCCCACCCACCCCACAGATCCCCAGTGATCGCAGGACCCCCTCTATGAAGCGTCATAAAAGATATCCCAAACTTTCTTTCTTGGTGGAACATTAAAAGTGACAATTTTACGGAGACCGTATCCAAACCCGGGGTTTAGTTCTTCACCAGGGCATCGGTATGATCACCCCCCAGGTTAACTTTGTCGTTCAGTTAACTGTCATTCAGTCCACAACTCGAAGCAGCCTTCCCGCGCGCACTGCTCCACTTCCTCCCGAGTTCCCTCATTGTAGCATGACACAGTCTACAGACTGTGCAGCCGCTAGGGTTGCCACATATTTATCCGATTTTGAGGCTCAGCCTCACATTACCCAGCCCAGCGGAGCCTCACAGCCGAGTCCTACGGTCAAGCCATCCGTCTCTGCCTTGACGCTGGGCACCGCCCACAGAGCGGAGTCTCGGAATGCTCTGTGGGCTGACAGCGCGGCACCCGGTTGCCATTGTCTACCCACAGACTCACAGAGCTAGCAGAGACACTGGACCGTCCGCTTCATGGTCGCGTCGCAGGGGCATGCGCCGAACTCCCATCAAGCTGAGTTCCTTACCACTGAGCCCGCCTGGCGGGCTCCGTTCGATGGTCCGGCTCTTTTCCTAGTAATGTCCCAGTGGTCCTCCTGGGAAGCTTCATATGCACTCCTCTGGTTGTCCCCTTTGCCCTCTCGGCTCGCGGTCCACATTCTTCTTCCCTCCCCCCCACCCCCCCTCAATCGACTGCCCACCGTTGTCAGCATACACTAAACTATTTTCGTATTCGTCAGATGGCTCACGTTAACCTCTTTGAAGTCGACGCAGCCTCCTTGGATTTTGACAGTAGGCCTGAGCGTATGACTAACACCTGTGACCATTTGTGAAGAACTGGAACACGCCTGAAGATCCGCAGTTCATTGACACTCCATCTCCCATCTAGAGTACATAGCCAATCTCCGTGACAGTAACACCTTCATCATTGGAATACCAATTCCAGCGCCTCGCATCATCTTGGAACGCAGACCAGCAATTCTTGCACCATGCAAAGTCCTGCACAGTCTATCAAAGTCAGTAGCTGAATACTGCTGTATCGAGGGCTGCCAGATCCTGCGGTCCAAGAAATGACTCATATCCATCCCTATACTGACACCGTGAAGGCCTTGAAGTACCCCAGACCAGAATAGGAAATGAAACTACCGAGCATCGCCACACCGAACTTTCATCAATCATCGCTCCATCCCGGTCGGAGTGTCACTGCGACAATGGACAACCCCCAATGTAGGTTGATCTCAGTCGCGTCATTCGTTCGTTGATCGGTGTTACCTGTGTTCACAATGGAACGCGACGGTTTGCCACAGCAATAGCCACTCCCTGCGTACGCCGACCATTGTCGCGGCCAGACCAGTAATAGGGGTAGCCCCCATGATCGGCGCGCACTTAGAGGAAGCTGCAACTCCAATGCCCAGCCTATGAATTACCATGACAGGCCAAGCAAACGGGCTTCCTAATGGAGTGAGAGGATGTTCCAGGACCAAACCGGACGCCGCCTCAGATTAAGCCGGGCGTCGGTCAGGAGGGGTGGTCGACAGGGCGCTAGGTACACTGATAAATAATGAACAACATCAATGACAACCGACGTCATTCAGTGAGTCTCGAAACAATCGCAACGGCTACAATTGTTGAATTTACAGCCACCTTGGAGCAACCGCCAGATGATGCAAGTCGAAACCGGAACATTTTTCAATATTCAATATCACACTCTGCCATTCTCCCGCCTCAAAGGTTCAACTGAGGCACACTACTTCAAAAGTATTTTCTGATTAGCTAGTGGTATTGGATTGTTGCTATTATGCCTTTTGGTAGGGTTGGGGATTATATAAAATAGATAGATAGATAGAGAGATAGATAGATAGATAGATAGATAGATAGATAGATAGATAGATAGATAGATAGATAGATAGATAGATAGCTAGATAGATAGATAGATAGATAGATAGATTTTATTGAATACAGCGGGGAAGGAAATGCTAAGAAAATATGAAAAAGGTGAGATGATACCGACACTAAAACACTAAAACACTCGGAGTGATAAATGAATATTTGTAATCAAAGTGTCATGCGGCAGCTGGCTCCATCTTTAATGCTAGAGCATCTCAACAATTAACGAAAGACGTTCTGCAAACCTTCAACCACTGGCATAATCTTACTAATTAATCATCACAGGTCCATGAACAGTGAAACAAATCTCACTATCGAGACACTACCAGTCTCTCAGATTATCAATCGGACAACATCGTTTATTAGTTTTAGGGCACTGATTGTCTGATTCCGGAGTACGTCGTGCATGTATGCTGAGGACCTCATTGAAAACCCCAACAATCGCACTAGTGCCTAATGAAGGGTTGGGATGATGGCCAAAGAGTGAGGCTGATGACGATCATTCGCATAACCTGCAGGGCGGCGCTTGCATGGGATGGGGGTGCATGTGCCCCTCGGGGAGGGGAAGGATTCTTTCCGTCGGGGAGCTATGCCCCGGATCAGTAAGCATTGAGATCTGTCGGGGTCGGGGAACATTGCGTTGAAGACTCAGGAGGAGTATGTCGATTGTAGGATACTGACGGCGGGGAGTAATGACTTACATCAGGAGAGGGGACACTGATTCCTTTCGGAGGTGAGGCCCTCTGGTCTGAACAGGACGAAATTTATTTGTGTCGCCAATTCTCCCCTGAAAGAAAGAGAAACAACAAAAATATTAGTCATTCTATGTTCATATATTATATTATTCTTCTGTGTAACATTGGGGTTTGAGTAGTCCCACGCCCTAGACTCCAGTCACTTTTTCCTAGGAATGCGCATAACACAGGCCTCTATTTGCTAGTCTTAATATCCTCAACCTAGTTATTCGATTTCAATCGGTATTACATTTGTATAACCATATTCAACTGGTTAAATAGTGGTATTCTGACTAGTTCTGACGATCTTTCTGCAACGTAGGTACCCAATCATTCTCTATCCAGACTTGCCATGAACTCATAGTATCGAGTATTTCAGAGTGAAATTGCATCTTTTCAGAAATTATTTCCTAATTTATTCTCTCTGTTCATAATTGCTCGTTAGTATTGTCTGCTATTTAACACCTATTGGCCAAACACAACAAACCTAATGTCGCGATTCGACACATACTGTGCAATTGGATGCTGGCAAGTGTATGTCACCTGTACAGGCATGTGTTTTCGACAAGTCGAATGAGGAATCCCAAAGGCATGATGAACATCTAACGGATGCGATGTTAGGCCATGATTCCATAGATTCGGATGCGAGAAGCAGAATGACACCATAAATAGCGGATTCACAGGAGGACAATAATGAAAACGTTTCTACAGAGGCTGCAATCTGTTAGCCACGGAAATCATCTAAAGGAAAGCATTGAGTATGTAAATGTAACATGGCTACCAGAGCGGCATCGATGCCGCCCAACCAGAGAATATCTTCCTCATAGAGCCGAACAACGTCCGAAAACATGACATGCTGCATTTCTTAGTCTGTCCGCATCATCGTGCAGTTCCCATTTCTACCGCATCTCGCATCCGCATTTATAGAATTATGCCTTTGCACGGAAAACGCAAAGCGCATTAGCTGCATTGGCCTTTGACGAATTAATACTGACTTAAGGTAGATTGGGAATGATTCGTTAGGGTATCATTTAGGGACCATGCATTTCTAGATTATTTCGTCACACGAAGCTGAAAACTATGAAATTACGTTGAGAAAATCAACTGAACTTTAGAGTAATACTCGGCCAATTATATTCAATTTATTTGATTTACTGGTCATCAACAAACAGTGTTTGGAATCGACTCACTTCATCTTGAAATAACGGATTGCGATTCGCCTTAAGTAGATTTTGATGAACTGTTGATCCAACGGAAAAGACCCAGGAAGTACTGGTAATTTACTCAACTTCAACACCTAAGTCATAAAAAACACTTCGCTTTGCTCACGTTCGGCACAACATATTTGTTAACTCAAGCGCACCATGATGTACGCCATATACTCGTTAAACAGGAATGGTCAAGCTTTGAAGTTCAGAGTTACGTCAGGTTCCGTTATGAGGATGGCAAATGGAAGAGTAGGCTGGTAAGGCAGAGGAGTTTATAGCGAGTCCGATTAGTCACACCCGCAAATTACACCCCTGGTCTTTGATTTTATGAGCTTACCTTAATGATCGATAAACTCAATATATCGATAAACTCAGTCTATCGATAATCCGAGTTCGTCGATAAAGTGAGTACATTGATAAATCGAATTTAAAAACGAGGGAAAAGAAACAGGACTCAAAATAATGTTTGAGCTCGAGTTATTGGAGATGAAATGGTGTTCGTCGATTTGATCAATCGTGCCTACGTCTGCGATCTGCACCAACGTGTAATTTGCTTTGTTTCATTTGGATGCACAGTTGACGTTTCGGAGAATCTGCCATTGGATCTTCTCAGACGAAACATCTCTCACTGCACAACCGATGAGAAGATTTATTTTATCGGTTCGGAGATACAAATTTTAATTGAACGGAATTCGTTTCATCTATGAATAAAGATTGCATGTCTACGTGGATGCACTCATTATGACACATGAGACGACTAATGGAAACAATCACGCATCAATCATATAAATAGCCCGGCACCTGGACGCTGGATGACAGAATAATGTAAAACACGAGATAATTGGAAAAAATACTAATAGACTGGATTCAACGGGTAGACGACGAGTGTTTGTCTTCTTCAGCCTCATCCTTTCATTGCGTGGGATAATTGCATCCGCCGAGTTCCCTCGGAGAAGGTGGCCGACATCATCTAGGACCGAGAGGTTTTACCGAACCATCTTCATTTATCCTACCTTTATTTAGCAGTCATTTAGAACTCTTGTGAACACTTTGTGTGTATTCCCTGCCGTTGCCTTCGTGTTATTGTTGCCGAGAAATTGTTTCTTTTAATCCATGATTCATACAAAACACTGCCTACAATGACGCAAAGTTTGATCTTGTTGGACAATCAGGATGCACTGTTCGATAGCCTAGGGTGGTAGCGATTGTACCTGATAACATTCCGGAACCATTTTGACCTGAGAATGAATTTAGCAAGAGGTATCAAGGAATTGTCAGATAGACAGCGTAGCACCATTCGTTTGAAACGTACGAAAGGCAGGAGAATACCTAGTGGGTATTTTACAACAAAATTATGTCGGATTTATTTAATGTGATTACTTCCTAATAATCTCAACGCTTCTCGTAGTTTTAATGGTTGCGATATTCATCAGGTGAAGGTCCTGGAGTTCCATGGACCGCAGGAATAGTAATTAGATCTCCACTTGTTTAAAACGTCGTCGTAGTTTTCATGATAAAGGCAATATTGTCAGGCTGTTCAAGCTGTGGATTTTATAATAGAATAAAAAATAAATAAAGTTTACGATACGCAGCTGATTCAAAGAGATCTACCAAAATGATAAGCTGTCTAACGGAGTGCTTTACGAGAAGAGATTGAAGCTTTGATTTTTTTAGTTTTAGACAATGCCTATGCTGTCGTTGACCTTCCTTCGATTATTTCTTGAACTTTTTACTGTTGCTAGAGATGATTGTCTCAAACCTCGCATCGAGCATGTTGAACTCTCGAATTATTGACTCCTGAATTGAATTATCACTCCCTGACCATTTCTTCACCAAGCTATACTCAAAACCATACCACAAAATGAAAATGCGTTCCCCAAATTAACACGGATGGTGCCCTAAATCATGGTGACATCAGATGACACCCACGTGTTGATTTGTCGTGAATGTTACCTGACTGTTTTCTTCCGTTTCATTATTTATTAACGGAATGTTCTGGGCAAACATAATATTTATGCCTTCGGGGTAAATCTATAATAATACATATCAACGCAGGCGATGACTATTGGAGTTAACCAAAGATATTTAGAATTGGATCATGCTTCGCTTCGTCTCACAAATTCAAAAGAGTCGATGGAGAGTATCCTTACCTAATCCTGAGAAATTGGAGATCAATCATGGAAAGTCATTGACAGGACTTGAATAATTGCGAAGCAGCGTTTCACCTTGACCTAAACGCAAGCGCTGTCAAATGGAAACCATAGGAGTGAACTAATCTGGAACATTCCCTGCTGCAAGATTGCAGATGTTTACTTTCGGAGGAAATTCCAAGAAAAAAATAAACGGAATGCCGAATAAAAAATATGTTGTGTTCCTCAATCGTCCCCAAGATTTCTATTTATAGCTTGGGTCGCCTGTGCCTAATCAGCAAATTAACGCTGTTTACGCGATTTATCAGGCCTATTTGTGTTTTCGCTTTCAGGACGTAACTTATTCCATTTATCAAGTTATCCGACCCTGATAGAGAATTAGGGGCCAGAATGGAAATGTCCATCTCTATATAGACATTGTCATTAACTATCTTCAAAAAAAAAGGTTGGGGGAATACCCTACGTCTCAACTTACTTAACTCCCATGGAATTATTCGTTTCTATCTTTTCTTCCGGGAGACCCCGGTAATTTTTCTACAGACTATCCAGATAACGAAGATTACTCAACTTTTGTCAGTATATGTTTTCCATCATTGAAACACATATATATGTGAACTCGTTTATCACTATAGTGATGCACGCGTTGGGAAAGTGTGGTGGGTTGTGTAGTGCCCACTGCCTATGAATTTATTATAACCTCATTACATCACATTATCATTCGATTTGCGAAACCAATCTCCTTACTCGTTAGATAGTTTTAGCCGTCCACCATTGCCGTCTGGCATTCTCCGAACAAGTGGAATTTACTGCAATAAATAAAATAATACTGGAAGATTTTAAATACTCAGACATTTCTGGCCTGATGATATTAGTGGTAAAAGAATTATCTTACTTTTTCACTGTTTCTTAGAATGTACGTTTCCTAATCGGAAACACTGTTTTCGATTTAGTTTTGAATATAGAACCTCTGATTCAGTCAATAATGTACAAAGTATCAGTGGATTTCGTACAAGTGATCACGATAGAGTTTTCGACGTGTAACATTCTGTCAATATTCCCATAGCGTCGGAATTGGATGGACTCTCTGGACAGCTCAGAACATCTCTTATTCATAATTGGTATATGGTCGACATGCTGTTAACTCCTATGGGAATAAATTGAATGTTGATAATAACTTCGGTTTGTTCGTGAGGCGATGCCGCTACTCCGTATTCCGCCCATGGTAGAATATTCACTCCTGAATACAAGCACTAAATTGAAAACGTTCGAAAGAGGGCTACCAGAATGAACTATTGGCAATGGCAAGCATTGCAGGTTAGAATTTCGAGAACACATATTCCGTAACGAGAGGTCAATGAGTGAAGTTGCCTTCCGAAAGATTGTGTTTTTTTTTCCGTCTAAGATCGTGATGTGACTGCATTCAGAATGGATTGACTTGTTGTTGTTTTTCAAGAATTGTGTCTCCCCTGTCTTCCCTCTCTCGGGATAATGTGGCATCAGAGTCTTTCATGGTTACGATGATAGGATACAGAACTGAACTGCTTTTTATGATTACTGCTTAGTTGGGTCACACTTCGTTTCGTTATTTCACTTTGCAATACAATCTTCTTCTTTTCCCAGGTTTTTTCTTAGCTCTCATAAAATTACATGCAAATAGTGTGAAACCCATTCCATATAACATAGATGTCACGTGTGGATTGATGTGATAACTTCAACATGGAATATGTATGATACTGAATATTTCCTTGTTGTTCTATTTAAATACCCTGCACTTTAATTTTCCCAAATAAAACTCGCCGATTTCTCTCGACTGGTGGTCGATAAGTCAGTGTATTTCTGCGATCCATGGGCATCACCAATAGTTTGAACTAAAATCCTGAAACCACCGACAATTGGGTTCAACTGAGATCGATAGATCGGGTCGAAAGAACGTCCGGAGAAGGATAATAGTAATAGTACAAATAGAGAAAAGTGAGTGGCACGAATAATCTTCGGGTTGGCTCCGATCGACGGTGAAGAATTTGGATAGTATCGTACAAATTAGCTTCCAAAGGTGAGTGTTTACAGGAACGTGGATTTTTTCAACTAGGGTGTTAGGGAAAACACTTTAATTGAACACATTCTACGTGAAAATAACACGACATCGGGTTTGATGATTGTGTTTAAAGGCCTTATTCCTATTGTTTACTTTTCGCAGCGCTGAAAATCTTCCCAGGTTTTGTGAAACAGCAACGATGTTTATCTGTGACTTATCACTTTGCGAATCGCGCTGCACCCAACACAGCTCAGTGGAATTGGAGAAAATGAACAAGGTGCATCACGTTTCACATGTGAAAATGTTGGGTAAAAAAAATGATAAATGATTGGTGAAACATGGCGATTTTCCATCCTGCCAAACATTCAGCAGAGTTTACCCAATATTTAGTACGTGCTGTTCAATTTCACGGACATAAATGTCCCTAAAGTAGGACTGTTATATGATGTTCTACAGAGCCATTTTCTTACCAGCGGTTCTGCTCGCTCTCATAAATTATTAGAGCACTGTAGCGAATCTCATTACTCCGACACGAACGTCTTCTCCGTTTAATAAGTCGACACCCATCATCCAGCTAGAGCGACCGAAGCGCTGGGTTGATTGATTTTGAAACATCGCAGTGCATATTTAGTGCCCTAATCAAATCGTCTCTTCTTCACAAATTAACCTCAGTGCATAAATGACTGCTGATAAAATCCCTCCAAATCAATGGGAGCAACGACTGAACCAGGAAGTAGAACGACCAATTCGTTTCAACAGTTATTTGAAGAACTTGAAGCCCCGACGACCATGAATGAGTTTACATCTTCAAAGAGAACGTGATAGAAAAGTGCGAGGTCGAACACCCAACAGTGTAGCCTACTTGATAGAGTCAAACTTTATCACATAATGAACAGCAACCTCATTCATGTTTTTTCACCTAATGACATAAATATGACGCTCAATTCACCTAAGCGTCTTCGTTAAAACGGTACGATGGCCATTCAACATATCATCTTTAAACTAGCACAAACAAAATGAGGACATGTCGGAGCCCCACAACGAAAATGTGGAGATTCTAGCATGTTACCTTGTTGAGTTATTCATTCTCCTTAAATGAATTTCACCCTAACTGATGACGTCACAAGAGTAACGATGGCAAAGGTCGCCATGAAGTTACACAGTAAATGTGTGTAAATTTGCAACACGATAGCAGAAATCCGTTAGCTAATATTCAGAAGGGAAATTATTCCTCCGTAACTTATGAACAAATGGGTATCACGGGAAAACGTAGCATACATATCTCCGTAGTATGTTATCGAGGCTGTTTAGTTTTGGTTAATTCAGTTGCAATAATTGATTGTTACTAACTAAGAAGAATTATTTTTCCATTTCCATTTTCGCATTTCCCCTTACCTTTGTAATTTCGAAGAGATGCGACTAGACTGGACCATGACTCGGTCTGCAGATCCATGTATTTTTTTTATATTTTAGCCAGAGGTGTCACCCAAATCAGTGTCAGCAGTCTAGTGAGTTCCTCACTTAAACACATTCACGGCATTACGTTATGGCGGCATTGAGTTCATTGCAGTATTTGCATGAATTTGAACAGCACCTTTACCGTTCCTAAGAAGATTCAATATATCGAAATGTTAGTCTATCCATACAAATTTGTTGCTTGGTGATTGCTATGAATCACGTGTTTTCGGGCGGCAGCTGAATCGCGCGTATACATCCGCGAAGTTCCGCCCCAACTGTATGCTCATTTGGGTTGAAGATTCAATGACAAAATCAAAGTTGACAACCAAATCCTGTGGCAATAAAATTTTCGGAAGTGATTCCGGAAGAAAGAAACAAAAAGGTTCCCACACACGAGTTTAATTTATGATCCAGAGTTTGTCCGCTGTGACCGATCAATCGTGAAGGCTGTGTTCCGCCTCGTAATTTTCTGAAATCAGGAAGCATCAAAACATACTTACTGACATCTCCATTGTCAAGCAGGAGATAGGATAACATAAAATCAGAATGGCAATTAATTAACGGCACGGGGACAAGCCATCGCTGCGTGGAAAACTCGACTTTAAGATCCAACGCTGTTTATCTTATTGGGACGGACCAAAAAAAAATGCCATATAGTCCACTGCGCCATGACCATGTCCCTAGACGAGGTGGCAGTTCACTGGGCCAGTGAGAAACTACAGACTGACACTGCTTAGGGGATACGTTAGCGTCAGACAGTCAACCAAACGATGATTAATTTCTTCGCGCCCTGAATGGGCAGCTGTATCATCCTTGTTTTGTTTTATATATTCCATCGGATGGAAGTAAACATTTCAGAACATAATTCAATTTTGGCCTGAATTCCTAAACAAGTTCAGAGGGTGGAAACGCGCTCCAAAGTGATGACCGCAAAGTCCCAATAGTGTTGTTTTTATAAAGATACTGCTGAGCAGAGTATCGAACTGTTCAAGGCGCGACAGGGGTGCAGGAACCTCGAAACTGCAATTCGGTTAACTTCGAATACGTACATTTAATAGACAATGCTCTCAACGGAACGTTCATGTGGGGGTGGTGGTAATCACACGCAGTCGGCAACATGTAAGCTGCTTACCCTCATTTGACTCTGCTCGAATCCATCGTAATGAGCTCAGCGCGGAAGAGCAGGTGCCATTTTCCATTTTTTTAGCCGGAGGCAGAGAGAAACTATGCCAAAATAATTAAATTAAGGTTTTACAGTTATGAAGAGGGAAAACCCCTTTGCTTCTATAGTCAGGTCTGAAAAATTACCTAGAGCAACAGCGGTCCCGGTATGAAAAATGTATGCTAGTAAGCACGATATCTGTGCAACGACGAAAACGACTTGTATACAGGAACTCATTACCTGGCACGAAGGGCTGCCATTGGAATGAATGATCCCGACTGGTAGGGCCAGGACCAAAGGCACGTAAGTCTGCAAAAGTCAGTCTGAGAACCATGTGAGCATGAGAACCTGTGCAACCAATGATGTTGAGAATCATACTTGACAGGAATATGTATTTGGAGGAGTATCATAATTTTTTATAGGTCGAAAGATGATCAAAGTCGGAAGCTGGTGTGAGCAACATAACGTGCAACGAAATGATGTAGAGAGTTCTTACTCATATGTGGCGCACCAGCAAGGAGTTGGAAGGATTGATTCCTATGGTTTGGCGTCGGATCCAATGTCACCAAAGGTGAACAGAGGTCAAAGACTGAAAAGCTCAATGAGCCAATAACTGTTGCAAACGAAGAGATACGTACTTGGCACAAGAGTTTAAGCTTAGAGTAGATGATCCCCCACGATGGGGGGTTCAGGTTCAAATCACATGCGGTAAAGAGGAGGTCGAAAGTTGTAGAGATGAGTAATGTGTAACGAAATAATGAAGAGATCCCATACTCGCCGAAGGGTTGCATTTTGGTTGTAGATGATCCTCACGGACTCATCGGATTATCTCACAGAGCACTATCACTTGCTACGTATACTGTCCACACACAGTATAGATTACCCCCATTCTCCCGAAAATACAATATGATTCCACTAGGGTCGAACGAGGAATATATTCCAACATTTCGCCCCAGCAACGTGTCGGCTTGGGTTTACGCAGCCGCGCTAGCATTCTCTCTGTCGACGCACTCCAGCCATCCATCCATCCATTCATCCACACCCACAACCTCTCTCTCCTGACGTTCGCTAAATCTTCTCAGAACAAATATACATATGGGAAAGTAACTCTCATTCATATATTACTTGTAAAGCGCTTGGGGCCTCTTGGGGCATTTCTGCGCTATATTAAATACCGTTGTATTATTATTATTATATTATTAATCTGATTATATGATTATTATTATTATTATTATATTATCTAGATTTAGTATTATATTAATAGTCATATTATTATTATTATATAGAAATTACATGATTCAAAATATTCTCTGGAATTTAAGAATATCTCACAAAAATAGCCATCCCTCGTCTTCGCAAATTCAACGTCCCATTAGGAAGCACATGAAACAAAAAAGCCATCCCTCTAGTCATTCAGTAGGGCGGCAATTAAGCCCACCGACCCGGCCGGAATTCATCCCCGAAATCCGGGGATGAGGATGACGGGTTACCGACTGTGCAGCCCCCCTCCCACTCACTTGGTAATACACGTGGCTCCATGAGATTTAAAACAATAGTGACCTTTCGCACTAGAATGTTGCAGTGCACTGTGGGTTGTTTTGATGACTGGGATACTCCAGCGGGCAGTTTTATATCAGCAAAATTATTGGGTAAAAAGTTTGAATTTTAAGTATCTTTCTCTTTCCGCGTTATTCTCTCAAAATTTGTTATTGTTGTCCTCGATTAAAACAAAATACCTCTTCCTCGGGACAAAAATTGATTGAAATATGCTATTTCTCAGCTGGAGAATCAATTTCATTCTATTTGGCCTACCATAGATTGCCTAGATTTTCCCCCTGAGCTAGACCACATTGGCATGCGAGAGGCGATTTGCTAAAAGGTCTATGACAGAGAGGAGAATAAACGTATTGGGTGAAGTCGATGAGCTTTTTTGCCCCTGAGCTCTTGAATAACGTAATTAATGCTATAATCACGTCACTACGCTCAGACGCGACATCGATGTTGCTGCGGTTACTTCACAGTCGAGGAGCATGTGTGAACCATCAACAAGCCATTGCCCCTTGGGGGATCATCATCAGATAAAACATTTCAAGAGCCTATCAAAAACCCCATTACAAAACCGCACTCTCATCTGTCTTATTGGGCTTCGAAGGAAACTGTTTCGTAAGGTTGCGAGTTACTGATAGCGAGACGTATTAAATAATGAAAAATGCCGGCAATATCAAGATTGTACAGACACTATATCCCAGTGGGACATGAATAATAGATTACCCTTCTTTAACCGGCATTCCCGCAAAAGAAAAACTATTCGATCATTTAGCACGAGTGGATGGGTATTTTCTTGGTACAGGATCTGGAAGTTGAGCAAGAATGGAAAACAGTCATGGGGCAGAGGTATTGTTGTGTATGATATTGGGTATAGGTAGTTTTGGTAGGTGACGCTGACATTTATCATGTCCACCGTTTCTCGGAAGCTGTGCAAGAACCGGTGCTAGTGAAAATATATAGGTAATACCTCTTGAATATTAGTCGATGAAACAGACCGGCTAGAGTGATAGGAACACTGGTGCATCTTTCTGAAGACAAATGACTTCTAGGAATCTGATTCCTCCGTTTATCATCTATTCATCCACTACATTGGCGTAACCATGAACCCAAGTGACAAAAAAAATGACACTATCCACATATAGGTACGAGCACACTGATATTACAAGTGGCTCGGGTTGAGCGGTAACCACGAGGCGAAAATTCATCTATTCATGTGTTTTTTTTCATTTTCCCCCGCTGAATATTACACTGTTGTATTAACAACAATAGGAGGTTGTACTCTCCATATGAAGAATACCCAATTCCAAGCTCGTCAAAACTGAGCATTCTCTGTGGGGAACCTAAAATAATCCCAAAAATGACCACACAATTTTTTCACTCATAAGTCTCATACCCCATCCCCCCCCCCCCCCCCCCCCCCGGGAACGGAAAGCGGCATATAGAATGCTTGATCGGGCCATCCCTAGATCAGATTATCGTTGTTTACAAAGTTTTGGACTTTGACCACTGATGACCTTCAATGTGACCGTGGACCTGATCTAAACCAATAAATCAATTACACTGACCGTACGGAGAAAAGTATAGTTATCGCCTGTTCGAAAGCCAAAATTCTGTTGCACTAAGAATACCTCCAATCTACATTAAATATAGGGTCATAGGCTCATTCTAGACCCATTGTGTTCACAGGGGTTTATTGCAGGCCGTAGCAAAAAATGTGGAAGGGTGAGTCTTGTTCCCCAAGGGGGGATTTTCAAATACCGGCTTCGTAATTCCCCTGACAATTTGGAGCGCAGGATCCACCCTGTCAAACATGTCAAAACCTGGAATAGTGACCAGCAGTTCCATTGGAACATGGTAACACCACGTAATATATAAAGAAGGAAACTAATCAGATATTGAAACACATGGACTTTTACATGAAGAAACTTGTTGTAACCAAAATTACTTTGTGAGTGGTATGTCAGTGATGAATCCTAACCCACCATAAATGCCGGAGCGATTTCCGCGCCCCAGCAGGGTGATGAAACATGACTTAGTCGCGATGACAGTTCGTTTTTCATATGGTGTTAACTAGGTTTCGAGTGCGTCATCGTGGTATCAACGCTTCTTGTTTTCAGTTTATGTTTACAGGAGGGAAGATGGATATGACCGCGTCTGAGCGCTAGAGACATACTCTCACTGTTGCTTTGGTATCAACATGGACGTCAGACATTCCACTGGATGGGACACCAATCTCCAAGTAAGAAGATTTACCAATAGATCGTTCTTTAGATCAAGTAAGAAAAGTACCACAAGCCACATTTTTCCCACTTCGATACGACCGAGTCATATATTTCTTCTAAAGAATTTCGTTATTCTTGTTTTTTTTCGGTGGTGTCGATTTTGAAATGGAAAGTAGTTTAGGGTTCTACACTCATAGTTATAGTATGTACGTTCCTTAAGTCCATAATATTATGAATTTGATCAGTGAATGGGGTTTTATTGGAATGGAGAAATTGTTGCATCACGAGGGCTGTTAGAGTCCAGACAGTCAGCGTGAGTAGTCCCGTTTGACCTTACAATCTTCCGGCTCCTCCAGGTTCTGATAAGTCGGATTTGGCTTTACTGGTAGTCTTTCGGGAAGGAAAGGACGTTAAAATAGCGGTACCCTGGGAGCAAGTTGGGAATGGTTTACGCGCCTGCCTAGTGATTTCTGAGCACTAGTCCACGAAACCAATACCGCACAGGGTGTAATTGATAATAATTACTAATTCCTGAAAAACCGTAGATATCGAATCAAATCAATCAAATCCGGCATTCTTCTAGGAGATCTAATAGAATTGAGGCGGTGAGGAGACGTATGCGAAATCCGAGGTTTCACGAAAAATTATAGTGTATGTCCAGCATGCTGCCATAGTTCATTATCATACTTGGGAAGAAGAAAGGAACCATCGGGAATCAACGCCCAACTCGTTCGTTCCAGGGAGGGAAAGTTGATCCTATATGTTGTTAAGCCTCCACCATTCCTTCAACATTTAGTGTAACGGTGCTATGAACGACAATACTTCAGGTTATCATCACAAAATCACTTGCGCCACGCATGCCTTCCTCCGTCCTCTCGTGTCATACTATGACCATTTTTTTTTGGGGGGGGGGGAGGAAGAGGCTTATTTGGGGGGAGGGGACCAAATATTACTGCGATTATTTGGGACCACTGATGTTGATGAAATGTCATTCCGTGATGATATATTAGCGATAAGGGGTCCTGAACTATATTTCACTGATTGAGACTGGTGCGCAAGGAAATAAAGACAGCTGCCCTTTCTATTTCACAACAGATTCCTTCCGAATTCAGCAGCCGCATACCAATGCCCAAGGAGGAGGCAGATGAAACGTAAAGAAATGCTACGACATCGTTTGTCAGGACCTCGGTGGTGTAAGGTAAGTCCTACTGTTCATTGGCGGGTAAATGTCGTTACAGTTTCCTGAGTTTATGCATCCCACTCAATAACAACGGGGGTCGGACCCCTCCCACGGTTCCTCGGAATAGGTTTCCTGTATACTCAAAAAGATATGTGCTTCTGCAGAGTTAGGATACAAGGGATCAGCCAATCCCTTCACAGTTTTCCTGTGTATGTGTGAAGTGGGTCAGGGGTGCGTGGTGCGTGTAGTATGTGGGGGTTTTATGACTTTGATTCATTTGTTTGTTTTTTCATTTGTTCCAGATTCAGCCGAGGGTCATTACGGTCATTTACTTAAAGACTCCCCTAAACTTAAGACTGGAAGACACGTTACAGCGAAGACCTCACGTATTCAAACGACTAGCACCCATGTGATGTCTTGAATCTCGACCAACACTGCCAGACCACTCGCTCGAATTGACTATTAAACACTGTTGACTCGTCCACCCACTGCTATCGTATGGGAAAGTACGGTAGCTGCCAAGTGAATACACCAACAGCCGGGTGGGTGTGGTGTTACTACAAAATCATAGTCATGTTTTCTTTATTTGTCGACCAAGATATGAAAGCTACTAAGTGTATCACATCCCCAAGCACGCTGGCACAATTACGATCTCTGATCCCTTTATTGTCTAACGCCTATGTGAACGGCAAGTATAGGAGAGGTATCTGTCCTGCCGTAATCAAAACCAGACGGGAGAATGTATAACACTTAAATCGCCGTTGTGTTTCCAACACAAGAGTTAGCAATCGTTTCTATAACCCCTATTGTGGGAACGAAAGATTATCAACCCACGAATATGTGATCCAGGCAACGGTGGACATTCTGACAGCAGGGATGAGGTGGTCTTAAAACGATCGACAAGACAACTTTACCATCTAGCATATTAAAAGGACATAGATATTTTTTACCTTAGCTGCGTGAATACGAATGCAGAGGCACATCGACAATGAAGTGTGTATATCGTCCTGAAATTGTGACACGATTTTTAACGGCTGGTACTACTTGGAAGGAATACTTTAGGCCAGGCCCAGTGTGCCCCAATCCATCGGAATATAGAGGAGTGTAAATATGAGAGGATTAGTCAGTCCGGTAGTAGAGTGCAAAACCATTGATGGCAAGTTCGGAGCTAGGGGAAGCCCGCGACGTTCCGCAGTTGCTGTGGACAAGGCATGTTTTCCTGAACGGTTACTCGCACCCACGTTTAAAAGTATGATACCCGTATCTGGCTGCCCTATTGGGAAGTACCCGGGGACACGAAGAAGGACGTACTGAACTCGTGCGTCGGGACCAACAAGCCAGACTGCGTGCTATCTTCTAGTACGGGTGTGGCACGTCACTATTGGATCAGAGGTAATATCTGCTGAAACTTTTGAAGCTGTGGAAAAATGCAAGTTTTCGGCACTTGTACACAGGGATTCCATCATTTTCTAATGACCAAATATCGACGTAAGAAACAGATAAATTATAAAACCCCAATGTCCAGAAGTGATGGAATAATTTTCGAACAGAAGTTGTTTAGTAGTCATGATCACAGGAAAAAATGCGTTTGAAAAATGTTGAGGTGGTATGGAAGAAAAATGAGTGATGTGATCGACTTCATGATAGGGTTGTCCCCAAAGACAGTGAGCCGCTAAGTCCCTGATAGTAGTGAATATGGAGGAGTTATAAATTGATCATTATACACGAATAGATGAAAATGTTACTCTGATCACTGACTTGACTAGGTGTGTTTATAATCAAGTGGTCGGCGGAATTCGGCACCGAGAGGTCGGAGGATCGACTTATCAAAGGGAGAAACTCCAGTCCCATTAGTTGCAAAAGCGGTGGGGTATATATCAGCTTTTGTTTACATTATCAACAGGCTAGAGGAAGTTTCCAGCGGCTTTGTAATTTCCTGCAATCATAGCCTATTCTGCTGGGTCTCAAAAATTTATCAAAAAGTTGAATTCTGGGTAGCCGGTTCAGCTATTCGTTGTACCCTTTGGACGTAAGACACTTCATTCTTGCTATCCCACGTGAAACGTGTGAGGAGAAACACGAACAAAATTTTCATCAGCGACTCTTTCAGGAGTGGGTGGGGTTCAGGGGTCCCGTATATATAACTGAGTGAGTGAGGGAGAGTGAGTGACTAGCTCAGTAAGAAGAGCTCGGACCGGGACAGATCAACAGATTGAAAATTCGAATCTCACTGAAGAGATCATTTCAGCGAGGAGGTATAGGAGCCATATAAAGAGAGGGAGGAGGGAAAGGGGAAGTTGCGTCACAAAACTACAAATTGGTGTCTCCGCATCCCACGTGTTCAGACCCAATGACGGTCGCGAATCCTCGGAACGTATCAACTATCTTGGTGGAGTCACTCTTTGTAATTTAACTAATTTTGTAATCAATCGTTCTAGATATTTGGTCGATAAATATACATTCAAGAGGTACAGCTGTCCCTTTACATTTTTGTATATCACGATAACTACTATTCGATGCGCCCCAAGCTAAATTACGCGTATAGGAGATTTGAGTTGTTTCAATTTATGCAGTGTATTTGTGAATTTGGATTGGCCTTTTGGTATCAGGCAGTCAATGTTCACGTGATATATAAAACGATCCTCGTTAACGCTAGATTCCATAAGTGCGAATGCGGAATGCGATGCGGCACCGCCTCCACGAATTACCACATTCACGTGGGCATGGACAGTGGAGTATTTCAGAGCAGTATTCAATTTGCAGAGATGGAGACAATTCTTCCAAATATATAGAATGGAACGAGACTAGAATAACACTTGCTGTATCAAACGCAGATGGATTCAATGGAACATTTTCCCCAAAGACGTCAATCAATTCCGTAACTAGAATGAGCGGCTGCATTTCGTTGGTCTTCGTCATCATCATGTAGTTTATATTGACTTAATCTCATAATGTAGGAATCCCTTTTTTACATTCGTGCCGCAACCTGCATCCAGACTTGTGGAAGCAGAATGCAGAGCGGGATGCGGCATGACTCAGATTAATGTCAATGTCACTGGAAGGCTGACGAGGTATATTGGGTTGGGGTTACATAGATTGAATTAATCCGGAAAACGTAAAAAAGATGGATATGCAAATAAACAACGGGTACCAATGCGGTGGGGAATATATATATATAATGATTTTATTATATATTATATATATTAGATATTATATATAGATATTAGATATATAGATATAAGACAGGAGGCAAAAAATGTAAAAACAAACAATGCTACGTAAATGAATAGGCTGGATCTCGAATGAGATGCGAAAAAGCAATTGAGCTAGAAAAATGTGAGTAAAAACAGCCGATATGTTTGGGTGCAGAGCTTTCGGACAATACTAGTCCTTGTCAGGGCAGTGACCACAGAAGTGATAACTCGAAGAGAAGACGGATGAGACTTTATAGGCCTAGTAACAATGGTGGGGTGAGGCCATAGTGTTTCGCTGAGTGACAGGGGATAAAATCCCTTTGGGATTATCCCGGGGAGAGGGCCAATTTGCGACTCATGATTGAAAGGAGATAATTCCCACAGGGTTATACTAATGAAGGCCAATTTGCGCTTGGTGAGTGGAACAATGGCAAAATAGGGAGGGGGTGCCGCGGGGAGAAATGGTTACCAGATCTCTTTTGTGATGGAGGTCGTTCGAATGGTCAGACCAAATGGGTAGGTCGTTTTCAGTTCAATTCCCAGTAATTTTATTCGCTTTGCGGGATGATATATATACATATTATATATACTAATAGCGAAACATAATTAGACGCACCCACCATGTTCCTAGGCCTCTAAAGTCTAACAAAAACAAAAGTTAAGGTAATATTATATAGTACGATCAACTCTACTCTTGAAGGAGCTTAGGTTGCTAGCGGAGAGGCTTGTGTGGACGAGAATTCCACAAACCTAGCAGCTAGCACTAAAACCCTATCACCATAGAATTTTACGACCCGCTGGGACACATAGGTTTAAATTTGCTGAGCAGATCTGTTGCAAGAAAAACAGGGTTCTTTGCTTACAACGGGAGCAGTTCTGCATAAATTTCATCCTGACTGGGGTTAGGATTCTGAAACAAAAATTTCAAAAAAGGGACAGGAACGAATACCCTTTTCTGAAAAGGGTATTCGTGCCTGTCCTTTTTGAAATTTTGTTTTGTTTTTGGTGGGGATGAAAGTCAGTATTTGTGTTTTATCACGAAGCAAAAGAATAGGAATACTAAAACATCGACTCTAGGCCACACATTTTCCACCTTTTCAAGGGCATATTACCGTCAATAATAAGGCACAGTTATATTTCCTCGTGTGAATTAGAGCAACCTTACCACCTTTGAAAGGTTTCCACTGTGAATAACATTTCACGCTCATATTGTACTTCCTTCGCTGTGGCGTCATATTCGTAGTATCACGTGAAGACTTTGTCTTCCATGACATCGGTAGTATGTTTTGTTTGGATAGGTGGGGAAGTAACTCGCGAGTGTCTGTTAGTGTTTCCTATGGGCAGGGGCGCTAGGTTTCGAAAAGTGGGGGGGACATATCGAACGCAAATGACAATCTTAGCGGAGCGCCACACCGGTGGGCGCGGAAGCGTACAAAGAAAATTTCAGATTTCATACCTTCCAGGAGCGACAGGAAACGGCAATTGCCAGGCTCAATAGCACCCTCTGAGGTGTGAGTTGTGTGAAAAGACAGACAAAAAAGTGTCATTGTGCATACTTAAGATGATTTACCGATTATCACACATGGCGTGTTTTATTACCTTTTATAATCTGGTTTGTTGAGTGGGATACAGGGGTCTACCGAACGGTCTTGGTGGGATCGAAGGGAAAAGCCAAGGCGTACGGGACACTCCAATTTGGGAGCAGTAAAATTGTACCTGAATTTTACAAGTCCAATCATCGGGACTACCGGCGCGCGCGAAGCGCGCGAAAAAAAAAATGCATGTTTCCGAGCATTTTAGTCGAAAAAGTCTGCCAAAAAAGGAAAATTCACTTTGCTTTTTCTTCCAAATTTTCCATGAATTTTAGCCGAATTTTCCATTCAGAAAAATGGGGGGGGGGAGGTCTGCCCCCAAGGCTTATGAAATTAATCGAGTGAAACAAAATGATTCGAAGCATTCATCGCATCTTTTAGCCACAACGCCTGGAAGAAAAACGCATGCGCGCGAAAACACTTGATCAATTAGGAAATTTTGGCTATTCGATTAAATATTCGAGACCGGTAATGGACCCATGGGTAAGCATGCCAATTCGGCTCTAGTCGGGTCCAGGTCTTCAGCTGGGGTCCGCACCTGAAATTAGGGGACTTAAGAACAAGTTCCAACGCGATTTTGTTTGGGGTTTGACAAAAAATTGAATCAGTTTAGAGTGATACAAAATTCGGGCATGTGCTTATTATTTTTTATCACGGTCCGGAAAAGTTGGGGGGACAAACGGTATGATTCCCCAGTTTTGGAAGTGGGGGGGACATGTTCCCCCCCCCCGTCCCCCACCTGTTGACGCCCATGCTAATGGGTGCACAATAAGGCTCCAATGCTCGAACTTCTGGCGTCATGATCTCAAAATGAGGCATCTGAAACGGGGACGGTTTGAATTATAACTAGTTGGGGTTGTCGGCGCACCATCAAAACACTATTGATTAATAACCTAAAACTAGCCCCAATTATGAGAATAAGAGGCTGAATATCTGCATCTATATCAGCGATGATCACACCGGAAAAAGCTGAACAAAATGCAACAAGCTAGGTTAAGTTTCCACGACGCTAATCATAAAAGCGGTATGCACTCACGCTTGGCAAGACGCAATACAACGCAACTGGTCAACTAGGAATGAACACGTGTATGTGCTTGTCTTGTTCAATTGTCAATGCAAGTAAATCGTTGTGCCCAGTCCTTGTCATGGCATTACTCATCAGTTCAGTGTTATGGTCCACGTATACTAACGCAACCATATGTTACAGAAAGATCCGTGAAAACAAAAGATTGTACATAGAGTATTATATTTCCACAAATATAGAATGTAAAACATACCTATGAAATAACCCCCCCCCCCCACACCCTTTCTCAAACGCTCATCATTTTAACCAACAACAACCACAACAGCGAAAAACTTATTGAGAACATGCCCGGAAAAAAGATGCCCCGGCAAACATAGGACTTAGTTAATTATGCTTTGATGAGTAGGAAATTTGTGTTAATTTTGAGTGAGTCTGCCATGTATTCGAAAAATCGTGAGGACGATGAATGGAACCATCTATAAGCAAAGTTACCAAGTTGGTGTAAGTCGTCAATTCGTTCATTTTGACATTTTTTCTCCATAAATATGAGACTGCTTTCTTTGTAAACGATGAATCCCATCATTATATGGATGCTGTGAGCATTTCTCCAGCTAATATTGCAATACGATAACTGTGAATAAATCGAAGCATATTTACAATGGAAGGTACGCGTTATGTGGAACCATTGTTTCGAATATTAAAATACCAAGGGTTTTAGCTCCTTGAATATTACATTGCATTTACTTCGCAATTTCCAGTTTGAAGCACTAACAGGGAACAACAAGGACGCCATTCTGAGGATATGGTTTCCTCCACTATAGGGAAGGGATGGAAAAGACGAAAAGTGTTTTACGCATATACCAGGATTAAAGAGTGGAACTTTGACAGTAAAGACACTTTCCGACCCCCTGTTGATAATATCTGCAGGTGATGAAGGAATTCGAAAGAAGCTAGATCATCTATATAACACAAACATAAAAAAAACTTAACATATCCGATGAGAGTGAAAAATCTGTAGTCGATTGAAAATAACAGTAGACAATGAACTCGGTGGAAGCCCGCAGGTAACTATCTCTGTACGGAGAAGTACGGTCATTGAGTCGAACGCTTCCATCAATGCCGTATTCCACATGCAGAGGCTATAATTTAAGGCAAACTGATTAGTAAATTTCTAACAAGTCAAGGCAGGATCTATTTTATATTAAGTGGATGAGGACATTAGACCGAGTATTGTGGCCCTGTACATACAGAGATTACAAAACTCAAAGTGACGAGGCGTTCGTGCATAACATCGTGAAACACATGCAGTTGTGTACTCTTCTAGTCTGCGAATCTTTCTCCCATATGCCCCACGCAACCTTTGTTGCTTCATAATAAAGATGGTTATCATAGTGCAAGATCTGGACTATCTTCAATGAGTGGTACCATGTTTCAGAATGCGCGGGGAAGTCAGACGATCTATTACGGGAGCACAAGAAAACAACATAATGATCGGAAATAAAATCGATTGCGTATTCGGGCGGACAACACCATCTAGACGTAATGTATAACATCACGAAGTGTACTAGAGCTTATTTATGCGAAGTTCGAATTAGCGGATGCTGTCAAACGGAACATTATTCTAATATTATTATGATGAAATACGAATCATGTGTCACAAACCAATGTCACTATACACTACTGAGGGCGCTGTACGGGATCAGCAACACAGTTCCCATAATGACTGAACTTCTGCATAAGCGCTCCAGTACAGCATGTCCGAGGTCTGAGTTCAAGGGCACACTGATCGGCAAGGCTAGGGTTTCTATAGTCGCGGATACGGGATGCCGCATCCCGCATGACACCATAAACAGCAAAGTTACAAAAGTACTATCTACGAAACCGGAATCACTGCTCAAAACTAAGGACTGCAGGGACATTCGTAAATATTTCTTCTCGCAGAGATGGGATCAAGAGTGGAATTGTCTTCTCTGAAAATGTGTTTTCTATAAGAGGTTTGTGAATGCGTTCAAGAACAGTCTGATTTATTTTTCAGGACTCACGGGCGAATTATCTAGAGTTCGTGGTTCATTTTTCTCCTGGGATGTTGTGGCGACGCGGCGGAAAAAAAAAATTGCATGTTCCGAGCATTTATCGAAAAAGTCTGCAAAAAGGAAAATCACTTTGCTTTTTCCTTCCAAATTTTCCCAGAATTTTCGACCGAATTTTCCACTCAGAAAAATGGGGGGGGGGGAGTCTGCCCCCAAGGCTTCTGAAATAAAACGAGTGAACAAAATGATCGAAGCATTACATCGCGATTTAGCCTACAGCCTGGAAGAAAAACGCCATGCGCGCGAAAACACTGATAAATTAGGCACTTTGGGCGATTCGATTTAAAATCGAGAACTCGTATTGGAACATCGGGTAATCCTTCCCACTTCGGCCCTATCGGGGCAAGATCTTAACCTGGGGTCCGCACAGGAATTAGTGAACTTAAGAACAAGTTCCACGCGATTTTGTTGTTTGACAAAAATGACTCAGTTAGAGGATTACAAAATCGGGCATGTGCTATTTTTTGATCACGGTATGAAAAGGGGGGGACAAAACGATATGAATCCCAAACTTTTGAAAGTGGGGGGTACAGGTCCCCCCCCCCCGCCCCCACCTGTTGACGCCCATGCTACTCTTGACAAGTAAGTAAGGATACAATTGCTCGAACTTTCTGGCGTCATGATCTCAAATGAGGGCTCTGAAACGGGACGGTGTGAATTATAACTAGTGGGGTTGTCGCGGCCATCAAAACACTATGATATAACTAAAAACTAGCCCCCATGTGAAAATAAGAGGCATGCATTATCTGGCCCAAATTTTTCTAGATCAGCGATGATTCACCCCCGGAAAAAGCGAACAAATGCAAACAAGGATGGTTTAAGTTTCCACTACGCTAATCACTAAAGCGTTATACGATCACGCTTGAAGACGCAAATCAAACGCAACTGTGTAAGATAGGAGAATGACAAACACTTTTATGGCTGGTCATTGTCAATGAAAGTAAAGCGTTGTGCCCAGTCCTTGCATTGGCATTAATCACGTTCAGTTAGCTTATTGTCCACGTTATACTAACACAACAGATGTTACCAGAAAGATCCGTGAAAACAAAGATTGTACATCCAGTATTATATTCCAAATATAGAATGTAAAATACCTATGAAATAACCCCCCCCACACCCTCTTCCTCAAACCGCTAGTCATTTAACAACAACAACACACACAGCGGAAACTGTATGAGAACAGCGGAAAAATGATTAGCCCCGGCCCACCATAGGCCTTAGTAATATGCTTCATTGAAGTAGGAAATTTGTGCTTATGTTTGAGTGAGTTTGCCAGTATTCGAAAAATCGTGAGGACGATAGAATGGAAAATATACAGCAAAGTTACCAAGTTGTAAGTCGGTCATTCGGTCATTTGACATTTTTCTCCATGAAATAACAAAAAAAATTGAGAACGGCTTTCTTTTGTAAACGATGAATCCCAGCATTATATTGTACTGTGAGCATTTCTCCAGAAATATGCATACGATAACTGTGAATAAAGCGAAGCCTATAAAATGGAAGGTACGCATTATGTGGAACATTGTAATATAAAATACCAATGGTTTTAGCTCTTTATATACATTGCAATTTACTTCGAATTCCAGTTTGAATCAGATACAGGACAGACGGCTCATCTGAGGAATATTTGTTCCCAATATAGGAAAGGATGGACACAAGAAGAACACGTGTTTTACGCATATAAGGGATAGAAAGAGTGGAAACTGAACCAGTAAGACACTTTCTCGACCCCCTGGTTGATAATATCGCAGTTGATGAAGGTTAATTCGAAAGAATGCTAGATCATCTATATAAACAAAACATAAAAAATAAATAATCGATGAGAGTGGAAATTCTTGTATGTCGATTGAAATAACAGTAGACCAAGAATCTGTGGAACGCCGCAGAATGATCTCTTAAGGAGCAGTACTGTTCATGTTGAGGCGAACGTTCCATTCAATGCGTATGCCACATGCAGAGAGAATTATCATTAATGCAAACGTATTAGGTAAATTTATAATCACGTTCAAGGAATGGATCTATTATATAATTGGAGAGGGACATAGACCGCGTAGTGTGTGCCATGTCAGAGTCAGAGATTACAAACTTCAAAGTGCGAGGCGCTTGTGATAACACTCGTGAAACACAGTCAGTTTGTATGGAATTCTTCTGCGAATTCCTCCTACCATATGACCCCCACGCCTACCTTTGTTGCTTCATAATAAAGATGGTTATAATAGTGCAAGATTCGGAATATCTTCAATGAGTGTTACCTGTTTCAGAATGCGCGGGAAAGTCAGGACGATCTATTAGGGAGCACAAGAAAAAAATCATTGATTCGGAAATAAAAATCGATGCGTCTGGCAGAAAACACAATCTCTATAACAGCACCGAAGTGTAATAGAGCTTTTATGGCGAAGGCGAATTAGCGGATTGCTGTCAGATGGAACATATTCTAATATATATTCTGATGAAATACGAATCATGTCGTCCAAACCACAGCACTATAACAATTACGGCGGGCGCTGTCCTGGCTCAGCAAAAACAGTCCATACTGACTCCAGTTCTGCAATAGAATCCAGTAAAGCATGTCCGGGGGCTGGTTCAAGGGCATGATCGGCAAGGCTAGGGTCCAATAGTTCGCGGATACGGGATGCAGCATCACGCCATGACACATAAACAGCAAAGTAAATAGTACTATCTACAGAATGGATCACGCTCAAACACTAAGCGCTGCAAGGATTGGACTTCGTAAATATTTTCTTCTAGGCAGAGAGGTGATCAATGAGTGGAATGTGTACTTCCTGCAAATTTGTTTCTTAGAAGGTGGTGAATGCGTTTCAAGAACAGTCTTGATTATTTTTCAGGAATCACGGGAAATTAGCTAGAGGTTTCGGTCATTTTTTTTCCTGATGTTGTGGCTAAGGGGGTATATGAGGAATATGTCCTTTCCTGCCCTATTCACTAAACTAAAACCTAAAGTAGAAGCATGGAAGTCGCTATTAAGGTATTTTGCCGCATGCGACATCCGCATTCGTGGAATCCCAAGATAGTTCGAATTTACAGTACTATATCCGTGGGCTGGCATGCCATCACTACAGGGTAATCTTCACGCCATGATGACGCCATGGAGAGACAGTATATATCATCTTAGGTTTCTACAGGTGTCTATCGAGCACCGAGTGAAGTGAATCCCTGGTTACGAAGAAGATGGCTGTTGTGAATGGGGGCCAAGGGGTCCAGCCATTTATCTGGATATAAAGTATAAATAGTCGAGAGTAATGACTTTCCTAGTGAGGAGTTTGAAATGGAGGTCGGGATACATGAGGATTCAGTTTCGAGTCCTATCGTGTTTTCGATGGTGCTAAAAGTCATGTCTCAGAATATGACGGGTCTTGACATGTGGAACGGTGTGATCGAAAGCTGCCTCGGAAGTACTCTTATAATGTGCTGAATTGGTCTTGGTGGTAAACCCTTCTCTAGTTCCATGGACTCTACGTTCACATAAGATTCACGGGTAGATTGAAAGACAAACATTAAAAATGTTAAAAAGAAAATTAATCCGTGAAGAATTAGCTGATACTGACCGTCACATTGCCGCTAGGGTGGGTCTTAGAGGGTGGTAGTCCAGGTATAGGGCCTAGCTATCTTGACAATTGACGTTAATTCTAGTAGTCGAGAAGATGTAGTGTAGCGCCTAAGACTCGAGAGTTTTGGGGAGAAATTTAGAAAACGTTTGGCCTTCTTTCACTTTCTTCTAGAGGGTAGGTTGTGTTGTATGGCAGCGGTACCTGGGCCGTCGACGTTGACGATCTTCGAGAAGTATGAAGTAAGAGAATATGGGTCAGTGAGGGCAGGATTCATCAATTATTTAGAAAGTCGTGGGTTGAGATTCTGGAAGTTTACAAGAGAGGAGTATTCACCAGGATCTTGCTAGGAACAGAAATGGCGCTGATACAAAAGTCCAATTAATCATATATTTTCGTCTTTTGCAGGCCTGTGCGCCCGACGTTTCTCCTTCCCTCTGCATCACTGATTTTCTACGTTATTTATTCAATCGATGAACGGTGGCGTAGTGACTAGTACTAACCTTTCGAACTGAGGCTCTGAGTCGTCGATAAACCTCGGTTTAGTTTTGAAACAAAAAGAAGGAATATAGATGGCCTGTGTAGAAACTTCTGTAGGCTACAGCTTATTTGCTTGAAGGAATCACCCAGCCAGTTAGCAATAGTCTCCGATGTCGCTCCGTCACTCCGCGCAATGCCGAGCGAATTAATGAGGAGCGCATAGCATGTCTAGGACGTATTCGTTGTTCTATCATCGGGGCTTTATCTCCTAAAGATACGTATCCAGGATTAATCCAAGGGGGGGGGGGCGTTGGGATGGGAGGATCACTAATAACTCTCATGGTGTAGAGGGTCCCGTATTCCAGTCTGCTCAACCAAGTGTGTGGAAGACAGCGTCCAGCAGTAGACTTCCCGAACACGTATGACCCCTACCATTCCGTTAGTTGTCATGTTGATCGTAAGCGATGCGACGTCTTTGCATAGCCCGCGAATTCAACACTGGTTTACATGTTGAAAGGACATAATGCCGCCGCTCCAAGCTGCACATTGTTTATTTCAACGCTCCACTAACAAGACATGAGTTATTTATCATTATGAAACAAACATTGAATATTGAAACACATTGAACTTCTTGGAAATATAATATTTGAATATCGTACATTGATATCTTCTAGTTGTCCCGAATTGAAGCTGAATAAACAAACATTCATTCACAAAAAAAAAAAAACGTGTGGGGGGTGTGAAGTATGCCCGTTCATAACGTGTATGAATTGAGATAATAATAAGACCGAATTGTTATGAATTGGTTTTCTGTCAGTTTTGGAGAACGGTGCTAAACTAATGCCGATGGGACATTCCGACTGTTTCACAATCAACCTTCAAGTATTTAGCCACTTGAGAAAGAGCGCACCTTTCAGTGAATTGACATGTTTTAGGACACACGCTAGAAGCCAGATAGTGATATTGCCATAAGCACTTGTGTAAACATTGTACGGTTTATGAATGCAAATGCTACACCGCCATCGCAGGAGGGAATGAGAAATTTTATTCTTTCATATGTTCGGGCTTCTTGAGCAGCGTAGCACTGTATTCAAACAGCTTTGACTTGAGAATACAATGGGCATCAATCAACAGGTACAGAAACTTCACGATACTCAACCGCCCCACTAACTATCAATATTCAATGTTGTCCACTCTGTGATATTACCGTGTCAACTTTCCGTTTCCCTAATCACTATTGAGCGTGCGATGCTCACTTCTGAACAAACATTTATCCTCATTGGCTGACGCAACTCTACTTCCTAACTTGATCCTAGCCACGAACCCAGTCTTTGACTGTCGTCAACGAAGGAGCCAAGCGACAGAGATTTACGTCTAATATTAATACTAATTTTGTTTGCCTACCGAACAACCCATTTAAAATTTACTGAATAGAAATAATGGTAAACAACTATATAATCCCCAATCTCCTATCTTGGAAAATATCAAATCAAACCCAATCTGAGGAAAAGTTCAATACCCGGCCTCCTATGAATTAAGAATACCATTTAGCAGTTTCGGTCAACCCACCACTGTCTCCGTAATCTTATGACCAAGAAGGGTCCAACGGGTGCTAGTAAAAAAAAAAACAGGGGTAACAATGATCGCACTTTTGTGCCTATTTGCTTGGGCCGATGCGCCGCTCGGTAAAGAATTATTCTTATTAAAGAAGTATGCTAACCCTAAGTCCTATTGTAATCTCTAACCTTTACAAAGAACATACATCTCCTAAACAGTTAGTGACCATGGTTCACAGTGCAGAGGACGAATAGGCTACATTTCACTCGTCGATCAACTGGACACTTAAGGGGTAATCTCATGAGTTCGTTCAAACCCCACATTCAAATCCTTACAACGAAGTTTGGAACCCCAACACAACTTGCATTGCAACAAATATGCCCCGCGACTCCACAGCTTGACAGAGAAATCGTTTCCCTGTTCAAATGAATGACGTATTGATATCCCGTGAAATTCTGTTTTTCTGCCTTGCTCAGGTCACTGAGGGGTACAACACGGATGATGGGCATCAACACATAGCTTAAACCCGTATGTTCAGTGCCCCTAGTATGATTTCAGCTAGATTGCGAAATAGGGTTTAGGCATAACTAGGCGGTACAGGCGGTACGTACATGAATCTGGTGTCAGCTACACTATCAGATTCGCCGAGACGTAAAACGATAGCGCATCAAGGAGGTCGCTCGCTGTCAAGTTCGGATGCACATGTTATATCAGTAGTCCCTTTCCAAGGACGAAGTGTATGTTTTGTTTATGCACTTGGCGATGCCTATATCCATCATTGCCCATAAGTGCACTGCTCACGCAATTTCGTTGTTTTAATAATCGCAAGATATTAATCCCCACAATGTGGTTCGATTATCAGTTTGATAGACATGGTATTTCCGCAATATTTTTGATTTGGGAAAGCCTACCCCCCCCCCCCAACCCACCCCAAAAACCGTGCATCTCCGTTTACAGCATTATACATGAGTATCTACTATTGAATTTAACAACGCTATGTAAGTCAATAATACGGAAACCAGCCAGCAAACCTCTTATCTAGTTTTTTCATATATGTGCCCTACATAAACATATCCACATTGAAAGTCAGAAAACCATCTTGTATAAGAATCTGGCACAAAGTCCTCAGACCTTGATACCTCATTGGCGGCTTTGTTGCAGTAAACCCTATGTCAGCATATAGCGGTATTTGCCAATGGGTGGGTCCAATTTTCCCGCAAATCACCGCAGATCACCACCTGTCTTCACGGGAACAGTTAGATCGGTACTGCTGGCGTTGTGTGTTCCGTGAGTGAGTGAATCTGAACAGGTACCACACGAGATACGTCGCGATCATAGGCTGCGCAAGCTGGGGGGGACTGGGGGGCCGCGTCCCCCCCCCCTAAATTTGAGGGGGACCCGTCCCCCCAAAAATTTACCAGAGAACTTTGAAAATTAACACCAACACGACAATGAAACGCCAGTTATCGATCTGCGAACTATAAATATAAATAATACAATAGATCATCACGGTGCCCAATAGAATGTTGAACTAGTATCCTTTCTAAGTTCAACAATTGTTTGCCGTAGCTAACCCCGTTGCCGCCAGTTGTTCCTGCGATTTTCGCAGCTTGTCGCTTAATCTGTATCGAATCACCGTTTGTTTGTAACCAGGCCCAATACGCGGCAACAAAGTGTGATCATTTTAAAAGCTTAGTCCTAGATTACGAATAAAAAGTGTTGCTTGCATTTTTTGTTCAGCTTTCTGATGACATGAGAAAGCCCCCAGATGACATGTCTGTGAATTAATTTATCATTTACTATCTGCAGTAATTGGCTTTAGGGTTTACGTACTTTCAATTAAAAAGACACCAAAACAGCATTATTTTAGGTACCCAACTGTATACTGGAAAAACAGGGCGCAACCATAGTGGGATTCGGGGGCTCATGACCACCAACCACTTTGGGGAAGGCCTCCATACATAATTATTTTTTCCACAAAATGTTTCCTCATCACTGCTTCGGACCCCCACCCCCCCGAACACTCTTGAATCCCCTCCCCCCAACTTTCATGCAAACGTGTGCTGCGCCCTTGCTTTCAAATTGCTATAATTTGCTTACCGATATGTTACGATACAACACTACCATATTTTGAAACCCTGATTCCCTTGTTTGTTACAACACTTTCATCATCAAGTGAAAAAAGTGTTAAGTCCGTTTCAAAGACACCAATTTGTTCCCACTTTGTTGGTGTCTTTTTAATGTACGTAATAATTTTTTTCCCCTTAGTTTGGGTCAATTTTGTACATTCTATAAACCAAAGTGTTAAACATGTTATTCTTTCAGTGTTTGGTTCGTCCCCCCTACGGTAGTCGACCTAAATCCCTAACATACTGCAAGTCGATACGCTAACCACGTGACCACGTGGGAGGATGGCCCAACTGGGGCCGGGAAAGGGGCTACCTGTGTGAGCACCATAATTACTGTCTCGATCATGGCACAGGAAAGTCACCCGTAATGAGGCAGTAAAACGGTTTTCTTAGATGGGGGGTGCGAAGGTATGACATCCCTTTCCCTGGCCTCTCCCTCATCGGAAATTTGCTGTCTCCAAACCCATCTGATTGGCATTATCATTTTCGATACATAAATTTTATTGATAACTAAGATTTTGCAGACATTACCCCATTTTTATTACTGGGTACATAGAGCTCACAACGCTCAGGACGTGCCGTTTCCGGCACAATCTGGTAGGTTTGTAAATCCAAATTTCTAGGTACGCTTCCGCGCCAACCAATGGTGGCGCTCCGCTAGAAATTTAACACACATGGCCCTTCATCCGAATTTTGGCTTGCTCCCCCCCAAATTTTGTAGGCCTTTCCGCCCGCATTTCTGTCCGAAGATAACTCCCTATAACACCTAGATACACATGGGTCATCACATCTTTCCACTGGGTATCACTTATTTTGTCTGGCACTGATTTCTTTCATTTCGCCGCATGACAGGATATAGGATCAACATCAAAAGCACGAATGCCAAACCATCAAGTCTATGGACATTTTGAAGACCGTATCAAATTCACCCCGAACCCGCCTCATCACCCCTTGAAGTTAGCTCAAGACGCCTGAGTTTAACCTCGTCGAAATCTCCAGCTACAAAAAATTTTAAATTTTTAGTAGCCTCCTCTGAACCTTTGCAATCGACTGCTTATCTTTCACTAAATAAGGGTTCCACACGTGGACTGAATATTCGGGGTGATGTCTCAACTGATTGCTTGAAGAGTCTGAGAACTATATCGGCATCCATGGAAGTGATTGCCGCTTTATCTGACAAGATCCAATTGAACTTTCCTTGTAGTTCACACAGGACGCTGCTTAGAAGGTTTCAACGAAGCCTCAAAGCACACACCAAGGTCTTTTTTCCGAGTTCACCACTAAATATAGTTCATGGAGTGTCCAGTGGAGTTCCAGTTGGAAGAGGAGGACGATTTGGATACCTGGTATTACGTAAGGTAAGTAGGCATCTATAGACTAGTTGAAAATGTGGGGATATACACGTGGGCGGTTTACCCCCAGTTCTGATGTCATTAGCGGGAAGTATTATAAACTCACAAAAAACGCACAGGGGCGACGAACTGCTCAATTTCAGATATAGACCATTCTGGTTCAACGTGACGCTCCAATAGATCTTTGTGTGGATTCGCGACATAATCATAATGCATTCATTCTCAACCCTGGTCACGCAGGCTTCTTCAACATCGAAAGTCGTTTCCAGTAACCGTTTTTAGGTGGTCGTGGATTGGGTTGGGGACCCTGTCTTTGAGAAGTACTCTTATCAAACGACCAACTGTTTTAATAGGAAGAAAGAAATAGCCCTTATACGGGTGTAGCCTACGATCGATAGCAATAAACTGATGATTGCAAAATAGGTCTTTACAATCAAAACATAGTCGATTTGACATACTTGACACAGTTACCAGGTCGAGAGTCGCTCCGTCCTATTTCGCCTTACCTCATATCGCCATCGGCTCCTTTTTCATGCTGGTGCTGGCTCGGCTCCTGAACCTCGCTTCCTTTTGACGTCAGAGAGGAAAGTCCGTTCTGTATTCAAGAGGGCGCTTAAGACTTCCCCTTCCGTAGCTCACTAATGTATGGTCTTTCCTTTTTAATTCCTTGCCGAAGGCAACAGGAATCTTGCAGTCATGCACCGTGCGTATGTGTGGTGTATCTCTGTGTGTGTGTGTGCGTGGTTGTGACCAACCCCTTGTCAGCACTATATCTCACGTACGCAAACTGGATCCAAGTTTCAAATTAGGTATGTGGGTTGCACTATGGGGAGGAGGAACCCTATCGTTTTTTTGGTGTCAGGTCAAGGTCTTTTTCCAAGCACCAGATGAAATCGTCATATATCTCGCAACGACATTTTGGAGGACTGTCTTAATTGAAAGTTTCGTTCGTCTGGGATAAATACTCTGGTGACCGACTTTGACCTATTTCACTTTTTGTGACCTTTTTCGACCTCATTTGACCTTTTGACCTGGTGATTTTTTGCATGCTTGTTTTTTCGTGATGGCCAGATGCATCTTGTAGACACAAAATGTCCATGACATTACCATACTAGGATACTCTTATCACAAGCTATCTCATTATGTGGAAGTCAAGACAGCTAAAACATGAACTGTGTGGATCCATTAGCATTTGACATCTTCTTGTCCGCATTATTCCAATAGGTGCAAGTATCGATTAAGTTCAAATAGTTTGTGGATTGTACACATGATGAAGATTAACCCTATTGTTTTTGGTATCAGGTCGAGGTCAATCCAGGACACCATAGGACAATCCTTATATCTCTGCAACGATTCATTGTACAAGAGTGAGAACAGCATATACCAACCAACAATATTTCCCCCATGCAGACGCACAAATTCATTGAATTGGTCATTTTATTGTTATTTCCGATAGGTTGATATTTTTGAGTATTGGACTAGCACCAGTGACCAGCCTATATGTACATCCTGATCAGAAGTGGTGTTGCTACGGGTGGGGGTGAAATTGTTGGTCTATGCACACCCCCCCCCCCATGTTTTCATAGGCACTTATGAAAATTGAAAAGGTAGCCCTATTTGAAGCCTTGCATCAACACTGCATTTATTTACAAATGTTCCTTAATTGCAAGGCAGAAACGCCTCTGCTTGCGTCTCGTCCTCTCATTAAGTGTTATAATTATTTTTGACCACCTAAGTGTTGTGTTTCCCTCTTCAAATAAAATATGGGTTGCTTCCATCCCCCCCCCCCCCCCCCCCCCCTCCCCAATACAGAATGCCCCCAGTGAAGACTCACAATTCCTTGAATTGTCCATTTATTATTATTCCTGATATGTTTTAATATTGGACAACACTAAGTGACCAGCCTAATGTACCTCCTGATCAGTAGTTGTGTCGCTGATGGGGTGGCGATTTTTGTCTTGCAGCACCCCCCCCCCCCCAGGTTTCATAGCCAGCTTCTGAAAATTGAAAAATGTAGCCATTTGGAGCCTGCATCAATGTATTTTATTGACAAAATTCTAATTGCAAAGCAGGAATCGCCCTTCTTGCGTATACTTCCTCTCATTAGTGTTATATTTTACAATTAATCCAAGTGGCATTTTCTCAGTGAAGGTACAAAATTGGATTAGTAACCATGGTATCAATGGGAGGTGGGGGGGGGGGAGGAAACTGGCAATTTTTCCAAAGGCCATTTTTTTTACTCGAGGGGGGAATGCCAAGTTTGTTGCTTTACATAATGAAACATGATATGATTCAAATTTCCCTTGACTAGTTATTACAGCAATAATGCACCCAGGAAATGTCCTGCTGAACTAATTTAGAACACCTAGTGGCCTAGCCATTAACCTCTTCAACCACTGCCTCCATTGTATGTGTATACGATAATAACCCTTAGTTTTTGGCTGGTCAACATGGTCCCATCCCAAAGATTTTATCTCTCAAGTTGTGTGGGTGAGACTATGAGTAAACACACATACTTTTGACTGCCTGTCGGGCATTCAGCGTGGAAATGGACCTAGCCCTGGCATGCTCAGCGGAGGAAGCTGTGTAGCCCAATTATTCTGTATTCTCTATGTGCACTCATTCTCCTGATTATGGATTGTTTTTACACCTGAATTTAACACTTCTCTATATGCATGCAATAACCACTTCCAGGATTAAATTACTTGCCAGGCAGGACTGACCATTCCATTGAGTATCATTACCTTGATTCAAAGACCGCCCTAAGGTAGGGTATTAACTGTTGGGTGTGTAGAAGCAATGAGACAGGGTAGTGATTTGTGGAAGAAGAATAAAGCAATGGTCAATGAAGCTTCTGGAAGTGGGAAGGGCCACAACATTTGTGGCATTTTTCGGCAATCGAAGAAGAGATGTCAAAAAACTCACACCCCGCCCACTGAATTCAGGAATAATCTCAGCAAAAACTGAGAGACAATCCATTGGCTTTCTGAAAACATGTCGCAACGGTATCGTCATCAAGCCTGCGGACAAATGCTTTGCGTGGGTGGGCCTATGAGCACCGAATTATACGAATCGGAAGCAAAAACGTTATTGGGCACCCCCCCCGTCAGGACATTATCAGGCAACTTGACTACGGACTCCACCCAGCAAATTGCTGCCCAGATTGAAACACCCATAGAGAAAAATGGTATCCAAGGGCTCCATTAGCCCCAAAGTCGGCCCCAAACTCTTTCAATCGGAACCCAAGCCAGGCGGTTTTGCTCCTCCCCAAAATTCACAAGGATGGCAACCCTGGCAGACCCCATTCATTTGGCACCGGCACTTGCTACAGAAAAATTTTCCAAATTGTGTGACCTCCGATCAGCCCCTCGTCCCGTCCCTACCGTCTCACGTCAAGGACACCACAGATTCCATCAATAAAAATAAAGATCAAGATCTCCCCCTTGCACATTGCTGGCAACCCTGGACGTTTCTTCTATGTTATACCATATCCTCAAACGGAAGGTATAAAAGCCTGTACTTCGGCTTCGAACCAATTCCTGTTCCCTGGCCAGACAACCAACCACAGCGATCTTGCGGAACCTAATGCACCTCATCCCTAACTTGCAAACATTTTGTGTTTGGTGCTCAACATGACCTGCATTCCAAGGCACAGCAATGGTCACTAAAATGGCTTCCTTCGTTCGCCAACCTCTTCATGGGAAACTTGCAGAGAAATCTCTCCTGACAGGCCCTTAGGCCACTTGTGGGGCTCCGTTATATTGATACATCTTCATGATATGGCCCACGGGGAAAAAAACTTACCTCTTTCATCGACAAATCAACGGCATTCCACCCATTTATCAAATTCATCACGGCAGAGATTTCAAGCGACAAGTCCACCCTTGACAACCACTGTGACGGGTTGGAAAACGGGTCACGTCACTCAAACAGACTTGTTCACAAAACCAACGGACAAGCACTTTCCTACTCCTCTAGCATTTGTCACCCACCCACTGCACGAAGGAACATCCCTACCGTCAAGCTCTTCTTCGTCTGAACGCATTTGCTCCTCAGATGCTGATTTCGAGTCCCGTGCCAACGCACTTTCAAAAACATCTTCCCCTCCAAAAGAGGCAGTTATTTTCCTTTCCGGAGTTCCATAGAGGAGGCCATTGAAAAGCTAGAAAGACTCCGCGACTTGAAACTCTGGACGTACAAAACCTCGTCAATTCCACTCCAGAGTATCACTCGTCTGTGAATACCGTCCTGCCCTCCCACCATTCTCATTCACAAGCATTTGCCCATCCGTCAAAGTCGGAACGCCTAAAATCCGTGTTCCCCGAACCCCCCCGGTTTGTTGCCTACAGCAGACCTCGGAATCTGCGTGAAACATTCTAGTCAACGCCAAATTTCGGAAATCCGAGCCGCAAACAAACACCTTCGGCAGCCCCCCCTGCCCATCCAACTGCCAAACGTGCAAACTGGGTCGGTCGCACAACTTGTTTCAAAGTTTCCAGACATCCCCCATATTTTTTCCGATTCAACAGATATTGATTGCGGTCTCGAGACCTGGTCTACCAAATACCTATTTACTGGTAAAACCTCGGCGGATCCAGTACATCGGGGAAACAAAAACCCATCTGAGGGAGCGAATGGCCCAACACCGGTCAGCCATCAAACCCAAAAAATTGAAATCCGCAACGTTGCTTAAGCATTTTCAACATGGTCATACACTCCATTGAAAACCAACTAGAGTGATTGGCAATCGCCATGACCCAATTGGTCCACTAAATCCCGCAAAGCGAAAGAAATTACTGGGACTTGACCTGAAAACGACTACAAAAAAAAACCATTTGGTCTGACATTCGGAACTACCTACCTCCCCAAAAGAGATCCGGTACCACTTCGGCACCCCCTCCCTATTTTGCTATTTGTCAATCACCGCACCAAGTCGCAAATTGGCCTTCATTTAGTATAATCCTGTTGGTCATACTAATCTCCTGTCAATCACTCAGACGCAAATTGGCCTCTCCCAGGATAATCCCCAAGGGGATTATCCCCTGTCAATCAGCGAAAAACTAATTAGCCTCACCCCACCATTGTTCCTGGCCTATAAAGTCTCAGCCGTCTTCTCTTCGAGTTATCACTTCTGTGGTCATTGCACTGACGAATGCTAGTATTGGGTCCGAAGCTTCTGCATCCAAAACATATCGTCTGTTTTACTATTAACCTCAACATTTTTTCCTAGCTCAATCGCTATTTCATTCGCAGAAGATCCAGCCTATCCTTACGTAGGCCTTGTTGTTTTACAGTTATTGCCTCTTGTCTATATTATTATTATATATATATATATATATATATATATATATATATATATATATATATATATAAATATATCTATATCATAACAG